>BPLQ01004577.1:0-138846 GCA_021605075.1 Caerostris darwini
TAAGAATTATAAAAATATTTTGAACTAACTCTGAATGATGCAGAATATAGCTATGTAAACTTAAATGATTTTAAAGTTTTGTTATTGTTATTCAAAACTTTAAAGCCATTTAATTATTGTTAAAGCCATTGTTATTACAAACTCAAATTTGTAACACATCCTGCTATATTTTCTGATTTCTACCATAAACTACACTTTTTATTTGATTATAAAAATTATGTTGTTGTTTTTACTATATTTCATATGATACTAGAAGGATTTTGTATTAGTAAATTATAAAAATTGAAGGAAGGGAAGTTAGATTTCTTTATTCTAATTTAAAAAGTGTAACATATATATTTAACTGTGACTTTGTCTTTAAAATCTATTGTAAAGCTTTAACATCTTTAAAATTTGACAATGTATATGGAACATTTATTAAGAGCTATGTAATCAGTTATCTTTGGGTATATAAAATTAAAAAGAAATTATTGGATTCACCATAAATACTGAGTTTATATCCATCCTCTCAATATATTTTTATTACTTTTTTAATGTATTTGTATTAAGATTGCTACATTTTTTTTTTTAAATATATGTTTAGGAAAATCATTCCTGGTCCACTGAAGAATAATCCAACTTCTGTAAATTTAATGAGAAGTTTGAATCAGCCCAAGGTGGGATTTTATTGTTTATGTTAATCTTTGCTTATCTCTTCCAAATTCTTATCTAATAATTTTTCTACTTCTTTGAAAGTAAATTCTGTTAGAAGTAGCTAAAATATATTTATTGTTCTTAAAAGTAAATGATTTAAATCTTAATATTTAAAACATTAAATAAATGTTATTTCCATAAAATTATTTATTCTGTCTGGATTCTTAATAGTTTACTGAGTAGTAGGCTAAAGAAATCTTATGATGTTTTAGTTATAAGAATTGTAGAAAAAAAAAAGAAAATGCATTTAAAGTATATGTATAAAATATAAAAATTAATCAAGTGAATATGTTTTTTCATAAGTATGAAATGATTAATTAATTGTTTTGCATTTCTAGGAGGACATTGCTTTTCTGCGCAATGTAGAAGAACTTTTGTATAAAATTAAAAAACTGTACAATGAAGGTAAAATAGATGAAGCATTGCTGATAGCAAAGAAATATATTCAAATAAGTGTAGATTCTGTACAGAAGAAAATATTTAAGGAACTATTTTTTAATGCATTAGATTTTATCAGGTGTAAAAATTCTTCATTTAATAATGACTTGGTTTTAAAGAACATCAAAAATGTTGTTGATATTTTGCATGATTTTAAATTAATTAACTCAGAGTTGTGTTCAATAGTCATTTGTGAATGCTTAAATTGCCCTTCTACACTATCTAGTGGTCTCCAAATGTTTTCTTTTTGCCAAAAATATGAAGTTCCTATCAGGTGTGAAGCAATAAACTCATATTTAAAAGTTATTAAACCAGAAAAAATATCTTTGGAAGAAATGGTTTCATGTCTGAAATTTATTAAAGAAGTGTGTCAAAAGTCTTTTCCTAAATATTTATTTCGAGAAATTCTTAACAGATTCATTGAAGATAAACACAGCTATATGAGTGATGAATTCCATCAAGTATGCAAATGTCTCTGCTATATGAATGGGGAGGAAGTTGATATATTGTATTTGCAAAAGGTTATTCAAATATGTATTCAAAGGGATTATTTGAAACCGATTGCAGGCTTCATTTGTGCATGGACTAAAAATGGTTTTTTACTGCATTGCTTGTGTCAATCCTTTGTGTTTCAAATTGAAAAAATTGGACTTTCCTATAAAAAACTAGCTGAAGAAATCTTTGGTAAATATGTATTCAATTTGTGTTTCTTACTTTTTAGAAAATGTTATCTTTTGTATTTAATGTTTTTTAATATTTGGTGTTCTTTCTATTTATTACTCTAATGGTTTTCTTCGATAGAAAATTCTGTAATATGTATTATTTTAAAAAATTTAAAGTTTCAAGAAAAGGACTTAAAAATATAATTATATAAGAAGTGATGTAGAAAATTTTCAATTGCTACATAGTCTTATCAGAGTTATGTGAGCAAGAATAAATGTGATTTAATTAAGCAACAGTATTTAAAAATAAACCAATACAAATTTATTTGATAATTAAATAGGATGCATAAAATTTGTTTGATTTATCATCAATTAAATACTATTTTGCAATTTATTGTACCAGTAAATATAGCCATGTGTTAGTGAAGTGATGCATTTTTTACTTTAATAAATTTATTTAAAAAAATATTATTAAGAAAATGTGCAAAGAAATCCGGAAAAAAAAAAAAAAAAAAAAAATGTCAGAAAAATATGCCCATCATTATAACACTAAATACAAAATTTCATTTCTGAAGATTATTATAAACTTTTACTAACCAACATTCTAACTTGGTTACATTTCAATACGATTAGTGCAATTAAAAAATAAACCTGTAATTTACTTTTAAAAAGTGGGAAATTTAAGGAAAACATACTTAACAAAATAAAAATGTAGAATAACTAAAAAGGTACATTTCCGACGTAATACAAATATAGTGTATAAAATCAGCAATTGAATATTTGGGTTTTCAATGTAAATTATTTTATATTGATCAGCAATACAAAAATTAATTTCTTAGTAAGGTCATTAAATAAATTTTACTTTAATCTAAAATATTTATACAAAGGTTTGTCTTAAATGGTTTTATTTATTTATTTTCTAATTGATCTTAGCTGCATGAAAAAAAAGGTTAACAACAGCAAAAACACAGAATAAATTTATTCTGTTACATAAAAAAAAAAAAAAAAAATGAAGATAATTTTGAATAAATATAAATAATAATTTTTTTTTTATTTGATAGCAAATTTTCAGTACAATACTGGAAAGAATCAACTATTAATTTTGAATTAAATTTATTCCTGTGCAATTAAATGCCATGCTTAAAAATTAAAAATACGTCAACTTTAAGACTATATAGCCATGTATGACTTATTATTAATCTGTTTTTAAATAATTGTTTATTTAGGTTTCATATCTATTTTTACACATTAATTTGGGTTAAGGAAAAATGGAATACCATGCATTAATTTCCTCCATTTTATTATTGACTAATTTGAATACATTTCTATATCCTATTAAATATTGGTTTTTATACCTCAATATATACTGTTTTTGATTTATTATTTTTGCTGAGAATTTTAACTCATTCTAGTCTGTTTTTTTAACGGAAAAAATTCACTTTTAAAAATTTATTGTCATTATTTATAATGTATGGTAATAGTTTTTTAAACATTTATTTTGATATTAAGATTATATTAATTAGCAGATATTTAGTTTACTTTTCTTTTCTTTTTAAATATATGTAGAAGAATTCATTTCATGAAATAAATATATTGAGAAAAAAAAAAATTGTAGAACTTATTTTTAAAGTCAAATTTGTAGTTTTTGAAATTATATAAAACACATTTTGAATTATATAACAGTTGTTAGTTTTTTCTATACACATTTGCAAAAATTAACTAATACAATGTATGTTTTATTTTCATTTTTTAGCTGCAAGTGATTTATCCCAAGATACAGTTAACCTCTTTACCCAAATTGGAGTTGCTTTTATGTTAGAAGCTTCTGAAAAGGAACTATTTGAGCAGGCCTTTCAAATTTTGGAAGTATTTAATCAGAATAACATGAAATATATAAAATTGCAAGAGCCATTATGTGATATGCATTATGTAAAGACCGCAATAGAATTTAATGCTACTGAAAATTTAGTATTCCCATTCACTGTAGTGTTCGCTGCTGTGAATGCATGCATTAACTTGAAGAAACCAAAGGAAGCTTATTTGATTTTTAAAAGTGAGTTTGAATGAATAATTAGTGAATATGTGATTGTACCATTTCGTATATGACCAATGTTATGTTGTTGTTTTTAAAGAGAGGAAGGATGAGGCTATTGACCATTGTAAATATTCAGTGGCATATGTAGCTCATTTAGCATTACACAGGTGTATGAGGCTTGCTTGTTATAAAATAATGTATTATTTTATAATGAAATTTTCATTCTAAAAAAATTTATAATTTTATATTTATTTTTCATTCTTATTTAAAATTTATATAAAATGTTAAATATTTGACTTGAATTATTAATAGAATTTTGATATAAAAACATAAACAAGTGATTTGACATAAAGCACATAAATTGATATTAAAAAAATTAAATAAGGTGCTGCAAAAAAAATAATAATTAAAACAGTATAACTGAATTTTTAAATGTTCTTATAGTTTAAATCAAATACTAATTTATTAAAAACTAAGGTATTTAAATAATCTTGTATTGTAATATACTCTTTTAGATATTTCATTAAATTTGCCAAACACATTTGATAGCAAGCTAAAATTAGAAGTACGAAGTAAGTGGTTCCATTGCTTGCTAAGAATAACAAGCATGTTTCATCCCATTGAACCTTTGGGATTAGGCAGGGAGGTGCTGGAACACCTCTTGACTTTCACAGAACAAGGTAACTGTTTTAATTTTTCCATAATATAAAATTTTGTGTTGTCATGATATTTAAAACTTATTGTCATTTTTTTAAATTCCTAATTTGAGATTTTTACATGGTGTTAATACTTTTAACATTATATTTTTTATATATTATTAGAAAGCATAAATTAACAAACCTTTTTTAAAAATTTCTTAATAATGTGTCCTACTGTTTAAAATGCTTAATCATGTGCTCCCAATGTTTTAAATTGTTTATTTTTATTTTCTCATGTATCCTCCTTCCAAATGCAGGTTTTATCAACATTAATTCTTTGATATCTGACCCATGGAAATCCAATAAAATCTATTAATATTTTTATTTAGTAGAACCATAACCTATTTTTTAATGCAAATTATTTAAATGTAAAATTATCCTTGAATTTCCATTGCTCGTATGAATTCATAAGTCATATAGCTTTTTGTTTGTTGTTAAATGTCTCTCAAAGTAGAAAAAAAATATTAAAATTTATTTTTTATAGTAAATTATAATAATAATTTCAAAGGCCATTACTTTGCATCTGGAAACTTTTTAAAGAATTTTATTACAAAGTATTATCATTCATATGTACATGATGAACTCAAAGTCATTAAACATTTTAAAAATTCATATAAAATGAATAAATTAATGTGCAAGGATATGGTTTGCACTCAAATTCATGTAATGAATTCAGATTCTTTTTTGGCAGTCAAAGTTTCTAAAAAAATTTCCAGCTTAATTTGCTGCTTTCTCATTCAATTTTTAATGTGACATTTAAAATAAACTAGGAAGATCTCATTTGACTCGGGAATTTCATAAAGCTCCTCAACTAAAAACTCAAGTGTCAAGTCATGTGATTCAGGAGGCAATAGCTTATGAGTAATAAATCGGGAAATGGGACAAATGCATTTAATGCTTGGGAGAGACTGCAATTTGCAGACAGATTCATTTTAATGGTATGCTGTTTGTTGTTTAAGCTCCCAGTAGTACAGTATTATTTATTGGCAATAATTATTTTTTATGTAAAACATACTTATATGTCCTTAATCTGTTCTAGATCCTCGGTGTTTACCAAATGATATTGATGGGCCCTTGATGGGATAATTTAAGCCCTACTTAATACTAAGATGCATAAAAGTAGATGAAATACATACATAAATGAAAATTTAGCTAATTCAATTTTCTCCTTTCTGTCTCTTCTCTACTTAGATCTGGTTGAGTTGCAACAGATTTGAAATCTGTCCAAAGAATTTTGCTTCTGCATTGCCTCACAGTATTTTAGAAATATAACATTGTCATTCCTATGACATATGAATATTCTAACAATGATATTATGCTTTGTTGGTATAGTACTTCTCTGTAAAGTGTTTTTGACATATTTATTCTGCAAAGGTTTTGATGCATACAAATCATATTTCAAATAAAGGTTAAAAAAAAAAAAAAAATCTGTCTGTTTGTCAAGTTTTACTTATTAAAACATATTTATACTAAGGCACCATTTGTATTGAACTTCATGCTATCTATATTCAAAATTAGATGGCATGAAGTTTAGTACAAATTATATCCTTGTGTGTTAACTCATTCTTCATGATTTTTAAGAAATTTATTGACTTTTTTCATTCAGTTTTTATATGTAGCTTTGGTGTAAACTATGAGATACCCTTTAAAAATACATTTATTTGGAACAATTTCCTTGCTAATCAAAACAAAGATTTTCATTAAACAAAGATTTCATTCACTATAAATATACAATATATTAGTGGCTCCTCATAGCTTTTATAACAATATCAATTGTTTTGGATATTCTTAGTACTAATGTGTGATACCCTGTAACATTTATACCATCCTACATTTAGAAAATTAATTAATATGTTGGAGAATATTTGTAAGAAAGTTTTTTGGAAATTTTTGAATATTAATATAACTTCTGCTTTAAAAAGCTCTATAGATTTTATATTGGATTAAGATTTGAATGCTGTTGTTTTATCTCATTGAAATCTATGAAACATTATTGTTCTTAGATTTGATGCTATTAATATTGGTTTATAGCTTTAAATAATTATTTATTTTACGTGTTTTAAGATAGGAATTGCATGTTTAGAGCTCGTCAAGTGTACCGAAAAAGTAAAAGTCAGAACTATTTAAAAGCTTCCATTGTAAATGCTGTTAAGTTAAAATCCTTTAATGCTAAAGTTTTATTTTATCAGAAAGCCTTTCTTTCTTAAAACCATCTTTCATCTCATCCATCTTTCTGGCTTTACAGATTCTCAGATCAGTTTTTATAATTTTCTTTTTTGCTGCTCTTAAATTATGTAGACATCCAGTAATCATCCAGGCATCAGATAATTCAGTAGTCAATTTCCCATTGGCTATTTTTTTTAATGAAGTTTTTCTAAGATTTCTCAGAGTATTTTTTAAAAATAAGAAAAAAAATTATTGAATTTCATTTATAAATCATAAAAATTACAATATAAATCAAAATTTACCTGCAAAAAAGAATATTTTTCCTTTAGATGACTCTAAAATTTTATTTATTTGAAATTTTTTTTTTTAAATATATCCATTTTTCAAGGTTGCATTGTACGTTGAAAACCAAGGGTGTATACATATACAAAAGCAATTTAAAGAATACATTAAAATCAATATATATCTTAAAAGCATGTTATTTTTATGCAATGAATTTAAAAAAAAAAAAAAAGTTTTTTTTTTTTAATGCAATTTAACCCCCCCCATTGATGAAATCCTCTTTGTTAGAATCAATATATTTCTGGAGAGATTCTGTTGTCAAAAAATGTTAATTAGTTTATCTGAATTGTGTTCCTAGTTTTCATATATTTTCACAAAGTAATAAAATAAAAATTACTATGCTCACTTAATATCAAGAAACGGTAACTTCGATATGGTTCCGATTCAATTGCTATCCTTCAAATATGTTTACTTATTTTGTATTTATTAATAATTGAAATTTTCCATTGCCTATTTTTTTTTTTTTAAGATATTGCAATGTTGTTTTTAATATGTGAGCATTTTATGAGGATTACAAATAGGTTTTTAAATTATGTAATCATTTTATTGTTTCTTTTAAATAGGTTTCTCAGTAAAAGAATTGGGTGAATATGCTACAGGTAATTAAGCTAATTTATAAATTCTGAGGGGTTTTTTTTTCCCTCCAAACTTTTTTTTGGATATTTTTTATACATTAATACTTATCAACATAACATCAGTACAGTAATACTTATACAAAGTATTTTGTGTAAAAGTATTTATATTTACACACTATAATTTTTTTCCTTCTAATTTTGCTTACAATTATAAAATAATATTGTAAAGCAATATAAGGTAATTTTTTTATTAATTTTATATTGTGTGTGTGTTTATAAATTTGAAAAATATCTTTCAGTGATATTCTTCTCATTTTTTATGAATTAAAATTGTTTTATTAAATTTTTATTTTTCATAAAAAATTCTTTTATTCCAGGTTTACAAGATATCTATAATCAATATATGATAAGCTTTCTGAATGAAGATAAAGATGATTATTTGAAGCAGTTATATTCCCACATGTATGGCCCCAATAAAGAACTTCTTGTTTTGAAATCACAAGTTTTGAGGGGTCTCCTTATTTATTTTATCAGAAAAAAAATGATAGTAGAAGCCGATAAAATTTTTATATTGGGATATGTTCAAGATATATATGGCTTAGGAGGAGTGAGTACTTGTTATTTGTTTAATCCATTTTTAAATCATTATTATATGTTTGCTGTTGAATATCTTATATCTTTGTTTATATTAGACACTAATTTGTGTGGTTCTAAAATGTGATTTATATATAGTTCAATGACAAAAGGCTTATCAAGAAAATATTTGAAGTAGTGAAATTTATTCTTTTATATCTAACTAGTTGAAATAAAATAGAAATAATTTTTGAAAGTGTTTTATTTTTTACTAAATAGGAGTATTTTTAAATGGTTAATTCTTGAATTAAATGGTTAATTGTGGAAAAATGGTTTGAATTAAATTAAGAATATTCACAGGCATTTTTTGGTTTGTATGTTTATTGAAAGAAGTTTTTTTTTTAAGAGTTGAAAAAAAAATTCTCTGTCTAGGTTTTTAAAATAGTCGTTAGTAATGAATCATTAATTAAATTCTTAAACCCAATTATATATGGCTTATTCCTCTTTTTATTAAACAATGAACTCTAGATTATAAATATGTAATTGTTTGCAAATAGTTTGCTAAACTTACACAACCCAATTGCAGACAACTCAGCTTATAACATAAACAACATCTGGCTCTATAAACTCAAATGTTATTAGTTTAATATAATTTGTAATTCTACTTCTTTAGTCTGTTATATAAAAACATCCAAATTATTTTTTAGTTCTATCTTTTTGTTTATTGAATTTATACACTGATTTACTTCTCTACTTACAGCGACATCATCACCAGTATGTTTGAGAGTAATGAGAATTGCCTTTCTAAAATATTATGATCAAAATAGTGTGGCTTGTAAAATAAATTAAGTGCATATTTACACTGTCATCCTAGAGCTTTTTTTTTTTTAATAAAAATTATACCGATTAATTATATACAGATATGCAGGTTTGAGTGGATTATTGTTCATAGTAAGCTGAACTCTATTTTCGTTTTTTGTTGAGACTTTTAGCATGCTCAATATTAGTTACTATAGAAAGTTTTCTAAAATTGTTTATATTGCTACATTGTTACTGAGATAAAGAGGTTCAGTAATGTTAATGGCTCTCAACTATAATTCCTGTTTTTAAACATCATTCCCTGCTTTTTTAAACTATAATAAACATAATTAATTTCTTATGTATAAAATATAACTGAATGTATTTTAGATTTAATCTGTATTCATGTGTGTATTTTAAATATCTAAAATTTGCATATTGACTCAATGCTTTTACTGCATTTTATATTGCGATTTGTTTTAGTATATTAAAATTAAGTATGTTGTTCTACTGCAATCATGTTTAGTCATTTTATTTTATAGTTCCAATATAATATTTGAATATTGAACTGCAATATGATATTTAATTAGCATATTATTAAATATCAAAATATGTTCCATAAGGAATGAAACCACAATGAATTTAATTACAAATTAAAATAATTTTCTTTTAAAAACAGGAATTTATTTAAACTTTAGCTTTTAATTAACAAAAATAATAAGATACACAACAATAAATACATGTATATATGTGGATCAACTTCATAAAGAATAGCTGATTAATAAGCTATTTTGTATCTAAAACATGAGGTTTGAAGCTGCTATATACTAAATCATTCCTATTAAAAGTTCATTAAATTAAAATTCTTCCCTTTATACTTCCAAAAAAGTTTAATCAATATTTTATTTTAAAAAATCATTTTCTTAGGAAGGAAACCAGTTAAATTTTTTAATTAAATAATTATTTATTTACTTATAGATAGACTTCATGGTTATAATATTTTAATTTTTAGATTTTCCGTCATGGGGATTTCCCGCAAATAACTGTAAGAACTTCTTGGACTGAAGAAGAAATAAAATTTGCTATTTTGAAGTTCTTCGAAAAGCTTGCTGCGTTTGTAAAAGAAAAACCTGAAAAGGAAGATGTTGACCACTTGTTTTCTATTGGAATACAAGTAAAGGTAGTATTTGTGTGAAATATTCTCTTTAGTTACTTATTTTTGTTATTGGTTTATCTAATTATCAAATTAAAAATTTAATATTGCTAACATCTCTTTGGCAAAAAATATGATTTGATACAGGTGTCTATTTTTTTAGTAATGGAAAAAAAAAAGTTGTTTGGAATCTCTAGACTGTTATTATATGTAGTAAAAATTCTGGAATTCTGAGAATGTCTATAACTTTTCCCTTGCAATGATGAGCTGAAAATAAAAAAAATTATACCATGCTAAATTTATTTTAAAATCTTTATTAAATTACTGTTTTTTTTTTAATATTAAATATTTTTTAAAGTTATCTCTTAAAACCATAAATTATTTTTACAGATGTTTCCTATTACTAATAATATTATTAAAGCATCTCAAATTTTAGTATGACAAAACTGTTTTTCCTTTTTGTATATAGAAGTGAAGAGATTTTTACCCCTGTTAATTAAGTTTTTCAAAATATGAATTTAAAAAAAATCATTTAGTTTTGAATCTACTGAGCAAAATATACTACAACCTTTTTCTTTAAAGAATTTTATTAATGAAAAGGTTTTTTAGAAATAATTTATTTAATGAAGATATATTTATTGATGACCGAGTTGTTAGCACTCGGTACCACAGGTTTCGGGTTCGAGTCCCGTCGAGGCCATGGATGTTTCTAGTGGTTTGGAATCCACTTTAAACCGTAGATCCTTGTCTAAGAGGATCTTAGAGCGTTGTGGGGTTAGTATTACTCACGTCCGTAGCATATCTTCAAGCTACAGGTGCCTCCTGGGTAGTGCTAAATGAGTGACAACAGTGCAGCACTTGCTTATAGCATAAAGACTAACTGTTTCTGTATTGACATCTGCATTAGAACAACATTTATTAATGATTTTATTTAATTAGGATTGTTATTTTACTTGTTTAAATTCAGACAGAAGAAAGTTTCCATTTAAAAATTTAATTATTACATTTATAGATCTAACTTTAGTAGTGTTTATTCCTATTCCTTTTGTATAAACAACAGTTGCCTTTTAAACTATAAAAACTAAAGTGAATTAATGTTCCAATGAAAAATGTCTATGTATATATACTGCTAATGGAATGCATTTTGTTTTTATTCATTAATTAATATGTAAATTTTGTTAAATTTTTATTCCTTTTCTAACAATCTTTTTTTATATAGTCAGGTGACATTGCTGCGCCTATAGTGAACTATTTGAAACTTAACAAATATGAAGGAATCAAGCAAAGAATTTGCAATGTTCTGAAAGAATTGGACCCAAATGCTCAGTTTTCTACAAGTAGAGGCAGAAACTTCCGACTGAAGTCTGAATGGGCCTATGAATTTTGGTTTCAGGTATGTCTTGCCAATAATATATATATATATTAGTATTATAGTAATATATATATATTATTTCCACTTCTTTTTTCACCATTAACTATATATGCTGATGTTATTTTAATTCTGAAAATCCAATTTTTAAATTAATAATTTTATGTAAATTTGCAATAAGGGGAAATTAATTTATTTGATCTCTAGCACCTTAAATTTGAGGCTTTTAACCTTACGAATTACTTCTGATGTAACAATGTTTTTCTTACTGTGTAAGTGGGAATTCTTATTTATTTAGTTAATTATATATATAATTAAATAAATAAATTTATTTTATTAATATTTTAACTTTTTTGTTCCTTGGATCTATTTTTCATTAAATTAAAGGTGTCAGGTCTCTTCACAGAATTTTACAATAGTATCACATCATAGCATGCCTCATTATATCACACATTTAGATATTTAGTGCACTTTTTGTGGGTAAAAAGTCACTCAAAAGGATTTTCATATATATATATATATTTAACATTTACGAAAGAGAAATTAGCTTACAGCGAAAGTGAAAGTAATTTTGTTGAAACTTGTTATTTTTGAATCTTACTTTATAATGCTTAATTAACATGTCAAATTTTTAACTAACATTAGAATTAAAATCATTGATTATTTCACACTTTTTATTTGCCTATCAATATGCACTAAATAAAGAGTGGTTACTGTATTCTTAAATGTATAAAAGGAAATAATGTCTACCAATTGTTTTAAAAACACTCTGATAGTGATTGTATTTTTTTTTTTTTGAATAAATTAAAACGAATCAATTATTATTTTGAATAATTAAAAAATAAACCAGTGCTCTGTAACCACAGGTTTTGGGTTCGAGTCCCAGCCAAGCTATGGATGTTTCTAGTGGTTCAAAATCCACTTTAAACCGTAAGTAAGGGGGTTGAGTATAGGGCTAACAAACCTAACCCTTAAAACAAAGTTATCATGTTTTGAAATCTGCAGAAGGCCAGAAGAATAGGCAGAAGGCCTCAGCTCACCATGGGCTGTTGATACAAATATGATGATGATGATGATGATGATGATGAAAAATAAAATCAATATACTGAGAGAAATGTAAGTCATGTATATTAAATATTTTATGATGTTAACTTTCATTTAAGAATAATTACATAGTAACTTTTTTTAGATAGAGAAAAGCTAATTCATTAATGCATTTATTGACAGTATTTTAAAAAGATTTTCTTTATTATTTATGCAATTATTTACTTTTATTTATATTTTTTGTTTTTTATTAATTGCTTTATTTTTTTCCGCTCTTAGAATTACTTCAATTCACTACCAGCTGATGAAAGACTTTCCAGGTTTTTAATTCCTAAAAAAATATGCATGGACTACGGCCAAAAAGAATGTTTTTAAAAAGGTGCTGCATTTTTCTTCTGATTTTATGATAATTAGCAGGTGTATGATATAAACATCTTAGCTGTCAAATAGTTTTCAGCATATGATTTCATGTTAGAAAAATGCTCTATTCGTTTTATAATAAAGTTTTTTATTATTTTTTATTTTCCACAATTCATTGTTTAATATTCATCATATACAGTAGAACCTGTTTAAGTCGAAAACCTCCAAAACTCGAAAAAAAATTTTGTTCCCTTCCCTTCAGCCCCCAAACCTCCATTACTCGAAATTTCAGCCCTCTATATGTCAAAATAATTAGTCAATCTCCACAAGCCATTTTAGTTTATATTTTCCCTCCAAAACTCGAAAAAAAAAAACAAAAAAAATTGGACCTTTGTATCTCGAACATTAGCGATACTTGATTTTACAACTCGATCATTTGAAAGTAATTACCTCTATAGCTCGAAGAAAAATAAGTTACCGACTTTAAGGATTTGCCAACAATGCACGTCATTGTTTCTTAGAAAACAAAACAATGTATGAGTATACAACAAATAGAATAGCCAATTCTTTAAAATATTCTTATTATTGCTAATAATTTCATTTGAACTCTAGCGAAGCAATTCTTTTGTTGTCATCTGCAAAAATATCAGAAGTAGTTTGGTTTTACTGCAATACACATCTATTTTAATAACAGTATACGAATAATATTGTTAAAAAATGAATGCTGTAAAATATAAGTTGAGAACTTTGACTCTCGCTGAAAAATTTGTAGCTGTGAAGTGTTGTCATAAGAAGAAAGACGTTGCTGAACAATTTGGCCTGCCAATGAGTACTCTGTCAACAATAATAAAAAACGAATCGGACTTCATGAAAAAAATTGAAAACGGTCAAAGTTTGTCTTGCAACAAATTGCAGAATTTCCCAGCTTGGAGCAGTGCTTACTTAAATGGTTTAAGGAGGAATTATTTTGATTTTTTATTGTACTACATAATATAACTTTTTATTGTACTACATAATATACATAATATAGTTGCAAATAAACATGTTTATTGCCTTTGCAATTTGAATTTTTATTTATTTTACCTAACTCAAAATAAGTTAGAAAGAATCTAAACCTCTACAAGTCGAAAACTCTATAACTCGAATTATTTCGCGTCTGCCTTAAAGTTCGACTTACAGAGGTTCTAATGTATTAATTGCATGATACAAATTTTTATTTAATGTCTCATTTCTTCAAATATATCATAAATTAGATCAATCATTTAGCAGTATCATCTGGGAGATATCTAAAGTTCTGTATGATTGCTTACTACTGATTCTGTCTGAGGCAAACACTGAAAGGCTGCCAGCTATTCCAAACTGTTAATGACAATTTTCAAATTGCATTGGATTAATTTATGGGAACTTTATATAGTATTTTAGAGATTAATTATTAAATGTAACTAGTGCCAATAAGTAGCATTTTTAATTAAAATGGACTATTTTTATTTTTGCAAGTACAAGAATAATTTATGATTGATTATGAGTTTCCATTGTTATAATTACTAATCCTTATATATTTTCACGTCTACTTCTTGGTTTAAATTAATTTTTAGAATGTACTGTCAATCCTCATTAAATAGTCTCTCGTGCTTCAGGTTGAATCCTGGCGGTGGCATGAATGTTTGTTAGTGGTACGGAATCCACTTTAAACTGTAGGTGTCAGTCTAATTAACCCAAAAATGTGCACAAAATGACCGTAGAGCGACAAACCGAATCATGCTTTGCGTAAAAGAGGCATTTATACAAGGGTTTTTGCCTATTAGATATAAAATCCTTTAATTATAACCTCTCATAGCAAAACAGGAGGGTGACAGTTTGTATGATTTTCTGCCATATATTTAAAATAAACTCTTTTATTTCTATGAGTTTAAAGCATTTCATGGGAAATGGAATCTTTCTTCTTCAGCACTGGAAACCAAATTCACGATCACAATGGAGTTTTTTACGTTATTTTGCTAACATGTTGATAGATGCTATAAATTTATATTGATTGAGCAGGCCCTAATTGTTGTGACAGTGTTTTAATGCATAATTCGTAATAATAGTAAAGTGATACATAATTGCACTGCGAATATTCCAACTACTGCAGCAATACTAAAAACAAAAAAGTTTTGTTGTCATTCATTCTTGTCAGGGAGGAAGCAATTTCCTTCAAAAATTATTTCATGCAATCGTTTATATGAAATACTCTTTCTAAAGAAAAGCACATTTTAATTATTGCCTGTGAAGAGTTTGTCAATGTGTTGAGAATGCTTTTGGCATTGTGGCAGTAAGATTCTGCAATTTTTATGAGCATATTTTAACTGCCAAGTATGAACACATACAAGGCAACTTTGCAGCTGCTTTGTGCTTTTATAATTATTTGAAGCTTGCAGGTAGCGCTGTGTCACCAGTATAGAGACGGAATGTACTTCCTTTTGGCTTTGGAGACACCCTCACTCCCAATGGAAATGGGATAACTGGTTCCTAGAGATTTAAAGAGTCTGCCCAGAAAGGTTAGGCTGCATTAGGTATGACGTATATATTAAAAAATGTATATATTATATTGCTATATTATTTCTATTCATATTTATATATATTGTACTTGAAATATGACTATGAGCTTAGAAAATGAACCTTGTGGAGAACATATAAAAGCGTCCTTTGTAATGATTTTCTGATGGAGAAAGTTAAAACTAGCCCTACAATAGCTATTAGAGAATTTGCTGTGATCTTAGAGTAAGCATAGCAACAGTTTTAAAATATGTCATAGCACTTGAAAATGTGAAAAAACTTGACTAATGGATTCCATATTAATTGACAGATAAGCAGAAATTGTAATGCTTGCAGATTTGCATGTCATTGAATATTCAACAAAGAAATTGGTCCTTTTTGGTTTGTATCATTACTTGTGATGAGAAGTGGATACTATATGATAATCATAAATGCTCAGCAAAGTGACTGGATACAGATAAAAAGTAAACAAGCACCAAACCAAGCTCGCATCCAAAAAAGATGGTGTTTTGATGCAATCAAAGCAGAGTTATCCATTACAGCTTCCTAGGAATAAGTCGCACAATTAATGTACATTATTATTCTTAACATTGATTTTTCTATCAGAAATTATTAGGATGTGCTGTTGGCAAATTGAAAAGATGTTATTCTTCTCCATGCTAACAAATTGTAGTCCAAAAATTACAACTCATCACACGTTGCAAAAACTGAATGAAGTGAAATTTGAGGTTTTACCTTATCCACCATATTTGTATCCAACTGACTACATCTTCTTTAAACATTTTAAATCGTTTTTAATAAATCTGTTCTTCGTCAGTAACAAAACAGCCTTTACTGAATTTAGGGACTCTAAATCAAAGGTGTTCTTTGAAACTGGCATTTATTGAATTTGTTTTTGCGATCTTTTAAAAAATGTGTACTCGAATATTCATTTCATATGGAACAACCCAATAATTAATTATTATGATAAGAAAAGATGTGTTTGTTTTGAATTAATAAATAAAACTTTTTATTTTGTGTACTCTTTATTTATTCAGTTAACATTGATAATAGCTTTTGTAGTTTGATGCATTTAAGTGTCAAATTAATATAATTTAACAAAAAATTCTTCACAACATCTTGCTCATTTATGTAGCACAGATTTTTACAGTATCATATAGGTCATGAAAAATATATTAATAACAAAAAAGAATTAAGGAACGATTGTGTCCCAAAATTTCAAAGAATTTAATATTACCTAATCTGAATATTTTACTACTCTTAAAATGCTTATTTCTTCATCTCTGTAAAATGCAACCTATTTAGCAGACCCTATGACCATTTCTTGCAAAACATGTTTGTTTTTTTGCATCTGCAGTCTGCTTTAATTGAAAGATATTTGTTTAACATAATATGGTTTTTATATTTTATTTACCATAGGAATCTAATATAGACTTATCTTGAAACTCAACATATTTTAACTTACAGCTTTATTAAGAAGGCAAGGTAGGTCATATATAGTACTCACAAATATCCCTAAATAAATTTTAAAAATTGAATTCAATTAGTGAGAATGGAAGATGCCATAGAAATCTGATAGTAATATATTTATGATTAGTTAAAAAATACAAATTTTAATTAGAGATTATAAAATTTATATTTTTTATAACAAAATAGTTAATTTATTTTCATAAAAATGTACATTCACATAAATAAATTACTTTTTAGAATATGAAATGCTTAATAGCTGTTATAGATGATATAAATCATAAAAGGAATCCTTTTGCATATCAAAGCTTATCATTAAGATAAAATACTTAACTAACCAAATGTAGCAAACTTTCAAAAGAATCAGAAACAACTGTGAGCTTGAACTCCATCACACTGAAGGCTGTGCGATTGGAAAAGTATTTGAGGGGCATTTCCACACATTCCTCCCTCTGCTTACAATGGAATAGATTAGTTTTCAAGGTCGGTTTCTTTGACCGTGTGTGCAATTGAAAACTCTGCACTGATGACTTTTCGAAAGTCATCAGTGTATTATTATAACGATCAGGTGCACTCATGATTGTTTCTTGAGAGGGTCTGAACAAAATAAACTCGAACCGCTGGAGAAAGCTAAATAGGTCATACTTAACTATACAGCCTGAGTAAAAACTTTTAAGGCCAGTAAAATTTTTTGAGAAAATGTAAAATGAAATAAAAGGGATTCAAATAATATTAATTATTAAAGTTTATTGATAAGAAATAAATGCTATAAACATAATTATGAGAAACATGTGGTTATTTACAAAGTTAGTATTTATGCCCGAGTAAAAACTTTAAGGCCACCAGTCATTTTTTAAAAATAAATATAATATAATCGTGTAATTACCATTGCAACTACTAGCTTGTGACAACACTGCAATTTTCATATTTGTCATACGTTTCTTCGAAGTATTGGTGATCTTTGTAAAGATGGCGAAGGGTAAGAAGTTAACTGATCATGAAAGAGGACAGATCGAAGCTTTGTCTTCAACAGGAATGAGTAGTCGTGCTATTGCGATAAAGATAGGAAGATCAAAGAATGTAGTCAACAATTTTTTTAAATTGAAAGACAATTATGGTAAAAAGAATACTGGGGGAAGACCTAAAGCTTTGTCCTCGCGTGATGAAAGAAGAGTTTGCCAACTTGCATCTACTGGAAAGTACTCAACCAGGAAACTGATTCAGACGACAGGTTTAAAAGTTTGTCAAAAAGCGATTTATAACACAATTAGAAGGTCTGGAAGGTACACTTATACAGCAAAATTGACTAAGCCTCAGTTACTGCAGAGACACAAAATAGAGCGTTTGAACTTTGACCAGAAAGTCATGACCTGGGACAACCAATGGATAGAAATTATTTTTTCTGACAAAAAAAAAATGGAATTTTTATGGACCAGATGACTGGAATTTCTACTGGCATGATATAAGAAATGAAAAAGAAATATTCTCGAAGCGCCAATTAGGTGGAGGGTCCGTCATGATTTGGGGCTGTTTTTCTTACAGTGGTGTGGGCTCAATTGCTTTCAGGTAGAATGAATTCACAAGGATACCAAAATGCCCTAACAAATCATCTTTTGCCAAATGCTGAATGTCTTGCTGAAGAAAATTGGAAATATCAGCAAGACAATGCACCGATCCATTCGAGTAACAGCACAAAAAATTGGTTCCAAGTCAACAATGTTGAAACTGGGAAATGGCCAGCTAGATCACCTGACCTCAACTCAATCGAGAACCTTTGGGCTGACTTAGCAAGAAGAGTTTATGCAAATGGGAGACATTTTACATCAACAACAGAACTGAAATCTACTATCGAAGATGAATGGTTTAAAACCGACCCGACCCTTTGTCAAAAACTCGTTTCATCCATGAAAACAAGAATATTCGAAGTAATGGCTCCTACACAACCTTCTAAGAAGTTGTAATTTTTTTCTTATATGTTATTTTCTATGTTGGCCTTAAAGTTTTTACTCAGTCTCAAATATTCATCTGTGTGTTCTGTAATATTTTCTAATAATAAAATATTTGCAAATTAATTTTTCTACTTTTTTTACTTTTATTTAAGCTCAATAATTATCAATCAAATGGTATTTTAATTCCTCAGTTTAAATGTTTCCATTTTCTCAAAAATGTCTACTGGTCTTAAAGTTTTTACTCAGACTGCAAGTAATAGAAACTGTATCTAAAGTCGAAATTCTATTATTAATTTTTAAATTGTACTAATTTTGGTTCAAATGCATAAAAATGAACATAATGATGCATTAAGATGCATAAAACAAAATAATTAAAATTTAATTTTCAAAATATATATATATATATAATTATAATTCAATCTTCTTTTAAGCTCATCGATTGTATCCTTTTTGTCAGCTTCAATATTTCAATGGATATTTAATAAAGCTAAACCATTTAGACGTTCTTGCCCTATTTTGTTTCTCATATAGATTTTCAGCCTTTATAACGTTGAAAAATATCTTTCATTCACGTACGATGTCACTGGTAGAGTGTCAAATATTTTAATAAATACATATTGTTGCATTCGCCTAATATTTTGATAGCGTTTTTGAATATTATAGTTTTGGAAAATTTATGGAACTAAAATTTTAATTCACTTTTTAAAATGGAGGTGCTAGTTGAACTATTATAAAATTTACACAAATCTATAAAATTATGTAATTTTGTTTGTGTCAATTTATCGTTATTTGGAGAAAAAAATTGCATCAAATTTTTGTAATATAGTTTTATGACTTAAACCTCTCTTTCAATTCAACAATTTATTTGAAAATGGTATATATATCGTTTTTTGGAGAAAAAAAAAATCTTCTATTGAATAGGCTGGTATTTGCTGAGATCAATTCTTTTTTATTTCGAAATTGTGAGTTTTTGAGTTATTTCACTAACAGCAGTAACAAAATTTGTTAGTGAATTTTGAAATCTTTGTGAATAGAACTAATTTGAGCAAGACATCAACATTAAAATTTAATGCAACTTAAAGTTAGATTTTTTTAACAATTTGGATAGAGGAAATGTATAGGCGAAGAATTTACGAGAGGATATTAAATTTATTTCAATGAAAATTTCAAATATGATTAGAACCATAAATATTTTTTTAAAAAAATTACTGTACTTCAATGCAGAATTTAGAATTATTTCTCGTGATATAATATTAGGATTGATACCCACGAAATAAAAAAATTAACGAGCAAGTTGCATTCTAGCAATTAAATACACAAATAATACATGATAAATTTTCGTAACATTTAGGGCATAAAGAATTAAATATAAATAGTCTTCAGTAGCAGCTGTGAAAAGATGAGAAATGAGATTTAACTAATGCTAATTAAAAAGAAATTAAATAAAATTATTTAAGTAATATTAAATAAAGTATTACTTACCTAGACAATGAGAATACTAAGTGTAACAATGAGAAATTGACTTGGTCACGCAAAAAAAGCCATTCCTGTAACAAGATAGATGTAAGAACCATATGTGAATGCCATAAAAAATTACCTTAGATAAAAAATACAAGCCCTTAAATAACGGAAGAAGTTGAATTAATTATTGCCGTTTGGCAACATGCTTACACTATGATAGGATCACTAGGTTTGAATTCGTGCACACATTTCTTCTATAGGCTTGGGGGTTCAAACTCATCAGCCCCTTCTGGGTGCGCGACTAATGTCTTGCTATGGACGTATTTAAAAGTCAAAGAAGAATGAGGCTAATCCTTTGAAATTGACAAAATCTAGAAACGTGTTTATTACTCCCTTTATTTTAAATTAATTTCCCTTTATTTTTATTAATTTTATTTCTCTTTAAAGATTAACTTGCTCACGTGCATTAATAAAGGAGTACCATTGAGTCATGTCAAAGTTACAGAAAACTGTTTATCTAAAGTCTGAACTGAGACACATATACTCTACAAAAGGAGGTAAATTGACAGATCAAAGAACTTATAGATATGGGTCTCATTGAACCAAGTGAATGAATGAGCCCTTTTCGTGGTTTATGTAGCTAAGAAAATGGAAGTGTCAGATTATATATCGGTTTTATACTGATAAATAGTGTTACTATCTCAGATGCTTATTCAATGAAAATAGCTTTAAATGTGTTATTTGAGGTAGGACGAACGAGATTTACTACTGTTCCCAAAAAGTAAAACCAATTTTCAATTTAAATTTCTCGGGCATATGGAATTCCAATTTTTTTTTTTTTTTTTTTTTAGGTTGTCGGCATTGTCCTTGGCATCTATGTGAAATTTCACTTCAAAATATTCATTAGTGTTTGAGTTACGCTTGGCTTTGTGAGACGCTAAAATTTGCTTGGGTTTTTTTTGTGTGTGATTTCGGCGATTTTTGAAATGTCTAAATTAATTGAGCCAAGAACTCGCATTAAATTTTGTTTGCGGAATGAATATTCGTGTACGGAAACGTATAGAATGTTGCAGAAGATATCCGGTGAGCAAACTATATCAGAAAGAAATGTTTTCAAGTGGTATAAACATTTCAAAGAAGGCAGAGAACGCGGTGAAGACGAAGAGCGCTCTGGTCGACCATCAACCTCAACCGTCGAAGCTTACGTCCAAAAAAATTAAAGATTTGTAACTTGCAAACCGTCGAGTTACAATTAGAGATGCTGATGATGTTGGAATTTCAAAAGGATCGGTCAATTCCATTTTAAAAGATATTTTGAGCCTCTAAACGCGTCAAATCTCGATCGGTACCGAAAACACTGAATGTGCCAGCTCACACTGCATTGATTCTGCACACTACACTGAATTTTTTGGAAAAACATCGTCTTGTTGAAGTGTATGAAACAATGCTTTCTGACTATCAGGACAAGTTGAAATGCATCATAACTGGAGTTGCATCATAACTATCATGTTGAAAAATGACTGTCATGTCTTTTTTGTATTCTTTCAAATCTCCGCTCAAACTCATGAATTGCAGTCGATAACGTTCACCAGGTTTGGGCAGCTTATGATTTATTTATTTTTTTTTTTTAACTGACCATTTATTTAAACCATTTGCGACAAGTTCTATTAGCTGGTTATGTTCCATATAAGCTTTCGCAAGAATTCAATGCGCTTCAGCTACATTTTTCTTCTAATTAAAACAGAAAAGTAAAACTTCCCTAAAATGTTCTTTTTTCCAAATATGACACGCAGAAAGCTAAAAATAAAATTAAATAAATTTTTTTAAAAGTCCTTTGTTTTACTTATTTTTACAAAAACTTGTACTTTTATTAAATATCGAAGCATATTGACAGTTGTTTGACATGAAATACTAGTTGTCAGTCTGATTCCTTTGGTACTATTATTAGTTAGATCATGAGCTGGAAGCTCACATAAATTCGATTATATACCAAATATTTTACCGAACTATCAATTTATGTTTTAACATTAAGAACATTTATGAATAATTTTCAGTATAGAAGGATAGTTATTATCACTATTTGGATATTATTATTATTATTCTATTTAATTCATATCAAAGGCAATAATACATTTGATACTTTATTATAATTGATTTTTCATTAGTTAATTATAGTTCAACCACCGATTGTGTGAAAAACTGACTTACGGCTAAATTGGACGGATTTAAACAGAGCAGTGTAATAGGGAAGAAAGATAGTTTTGATTATAATAAAAATAATTTTAATTTTTAATAATTAAAACTTTAAATTATATAATAACAAACGAAAAACATTCCTCTATAACTATTAAACATTTTTTCTTCAAAATTGTTTTTTGCCGCGTGTGTCTCACTAGCACCACTAATAAGTAATAGATTCGTCTGTTGCCGTCTTTAAATCTGATTAAAATGGTATCTTAAAGTCATTTATATATATATATACCTTCTACTACCTTTTAACCATTTAAACGAATAAAGATTTGAAAGCTGATAACAGTAAGAAAAAGGACAACTTTTTTAAATTTACTTTTTTACAAGAGAGAAAATTGATGAAATGATTGATTTCATAAGCGATAAACAGTCTTAAAAACTATATGGGAGGGGCTACAGGATGTTTACCTTTCCACACAATCGCTGGTCGAATAATACATATTTAAAATGAATGAAACCCTGCTATTCTTATATTACTAATAGAAAATAAATCCAATGAACATCATAGTTGTTATGAGTATCACTGGGATAGAAGGTAAGAAACGATTACAAAAAACATAATATGATGATTTCATGGAACTTATTGACAGTAGTAATAATAATAAAGTAAATAAATGTACCAAAAGGAGAAGATTACTAACGTTAGGACAATACTGAGATATAATTTTCAATTTGTTCTGATTTGTATAAAAAAAATCTTTTACAGAATATGCTATGCAAATATATTTATATATATATTCATGTCCGCTTTAAAAAAAATACATTTTAAAAAAGTGCATTTCAATACAGAAAATAGCATATAATTTGAATCATTAAAGTGTTATACTGTTATAAAAGAATTATCCGACACAGTTTTTGTAATAAAAAAATATTTTAAACATTGTAAATGTCATGGCAACAACGTACATAATTCTTTGATTTCGGGAAAGCATTTAATGCTTAAAGTTTTATCTACGACCTTAGAAATAAAATCAATACTCAATTTAGAATTCTCTATCCTTTAATCAATAGAAATTCAGCTTTACCTCTTAATCTCAAAATTCTAATATATCTCTCTTATCTTCGTCCAGTATTAGCTTATGCAAGCCCAGTTTGGGGAGCTGTCGCACGCACAAATTTTGAAATTATTCAAAGGCTTGAGAACAAAACTCTCAGAATGTTAACGAATTCACCCTGGTACTTTCGTAATGACGATATTAGACGAGCTCTCTCTATTCCAAGTTGAAGACAATTTGTTCACAAAATTTCTACTAAATTCTATAATGATATGCGAAACATCAATAACCCTGTATTAAATATCCTACAAAATTACGATTATGATATTTCTTCCCGCAAACATGGCAAAAGACCTCGCACTGTTCTAAATATTTTAAATTAATTCCTTACAACTGCCTAGATGGAAAAAGTTCGCTTTTCTCCTACGCTATTTTTTCTCCTAATTTGACCTTTGCTCATTCTGGGTTATTACATGCAACTGATTTCATCAACATCTACATTTTTGAAATTTTTGATATTTTTCATTTTATAATTGTATTAAATAAATAATTCTCTTTTAAAAAAAGGGCATTTAATTATCTGTTTTGCTTATTAAGGGCATGAGACCACCGCTATGTTTCAACACTTTACAAAGAAGGAGCTAGTGGCCGCTACGCGGCCAAGGATCTCCGTAGTAGTCTACAATAATAGTTAATGCTTAAAGTTAGTTGAAATATCACTTTACAACAAACATTAATATAACACATATATTACATATTTAATAACAAATCCTTGTATATATATTTTAAAATTGCTTATCAACTAAATTTGAAGACGCCTTCAATTTACTCGTGTTACATTAATTTTTGTTGTAAAACGATATTTCAAATAACTTTAAGCATTAAGTGCTTTTCCGAAAGCAAAAAATTATGCACGTTGTTGCCATGGCATTTACAATGTTTACAGTATATTTTTATTAAAAAAATTGTGTCTAACAATTCTTTTATAACAGTACTACTCATAAATGATTCAAATTATGTGCTAATTTCTGTATTGAAATGCACTTATATTTTTAAAGTGGATATGATGTAGTATGCTGGATTCTACTAGATACTGCTATCGCAAAACATCAGCCAATTAGATGCTTGAACTTTTGCACACTCTGTCACAGTCCTACAACCTTTCGACATCACGCTTATAACACTAGTGATAGGTGATTCGACTAATTTTAAAGATTCTTATAGTTCGAATAAATTTTTAAAAGTTCCATATAAAACATTTCATGTCAATCCGCATTTTGTATAGTGGCACCATCTATCTATTCTCAGAGAAATGAATTGTATAAAATAATTTGTTGGCGAATAGAAATATTATTTGTATACTCATAAAATTTTTTTTTTCAAGAAATATGATGAACTTATACCGCTATAATTTTCTACAACAACTATTTCACATAAATGTGTTAATCATATATTAATTTCAAATTTTGTTAATATTTGCCTTTTGTATTTACCAACATACATACTTTCTGTGAGCTAAATTTTTAAAATTTCTAAAAATTGTTTTCATTTTTCTATATATGTTTTATTTGTTAATTTTTAATTATTATAATGTAAAATTTCTAGTTTTAAAATAATTTAATGTTGAATAAAAATTTACAAATTAACTGTAGTTTGTGATTTGTCTTCTAATGTCGCTAGAAGAATTGAAGCAAATAATTAAATTCATCTGAAACAATCACTAAAAAATTCTGCTATTTTTCTGTTAAAAATTTTCAAGACTAAGAATTAAAAGAAAAAAAAAAAAAAAAAAAATCGAAGCTGCCCAAAGATTAGGAAAAATTACTTGCCTTTAAAAATAATACAAAATGTAATAACAAATATAGCCATTAATGAAATCAAATAATGAATTTTAAAATTTCATTCTAATGCTACTTTTTTTCAAAAAAAATAATGTATATCTAATCAATAAATTAATTTCGTATTTACTGTATGAATTGACACGTTTTGAATTCGATGCAGATCATAAATTAATCAAGCGATATGGTCCATACGCTGACATTGGCATACGAAATTACTAAAAATAAACGAAACACATAAACTTTTAACTTCCTCATCAGAATTAATATTTAATGTGCATAATTGCTATGGGTGCATAATTAGTATTAATAAATTACTAGTTTCAAATCTTTAATTCCTGTACTATATTTAACCTTAATTCTGATCCAGTAATTCTGAAGTGATACGATTTGAGTCCGAAAACCGAACGGTTAACGCGAAATTGAGTTGCTATGGCATTTAATACATTTTCTCAGAAATTTACTGGAATGATTCGCATCACACGTAGTTTCGTTTTATGTATATGATTCGTATGGATTAGATCTATTAATTACTGCCGTATATCGTAGCATCTATCTAGAATGTGTCGTGTTTATGTTAAAATATTTATGAAAAGAAGAATTAATTTATTTATCCATTTCAAGAAAATGCAGAAGAATAATGCTGAATTAGGATCTTTTGAAAAGTTAATGCTAGTTTATAATATGTGTCGGAACATTATTTAATTTTATGAATATTTCTGATATATTTATATATATATATTGATTGCTATTCTTTTTATTACTCTTTGTTCTGCAGTTAATTTATTGAAGGAGTATTTGAATTTAAAATATGTGTAATCAATTTGGTTGATAAAGTAATTAGCCCACTTAATATGGTATGTAATTTTAACGACAGATTTTTTTATCATGAGCGCATACGCCACGTATAATATTTTTATCCTGGGTTCACACCTTTCATTATTTTTTTTTTAACTATCCTTTCTATCTAAACTACTGTTTTCTTTAATTATACACCAATTGCAGAAGTTAGTTAAGTTTGTGTGTGTTATTTTTCGTGCATATTATTAAACACAAATATTTCCAACGAATTTTTTTTCTTAAGTTCATTCCATTAAATCCCCCCCTCCCCCCCAAAAAACATGATTTTAATATTCACATCTCGAATTCCGAATAAAACTTATTGTACTTCTAGTTTGTGTGCTTATAAGTATCCTAATTTTTCTGTTACAGCTGTTTGAAATTCTGCGATTCTAAAATTATACTTTATTTTGGAATTGGCTGTTGCTATGTAAATAAAAATAAAAAAAATTACTGAGGCTGAGTGAATTATTTGTAATTGTTGATTATAAGAAATTTAATAATTTATAAATGATAAACATTTTAATGTAGTTATTTAAACACTGCATAAATAAATTTTTTGTCTAAAGATTTTAATGACTTCTCCAATTAAATACAGAGGATAGTAATATATTTTTAGAACAGCTTTAGGGACTTTTAAATAAAGATTTAAAAGAAGAGAATTTCTTATTTAAATGTTTAATATGATGATCTATCTTCTAGATTATAAGTCTGAATCACGATTTCATGGCAAAATGACTTTTTATAAACTTTTTTGACTTTACTCCAGATCCATTATCAATCCTGTCTAAATTTGTACTAGAAAAATATTCTGTAGGTTAATAACAATGCATAATTTTAAAATGCAGTATCAAAATGTCAGTGGATTATCTTAAAAATCTTAAGTGTATAAAAAATATGTAATATAAAACATTTTTCTTATAGATTGTAAGTTGAGTTTATCATTCTATGAAAGATTTTTGCTAATCTAAAATTCCTTACTGATTTTTTTGTTTTTGTAATCAAGTTTTTATTTCAATCTTTTAAATCTATGTTTTATGAAGAGTTATTATAGATTACTAATTATTTCTTGCTGAATAATTTCTAGAAAATTTTCTGTATTTAATCTCATGGCTTGGTAAAAGACAAGTGTTAAATTGTTAAGTTTTTTTTTGTTAGTTATAAATCTTTCTTATTTTTTTTATTGCTGAAATTAATATATTTTAAGACTTTGTAATTGTTTCTATGTTGGCAGATTATTTTTTTACTAGAGACTTTATTTAAGAAACATAAACAATCTCGCATTCTTTTTTTTGGTATTCTTTAAATATGATATAAATTTATTGTTTATAATGATATAAAAGTATTGGTTAATAGTTTTTAATCTTTTTAATAATCTTGTTTATTTTATACTTGAATATTTTAATACCATGTTTTAGAATAACTTTTAATTACAGAATAAGAATGTTTATTTTCATAAAGTACAAAAGCATATTGTTCCATCCAAAACTTGTTTACATGTAAAATTTTGTATGGAGAATAAATGTAAAAATAAGTGACAATGTTGCTCATTTCAAGTAATATGGTTTTTCAAATATTTTTTATTCTTAAACTTTCATTCATTTTTTTTTTTTTAACAATCCTTCTCAAACATTTTTAAAGCGTACCCTTCCATCCATGCTTTCAATAATGTAGAGCATAAAATCTAAAGGATATTTTTAATCTTATAATAATTTTTATTGAGAAGAAGTGTAAAGCAAGAGGTGTTCAATTGAAGCAATTTTCATCAGACCCACCTTTGAGTAACTTCATATACTAGTTTATTTTTTAAGGGTTCTTCACATTTTTCAGTTTTCTGTAACATTATCTTAGATCTTTCTGTGAGTTAATCTTTATTTATATTATTTTCAGAAACAATATTTCTGTGGAAAAAGGATCAGAAGTGGTGGAAGAAACTGAATATTCATACTGTCCAAATGTAGTAAAATATGAAAAACCAGCTAAAATAGGACAAGAAACATTTGGGTAACTTTTATTCATTATAACTTATTTATTAGACTTTAAATTACATGAACTTTAATTAAATTTGGTATTATAGTAAATTTTATTGTAACTAATCATCTGATGAAACACTTTAATTTTTTGTGTTAATATCTGTGTTGAATTACTTATATTTTTAAAAATAAATTGCGAGCATTGTGGATATGACACAGGAAAGCTTCACTGTTTATTAAATCTTGATACATTTTTAGAAAATCTGTACATTTTAAATAGAAATAAAAAAAGCATTATATGATAAGGATTTTGTTACATTCATATTTCTTTTGATCATTCTGATTTGAGATTTCTGTATTAATTTATATATTATAAGATTTTTACTAAAAATTCACAGTTGTATATTATAAAATTTAAAACATTATTGAATGTCAAAAATATATAAAATGCATTGGTAAGTAAATGAAAATCAAAACTAGGATATAGCCATAAAACTACCACTTAAATTTGTAAGCTATTCATTTAGCTTTAATTGATTTGTTATGTTTTGATGAAAAAGAAAAAAAATTAAGGTATCAGGTTCATAGTACTATGCAATGCCCCCTTTTAATTTTTTTAGCTGTCTATGGAGAAAAGATGCAGTGTTTTATAACAATTCTGTGATATTCTTTTTGTATATTTTCACTAACTTTATCTTAGCTCTTTCTATGAGGTTAATCTTTATTTATATTATTTACAGAAACAATATTTCTCTGGAAAAAGGATCAGAAGTGGTGCAGGAAACTGAATATCCATATTGTCCAAATGTAGCCAAATATGAAAAACTAGCCAAAATAGGACAAGGAACATTTGGGTAACTTTTATTCACTACAACTTATTTATTAGTGTTATAATTACAAAAACATGAATTTGAATTAAGTTTAACATTTTAGTGAATTCTATTTATTTACATTTCAGTTTTATTGGATCTGATCATTTGATCAAAAACTTTAATTTTTTGTTAATTGAAATGTATATTTTCTAATTGATGTTTATTCATCTCATATCCATTAGAAAAATTCACACTTATAAACTTCTGTTTTAGATCAATACTGAAACTAAACTGTTCATGTAAGAAATATTTCATAATAATTATGATAGATTCGTTTTTCATAAAATAATTAATTTTATCTGTTTAATAAGAGCTAATTCTTATGAAATTTCTATTTATTTTAAGTTTAAAAAATGTATAAGTTTGTATCATTTCACATTTTTAACTGTATAAATAAAATATTTATTATCATTTATTTTGTTTATATGGAAAAATAAAATGAATTTTTTAAATTAAAAGTAAATATTTTCATTGCTATTATTTTTATAATGTGTCTAAATCTAATGTCAAATCTTGATTTTCTAAACCATATATAAAGTTTAGTACAACAAAGCTTTTTTTTTTTTAGGTATGCAATTCATAATCCAAACCTTGCATGCATATAATTATATATATATCATAGAAATGTTTAGAAAGGACCATAAAGCCAAGCCCAATGGTTATGAAATGGAACAAATATATGAAAAATATTGGGGAGCTAACATTATTAAAAAGCAAATAAGTCCCAAGGTTATTAAGCCGACTTATGACATACTGTCAACAGGATGACATTGTCCAAAAATTTCGTTTTTCTAACTCATGATGTGGTAGGTTACCAAATGTGTTGTTAATTGAACATGTATGGGCATGATAGGCTGCCACATTAGCAACTCTTTATGTCCTATGATTATATCAGCAGAATATATCAGAGGAGGAGATTAAGAATCTTTATCATTCTTTACATAGATACAAGCCATGTAAAATACATATATATGAAAGATATTTGGGGACAGATGGCCGAGTGACTACCGCTCTGGCGCTCGGTACCACAGGTTTCGAATTCTGACGGTGCCATGGATGTTTGTAGTGGCTCAGAATACACTTTAAACAATCCTTGTCGAATACGATTGTGGGGCGTAGGGCTGACAACTTTACCCCGAAAAAAGAAAAAAACATTTCATGTATTGGAATCTGCAAATAGACAAAAGGTCTTGGCCCACCATGGGGGCTGTTGCACCATTGAAGAAGATGAAAGAGATTTTTACATCTTCCTGACTTATTTTGGTGCTTTTACAGTTGACTAAGCATATCTCCCAGGGTTTCTATTAGATTTTATTGGAACCTCTGTTCTTTAGTTAATAATTGCTCGACTGTTTGCTTTAAAATTAAAATTTAATATTTTTCATGATGTATAATTTAGATTAAAATATTGTGCTCACATTGTAAGCCATTTCTAACTTAGTCTCATATTCACATCCAAATTAGATAAAAAAAAAAAAAAAAAAAAAAAAAAAAAAAAACAAGCATTTATAAGTCTCGTCTGGTTCACAGAATTATGCCCAATTCACTTAATTATCCTTTACCTTGTCTGACTCATAATTACACTAGATCTCTTGTATTTTTTTTATTTTACTTCACTTTGATTACTTATGTCAAATTTTTTCCTTGCTTGAGCCAATGTGCAGAGCCAGTCTAGAACTCTTTTTCATTTTAAATTAAAAACCTTATTTAATTTTTATAGTTATTTTCATGACTAGAATCTGTTGTTTCTTCTAAACTTTAATGTAAGGCTATATATATGAATCCAGAATGAGAAAAATCACATAAAATAAAGGAAGGATTCTCGATGTAGTGAAAAATGGTTAGTGTTTGAATTCAAGCATGATTCCTTATTGTCATAACATTATTATTAGATTTAGAATTTGTAATGGGATAAAATTGGGGAACTTTAGAAAATGAAAACATTTAGAATTATGTAAGGAAAATTACCTGTATTTTAAATGATGGAAAATGTTAGAAGTGGAAAATAATAAGAGGGGGATCACATTAAATACTGCCGTTTTATTAAATACTTTTCTAAACAAATGTTTTTGTTAAGTCTTGATCCCAAATAAACAAATTACATTTATGTACAAAATTGTAACCTGATTTGCACAAATTCAATTTAAGCAATTTTCGTCAGAACCACTTATTGAGAAACTTTGAGTATTACTTTATTTTTTAAGGGTGCTTTGTACTTTTTATAGTATGCATTAATGTATATATATATATATATATACATACATACACATAATTATGTATGCCCAGGAGGAATTCATATCTATAAACATACACATTTTTGGCAGTCAGGCTCTTTAATGTTCTTTTCAATGGATTTTAAAATTTGTTTTAAAAATTTGTATATTAGTTTTTGTAAAGAGAGGATTGATTACCGACCTTTTTTAGAATATATTAAATTAAAGGTAAAAATGTAGTACAAAGTTTTCTAATGAGACATATTGTGCACAAGAAATGTTTCAGTATTTATAAACTTAACAGAATTGAGAAATGGGACTTAATCAATATTCGTTACTCATATTAAAGTAGAAAGTTTTGAATTTTCAGAAAAAAAATTAAATTTTAAGTAGCTGTTCATGTTCATAACTTTTTTTATAATTTATTACATTCATCTGATTATTTTTCAATATAGTGAGGTATTCAAAGCTGTTCATCGTTCTTCAAGAAAAGTTGTTGCCTTAAAAAAAGTTTTGATGGAAAATGAAAAAGAAGGGGTAAATTATAGAATTTATTTTATTCTTCATAAGTACAATGACCATAATAATAAAATGTAATGACTTTTCTTCTAAATAAAGTAATTCCTAAGAAAAATTCATTAGAAAATTTAATATACTTATTACTGAGATTCTTTAACATATGATTATACTTTTCATATTTTTTAGTTTCCCATCACAGCTTTGAGGGAAATTAAAATTCTTCAACTTTTGAAGCATGAAAATATTGTTAACTTGATTGAAATTTGTAGTTCGAAAGGTGAATGGTTTTAATCCTTTAGAAATAAGAATTTTTTTCCTGTTAAGCATAGTATCTCACTGTATTAATTAAAAAATTTTGCTTATTCTCAGCCAAGCGATTTTTTTGTCCATTAAGTTTTAAAACATAAGTCAAGCTTCTACATTGCATAGCAATAAAATGATATTTAAATAACATTCAATTTGACAAGTTTTAATTATAAATGTTATGCTAATGTTATATTATCTCTTGAGTTTATTTTGAATCAATATTAATTTCCATTAGTTTTAATGTATGAGCCAGTATTGTTAAATGTTATTTAAGTGCTCTGAATTATATTCATTAGTTAAAAAGTCATGTGTTATGTTTTTATTTTATTTAAGTTGTACAAATTCTAGTGTGTAGTGTGTATCCATGCTTAATATCCAATTCACTCTGGAAAACTAAGATTTAAAAAATTTTTTTAATTTTTCTGACTGGAAGATAATGTTTTCAGATTTTATAAAATCAAGAAAAAAATCCTGAAAGTATCCACTTAAAAAATTATAAATTTTAATTATAAATAGCTATTAATTTTTTAATAATCTAAATTTTATGCAATTTTCATATTTATTTAAGCAGTTATATTTTCAACTAATATATGCTTATTTTTTTCCCAATTGCAATTTACCCTACTGTTTTTCATTTTTAAAATTAAGTATTTATTAATGATAGTATTGTTTTTTAGAATACAATTTTTGAGGTTTTAAAGTTGAACCTTATGAATTTGATATGACAATGAAGTATCCTTTATATTGGAAAAATTATGTATTGATAATATAAAAAGTTTTTTTGCCCATTTATAATGTTATTACATAAGAATATAAATGATGTAAACTCGGGAGAGATCATTAAATTATTTCCAAGAGTAAAAAAAAAAAAGTAGTATTCAGTTTCATCCAGAACAACTCCATGATTTATCATTGAAATATTAGTGCTGTAAGAATTTTAAAATTAAGAATTTATTTAATGAATAATAAATGTTTATTAGTAAATGCTATGTTTTTTAATGTATAATAGAGTTGATACAAGTTAAATTGTCTCCGATTATCTCTTTCTATGCATGTATAAATGTTTTAGAAGTTAGGTGGTTTTTCAAAATATTATATTTGCTCTTGCATCTTACAGCTACATCTTCTTCAAAATATCCAAGAACAACATTTTATTTGGTTTTTGACTTTTGTGAACATGATCTGGCTGGGCTTCTAAGTAATGTTAAGGTGAAATTTTCTTTGGGGGAAATAAAGATGATTATGAAACAAATACTTCGAGGGTTATATTTTATTCACAGTAATAAAATATTACATAGGTAAGTTATCTTAAATGTATAGGTAAAATTTAGCTAATTTGGCCTATAATTTTAAAATAATACATTTTATTAGTAGTTCTAAAATGTAATTACTTTCAATTTTGAAAGAAAAGAAATAGTATAGTTTTTAAAATAAAAATAGTAAAAGAATAGTTTTATTATCATTCCATATTCTTGTAATATGTGTACTTAAAACATAACCAAGTTTCTAATGACATTTTTTTTTTATGAGTGATTTTCATTTTTTTTTAATTCAATCCATTAAATTAAATACTGCTAAAGCTTAAAATTTTTTTAATTAAGAGTAAATGTTTATAAACAAATGTACTATATTTTTAATTAATGTATTTTTAATTGTGTTGATCTAAGTTAAATTGTGTTTTCTTTCGATTTAATGACTTAAATCTTTTACACATTTTTTAAAAAAATGGGTTAGTTGTCCTGATTTGTAAATGAACTAATATAACTAAAATAATTTCACTTTCAATTATTTTCATGAAAAATTTTATGTATTTTCTTTTTGAAAATTACGAAGTCATTTATTATTTTAAAATTTATTTTTTGTTATTTAGAATTAATAGTTAGAAGAAGAAAATCTGCTAATAGAAAAAAGATCTAGCCAAAATAGTTAAATTTGATTGGGTAAAAGTCGAAATATTTTAATTTCATGCTGCTGGAAATATTCATTTGATTTTATTGAAGTAAAACACACGTTGTATCAGGATCTGACAATTATTTGTTCCGTGCTTTTTTTCTATATGGATCAATGAATAAATTATAACATGAGTAAGATTGACTAAACTTTACTTTAAAACAATTAAAAAATCAGCATGAAGTGTAATTTAAGTAATCAAATTGTTGCAAATCTGAAGATGCCTTGATTTCATTTTGAGATGTATATATATTTTACAGAGATATGAAAGCAGCAAATATATTGATTACAAAAAATGGAGTTTTAAAGTTAGCTGATTTTGGATTAGCGAGAGCATTTGGTGGTTACAATCAACCAAACAGATATACCAACAGAGTAGTAACTTTATGGTACAGGCCACCAGAACTTCTTTTGGGTGAAAGGAATTATGGGCCTCCTATAGATATATGGGGAGCTGGATGTATAATGGCTGAGATGTGGACTAGAAGTCCTATAATGCAGGTAATTACTCTTTTAATTTACTTTTATTTTTTATTTCTATAAATTTTACATTAAATGGTAGTTAAGAATGTAACGACCACCACAAAATTTAACTTTTATAGGAAAAAAGGAAACGGAACTATTTGCTCAGAAAATTTGCTATTTGAAAAGAACCTTAATGAGATTATTATATATGATCCATTACATTAAAGCTTATAAGATTAATATATGTATCTATATCTCTGAAACACCCCTTCACCCACCTATGTAATTTAAGATATTTATAATGTATTTTAAAGTAGTTTAACTTTCTTTATTTAAAAATATGACATTTTTTTTTAAATATTTTAATTTTAGGGAGTTAATGAACAACACCAGTTAAATTTAATATGTCAATTTTGTGGAAGTATTGTACCAGAAACTTTTCCTGGATGTGAAACACTGGAACTTTATAAACAGATTAGACTTCCAAAGGATCTTAAAAGAAAAGTTAAGGAAAGACTGAAGGTAAAATTACTTAGTCTTTGAATGTTACATATTTATTTAGAAACTCAAAATAGTTGTTAATTTAATCTTATTATTGATATATATTGAAATAAAATGTAAGGAAGATAAGGTATTTTTTCTTTATAATATTAATAAAACCAATTTGAAGTAAGTAAAATGTAACAATCTGTTTACTTGAAACCATTTTCGAACCAAGCTATTCATGTAAATCATGTTTGGAAAATTAAAATTGACTTACTGCGGTTATAACTTCCACAATAAAAATTGATTAGGTTATTCATTCTCACTAAGCAAATTTGTGGAACTTGAAAACAGGTTAAAAAGAAATGCGACATATTTCCTTTAGATAAAAATAAATTATCCCTATTTGAGTTTATGTATTTAACCTCAATTTTACTTATGCAGCTTAAAGAAATTATTTATGATCAAGTATTTTTATTTTATGAACAAATCATTGATTTAAATTTTAAGGATATTTTTGTATACATTTATTGATAATTTTTTGATAATTTTTTATTAATACATTTATTGATATTATTTGGATTGCATTGTAAGAAAATTTTGAGTATAAGCCACAAAGCATTAAAGATCTGCATTCTTTTGCACAGCATTCTGTTTATCACAAGTCTTTTTTTATTTCTATGAGGTCAAATATTATTAAAGTATTTTTAATTCATTAGGACATTTGATGCAATTGTAAATGGTTTTGAGATTTTGTTTTTAAAAACAAAGAAATTTTTCACTAAGTTCACTAGTTTGGTTTTCAACTTTCTTATTGATAAATGGCTAGTAGTATAATTTTTTAGGTTTTATACTATTTATAATACTTCAACTTTTATTAAAAAAAGTCCTTTTGTTTATGTATTGCTACTATAAATAAATTTCGCAGTTTATTTAAACCTTTATTATGTTTAGTTTACTTTGATTCTCTCCTTCGCATCATTCATAAGTAATGTCAAACTGTATTGTCACTGAAATCTTTGAGCATTTTATTTTGATTTTCTGTTCATTGAATTAATTTATACTAACATATAAGTTATACTGTCAATTGTTTAATTTGATTTGATAAACTAAATTCATTATTCTAATTTTTTTTAAATCTGATGCTATACACAGGGTCCTTTATTTATTCATTGAAAGTTATTGAAATATAAAGTGCAAATTGGCTTTGCAAAAGTCTGAAGTCACCCACAGTTATTGTCATTTAAATAAACTAAAATGAATTTTTTAACTGATAAACTCTTTGATTGTTCTTTTACCACATTTTTGAGTTTAATTATATTAATAAAATTTGTGCATTTATCTTGTAAATGTTAAATATCTGTATTATTGAAATTCTTATTTGTTTACTTACTAACCACACAAGCACCACATAACTACCACATACTTAGTAACATACCATCCCATAACTAAATTGCTAAAGAAATAGAAATTGCACATATATTTTTGTAAAAGAGATGAACGCTGTGCACGATTTGCAATTTAAATTAATATACATTTCGAATCGTACATTAAAAATGAAAATGTGTCAAATCTCTCTTGTTTTAAAATAGAGAGAGAAATATTAATTATTAAATAATTCTTGTAATATTTCAATTATTTATATATAACTTCTTTCATTGAATGTATAGTTGTCAAAATATTTTCTAGTGTGCATTATGTTTAGATTGGGCTTTTATGGTGAAGCATTGTATCTAATTAATCATAATCTCAAATTGTAACTTTTATAACTTTTTTATCCCCCTCTTATAGTTTGAGTTCATGTATTTAATATTACTAATAGTGTGTATGCTATTATAACATTATCTATTAATATTTAAAACTATGGTTTGAATGTGTGAAAGATGTGTTCTCTGTTCACAGGCCTATGGGACGAATCCAGATGCACTCAATTTATTGGATAAAATATTAACCCTTGATCCATATCAAAGAATCAATAGTGTCTGTGTTAGATTGAACTTTTTTGGGGTTAAATCACATCAATACATTGTGATCTCTGGCGCTCGGTGCCACAGGTTTCGTTTTCGAGTCCCGGCGGTGTCATGAATGTTTGTAGTGGTTCGGAATCCACTTTAAGCCGTAGGTCCCGGTCTCATATGACTGTAAGAGCGTCACGGAGCAGAAGTCAGACTTCTACCTACGGGTGTTCCATCAGAACAGAAGCTGCACCCCTCTTCCCTCCTTCCATGAGGGACACGATAGCAACAACATTGTGATCACTGTAAAATTCTGTTACAAATGGTAATGATTGAATATTTAAGTAAAAAAATACAAGACATTGCAAATCATCAAAGAGCTGGACTACATTCTTGAGCTTATTGCATGGCAATGGATGGTCAATATCATGACAGGATTTTCTAATCTAATTATCTGAATAATAAACCGTGAAATAACGCATTAAATTGATTTCACTTTTTTAAGGAACTTACCATTAAATATCACTTGAACTGAAATTGAATTGAAGTTTTTTTTCTTTTGTAATTAAAAAAATTGATTGAGATTGTTAAAATTTAAATATGGGTGTACCTTAATGTGTTTTTAACATTAATAAATGATTAAAAAAAAAAAGTTTTACTACTTGTGCGAAATGAACAAAAAATGTGTATTAAAACCACATTATATTGTTAAATTATTGAAGAGCTAACTTTCTGTATTTTTTATATGTATTCTGTGTATGCTTAATAAAACTTATTTCGTGCCGTGCATATTTCATGTAAAATACTATGCTTTCAATTAATTTCTAAAATTTCATGAGTTTGTTTACATATTCCTTAAAAAGTGATTATTAATTCCTTTTCATTTTAAAAATTAGTTTTGTTATTGATATCTTTTTTTTATATTTTCTTTTTATTATTATTATCAAATCAGAATCAAGGTCAAATTGTAGATTATAAAAGTCATTTTTTATAAATGGTAAACTTTACTGGAAATAATTGTAATAATAATTAATAAAAAAATTTTTGGTCTGGTGGATAGTGCATTGGGTTTCTGAACTAGGAGAACCTGATTTGTTACCTGATAAAGAATTCCAACCCGAAGGTTTCTTAGCCTGTGCCAGAAATGGTCACTGGAAACAAGTCCTACGTTATGGTTGATTACTAGATGGTGGAAGGAACAAACGTGTCTTAGGTGTTCATTCCAGTTGTTGCATGAAGTCCGGCCTTAGATGAGGCATTGATAGGCCTTCTTTTCATATGATTTTAATTCAGTTTAATTTAGGTGGTGATTACATCATTATAGCATTACTATAATTTTTTTCCCCAAATTTTTATTCCAGATACTACATTTGATTAATTTCTTCAGCATCTCTAGATTAAGAAAGTTGGAAAAACGTCTTTTTTCTGTTTCATATGTCTAATAAATCTTCACTGTTAATAAAATTATTTCATAGGCTAAAATCATATTTGCATTATGAAAGTATATTGGCCTCAATCAAATATAATCATGAATATTAACTTTGTGAATATAAATTTAAAATCATTCAAAATAATTAAATTTTTTTCTGTTATTTTAATGAATTTTTATTGTTTCAGTGATCTTTTGATCTTTATTTTTCCTGCAATTGCTGCATTTTCATACAAGGTTAATTGTGTATTATAAAAATGTTAAATGTGTGCCACTATATGAGAATTGATTTTAAAAGAAAGTTCCTAGTAATAAAACAAGGGAAGATGAATTTCTCTCATTGAAAAGCTATTTCAGTAGGTTTCGATTTTCTCTTGGTTGCATGCATTGATGGACGTAAGTATCTGAATCTGAATTTTGTTCTCTTTTAAAGTGATAAAATATTAATGTCATAGAGGAACTTTACAATTTTAGAGAGATTGATGAGTTGGATGATGTTTACAAAATCAAATCATGTAAGGTAAGAAATGAATATTGCAGAGGCAAAACATAATCTTCATATTCAATGCAGCTAGATTTTTTTTTTGTGTGTTAAAGCCACATTCTGAATTACCGTATTCATCATTATATGCTACACTTCCTATTAAAATGTCCAGTATTCAAAAATTAACGGATAATATTGTACGTCATAATCAAAAAGCAAATATAATTTTAAAAAAAAAATCGGATCTAAATATGAAACAATTTTCTTTTCTTTAATTTTAAATGTACTTTTGAGGTTTTGTGTAATATGCATTGAGGATGGGTCGAAAATCATGGCAATAAAAATATTACTGTGATTAAGTGTGTGCTTTTTCAAAGTTGGAGCAGCCAGAAAAAGGTTGGTAATGGTCATACTGTATCAAAGAAAACAATTGAGAATGGTTATTGTAGCTATTATAAATGACTAACGACACTAGTCTAAAAAGAGGGGGTTTTTTTTCTGTTACAAAACTTTTTTTTAACTGTTTTGTATAGTATTTTTTCACATTGAGTTTGAAAATCAAAATCAGTTTTCTCGAGCGTGTAAGAAATTTTCATGACACTTGCATATATATATTCAACATTATTTATATTCGAGAATCACTACTGTACAAAAACTTTTTATAAACCAAATAATTGCTTAGATAATCATCATGCTGAAAATTAATCTTTTTTCTCTTAATGATGCTTCAATTTTCATTACTTTCACACGCGCTTTTTTGTTGTTTAAACTTTCTTCAAAATATTAATCCTTCATTAGTAATCTAATTTGAATGTCCTACAAAAATTCCTTTTCTAATATTTTTTTTTTCCACTAATCATGAGAAATTTATCTTTCAAGTAAATCAAAACTTGAAAAAAGGGATTTCTATCTAGGGCTTTTACAATTATTTTCATAAAAATGTCTTATGGGAGTTTTTTAATAATAGTTAAGGGTTACTACTAATTTTTTTTACCATTTATAAAGAATTAATGTGATGCCATATATCAATTTTGAAATGTCTTACGATCTTTGGTGTTACTTTTGCACAATGTTCTGCATCCAGACTATGTATATAAACGGAGCACAATCTTAATACCTTATACGTAGCGGAACTTGCCTCCCAATAAAAAATATTCAACATTTTTAACAGTGATCCAAGAATTCTGTCTGTTATTTTAGATAATTAAAATTTCATACTAAATCATTTAGCTCTTCTTGTAACAGTAAAGGACTCTTTATTCCTGTCTAAATTATTGTAATTTATTCCGATTCTCTTCAGAGTTTTGTTTTTCCATTTATATCAGTTGATATCAGGTGAAGTATTGACAGAACTTCAGTGTAGAGAATTAATTCATATTTTTAAAGGTAGGTTGAACAATGTTATGTTTATTAGACTTATTTGCGATTATCTTTATTTTTGTAATATAAAATGAAAGGTGAAAGAAAAGTCTTTTCCACACCTTAGGAACCTGCAAAATGATACATGGTGAAAACTATTTGTCCATTCCGTTGAGAATAACAGGCTAGACACACAATTCGCCTTTGTCCATTAGTAAGACAACAAAATTGTGATAATCAACTCCTGTTCTAGCATTCTTCCTTGTAGCCAAAATAAAAATAATTTTCTTATGTAAATAAACAGTTCTGTATGCACCGAACTAACATTGGAATTGATGTAAAAAATGGACACTATTTTGTTATATCTATAAAAATTTGCGATAGAGAAAATTTGTATAGTAAATATGGATTTCTCATATGGAAGTAAATAAAAACTGTCTGTGACAAACCATGCATTTAATCTGTCCAATCGATAAATAGCTGGTATCAGTATTTCTACTCAATAAGAACTATATAAGTAATAAAAAATCTTTCTTATTGGTATAAGTTTTACAGCTCAACAATAATAAATTTTATGATATGCTAGTTTCCAGAAATTTATCATACGATATGCTATTGATTGTTTTCGAAATAAATTTATTTAAAGAGTGTTATTCAAATGTAAGTTTGAATGGTTAAAGGATAATCAGTTAATTAATATGAAATAAATTTTAAGAAAGGAAAGGATTGTCTGTTAAATTAAGATTTTAATTTTTTTCATAATCATTTTTAAATTTTAATGAAATTATGTTTTATTTAATCATTCTTTTTTTTTATCAAACAATATACATCACCTTACCTTAACAAATTAATCTTTGAATGATTCAATAGTCACAACTTCAAACTATGTAAGATTTTTTTTTTCCCTCTAAAATGAAAACAATAATTTCTTTATAATCAAATAAAGGTATTCTGGGATATTTCGAGATTGAAATCCTTTTATGTACACTTTACATTAATATTAATTCAAAGGTAGTTGAATCATATAATACATTTTTACGAAATTAATCCTTATTAGAATTCAATTAAAGGAGCCATTTAAAATGTTTAAATTAATCACATTTAGATTTTAAAGCTAGTGAGTATGGTAATTAAGTTAAACTTCTATTAATGTGCTTATAATGATTAAATGTGGAGAAAAAATAATTTTTTGAACGTTTATATCAATTTTAAATTTATGCTCATAATTTTGGTATTTTTTTATTGTGCACCATGGGATCAAACAAAACTTTCGAAGAATTGGTAAAATGTAATCGAAAAAAAAATGTATAAAATTATCTAAAATGTTGAAAATATCGAAAAATAGTGTATTTAATATATTATAGATTTAGCACCAGTTATTTATGAATCTTTATAATACACAGATGGAATACTATAACAAATTGTATTTATACATTAGAATGATCATAATTAAGAACTGCATTCAGAAATATAATGTGCCCCAAAATAGTAAGCAGGAGCACACATTTAATTAAAAATGTTTTGCAGAATATTTAGTTAAAAAGAAAAATGAAATGTCAAAAAGTTTACAATCCATCTTTTAACAGATTAAACACTTAAATCTTTATGAGTTGATTCTATATTTTAGTAATAAAGACAGTTGGAATACTATAGCTAAATTGTAAAATTTTAAAATCTTTTTTGAAGTATAATTCTGCTCTTCTGGTGCATAGGTTGTATGTCATCTCAAACTTTACTTTGATTTTAAATAATTATAATTTTTATCAACAGGACCTGTAGTAAGAAAAGCATAAAAACGTCGATACACGAATTTTTTTTGTTTTATTGAATGTTGATGTGACTTCATTATTTATTTAAAAAAAAAAAAAAAACACCTGTTTTTGCTGTAGATCTGGGAAAAAACAATGACCAACTGTTTAAATTTTTATCAAATTTAGATAAATTCGGGAAATATTTAGAATTGATTTAGAGAAATTTTAATTTTTCGATTTGCAAATACATTTGAGCGAGATTAATAATAAAGAAATTTATGGTGAGGAATGTTACGAAGAGCTATGTTTGTTAAAAAAAAATTTCAAGTAAATTAAGCCTCAAATTAAAAATCCACTTGATTTTTTCTAAATTTGCCCCCCCTCCCCACTTGACTTTTTGTCACCATTAAATATTAGTAACTTTAATGATTTATTTCTCTTATTTTAGTAACATATCAATAACAGATGTATTTTAGTTGTAATTAAATTATTTAGATTACTTTTTATAATTAAATTATTTTTAATGTGATTAACTACAAACTTTTTATTGTAATATTTTAATGCCATCGCTCACCCTTTTTAAGGCGGTGGTAAATATCTTACCACCACGCGATTTGATTCCCAGCACCAGGTGGAAAATTATTTACCATCGCCCCTTAGCAGAACCAGCGCTTTACGTTCCGACCGCTAGATCGCAGTTGGGGGCCTCGTAAACTGCTAAATTTCCTCTTTTCGTCAGTTTTCGACCAAAATGGCAAAGATATGCACGTATTTTTTTCTATCTCACAGTATAATTATGAATAAAAATACATTAGAAGTTATGTAATCCTATTTTGTGTATCTTGAAGATATAATAGCTAGATTTTATTATGTATTTCGAAAATTAGTGCGAAATATTTTTATTTGTACATATTTATAATTGGTGGTAACATAATTACCACTGCCTGCTTAGCGATTTTAGAGGTGGTGTATAATTCACCACCGCCTGGTTTGCAATTGATATTCGTTTCAGGAAAGCATTTCGTTTGGCATAGTACTTGATTTATATGTTTATATTTATGCTTATATTTATATATTATATAATTTATTTATAAAATTTATTATTACTAATATTATTGAGCATATTTTAGCGATTTTGTTTGGATTACATAAATATGTAGATATTCAGAAATAATAATTCGAAATGGAATGCAATAAAAGTAATATTTTTTATAAGACTTTTCAAGTGATTTTAAATAAAGTAAAGTAACTCAATGTATTTAATAATTTAGATAGACGCATTGAAAAAGAAAATCTAACCGTCGAAGAAGCTGTCCTCTATGAAGCAATATATAGCAGAAAAACCTATAAAATGAGGATATAAGATTTGGGATAGGTCAGACGCATCCAGTGGGTATCTGTATCAATTTGATGTTTATACAGGGAAAAAAAAACGATGGTGCCATTTCGGAAGGATTGGGATATAGTTATAACAAATATCACCAATGATTTGCACAATACTTCTCTTCATTTGGTGGTTTTTGTGGAATCCATTGATTGGAATCCAGTTCCTTTGATGGAAACACTGTTTTTAAAAAAAAAACAACATATGTCCTTGATACAATCAGAACTAGTTGAAAATTTCTTCTTGAACCCATGAAGAAAAATTAATAATAAAAAAAAAAAAATAATAAATAAAATGAATCGCTGATATTGGCATGTAGAGGCACTGTTGCAGTGCAATGGCGGGACACTAAGCTTGTTACACTTCTTTCAACAACCCATAATATGAATGCAATGACAGAAGTAAGTAGAACCCAGAAAGATGGCTCTAAAAAGAAAGTTGCTTGCCCAAAAGCAATTGCAGATTACATAAGAAGTAAGGGGGGAATGGCTAAATTTAACCACTTGAAATCTTCGTATAGCTCAAGTAGAGGATCAAATAGACATAGGTTATTTTACTTTCTTTTAGATGCTAGTTTAGTAAATTCCTATATAGTGTATGTGGATAATCATAGCATAGCTATAAATTCGCATCTGGAAGTAAGGTTAAGAATAGCTCGTGGGTTAATAGGAGGATTTTGCAGTAAAAAGCGAAAATTGCAATCAAGTTGGGTGGTAACGAAAATGGAAATTGGCATTCCACAGGAAATCAGAACAACTAATGTTGGAACACACATGCCAGAAAAAGGGCAAACATATAGAAGGTGAAAACATTGTAACACCAAAACCAACCAGAAACGGACAAACATGTTATGTACAACATATGCTGTTCCATTGTGTGCAGCTTCTTGTTTTATGTGGTTTCACGAGAATAATTAAAAATAATACCTTTGGTAATTCACATTGTATTTGGTTTTTCTACCGTTTATTTCATGCGCAATTAATTATATTTTTAATTTTGAAACAACTAACAATCAATAATTTTACAAAAATGCATATTTATTTGTATTTCATATTTTTTCTATTGAATAAGTCAGTAAAATGTCATTGCTTGTATTGGGCGGTGGTAAATATGTTACCACCCCTGTTATAAACCATAGCCCCAACAACAAAATTAAAAAAATACTTTTTTTGGTCATAAATGAGCTTCTTTTCTCTAATTATAGCGTAAAATGTAAATTTTGAAAGAAAACGGCTTGTGCCCGTTAATGGAATGAGAAAGCTCTTTGTTCGAACTTGATTTTTCGTCTGATACATAAACGGAAAGTTCTTTAAGAAATATTTGGTTTTGCTGTATTGTAATCAAATATACATGAAAAAAAAAATGAAAATATCGTATAAATATGTGTTGGGTGAAGAATCGGAATTTTTGATTTAAAATCGAGAATTCCTCACAAATTTGAGGTACATTAACAATTCTAATGTTCAGAATAATTTTTATCAGTAGAAAATACGTCACACTCACGGTTTGAGAACCATTGTCCTATTTTATATTCGCGAAAATTATTTTACTGTTTTGTTCACTAATTTTCTCGTGTTATTAAGAACGTTAGGAATTTTTTTTTATAACAGTAAGGATAGAGATAGATCGTTTTCTAAGTTAAAACGTTTTTAAAAACAACGCGAGAGAACGACATATATTATACTCTAAATGTCGATATTGTTCACTTCTGTTAAAATCCGGAAAGTTAATTTATAATTATGCTATGATAATTTTTTACATTGACTTGACTAAAACGTATATAATATCACGCAGAATTTTTCCTTCTTAGAGGTATGTTTGGGCGTCAATTATTATTTTGCATTAGATTGCCGGCGAGCCTTTCTCTACGTTTAATTATTTACCCTTTTAGATATTTTAAAATCATGCAGTTTATGTAGTCTATTATGTCTTCTTTTTAATTACAGCCCTGGGTGAAAGATGAGAATGCATTAGAACTTTTAGATAAAATGCTGCAAATCCATCCTTCTCGAAGAATTGATTCAGATAATGCTCTTGATCACGATTTCTTTTGGTCAGATCCGATGCCATGTGAGTTAAAAATACTGGACACTGTCCAAACATCGAACTTCACTTACATAAATAGTAATGCTGGAAAACAGGAAATTCGCCCCCAGAAAATCACTCGAAATGAAGAGCAGTATTTTGACCGTGTTTTCTGAGAGAGTTTTCGAAAATCTTTGTCCTCAGAAAGATGATATATTTATTTATTTCTATAGTCATTCATTGATTTGCTTCCGTAGGATACATTTTTTCTGGATACTAGGTGATGTGATATATTTTTACACTAGTTAAAAAAAATTATTATTTTTGACAGTTTATCATTATTAATTTTTTTTGTAATACAAACTTTTTATTTAGTGCCAAATGTTTATTAGAAAAAATTATACTGTTAAAAATAATCGTTCTGTTCTTTACAGCATTTCAAACTTACAAACTATAAAAAAATTATACCTAATCGGAAATATTTTCCAACCCTTTACAATTGGATAAATATTTGTAAAAAAGCTTGTCTGCCAGCTTTTTTTTTTTTTTTTTAAGATTTATATTGATGCGGTTCTATAAGTTATATGAGAAATTGACTATTGTTATAAAGTATCAGCTAATACTTTAAAAAAAAAATTGTGTTAATTAATTAGAAACATGTTATTTTTCAATGTTTTGAATGTTTGAAATTTTGTTAAAAAATATTTTGACAGTATTAAATTAGTACAAATTTCAACCGTTTTATTTTATTTACTTAAATTTTTCTGCATTCTATTTGAACTTTTTATTATAATTTTTTTTTTTACGTAAAATGCTTATAATTTACAACTGCATTTTAAAGAAAATTCAAAAATATTAAAACATTAAAACTACTTAAAGTTTTCTTCAATTTTAAGCTCAAAATATCGCAAGTGATGTAAATATAGGGAAAATATTGTGTTTATCATCAAATTTATTATTGATTTTACATTGGAGTATCATAAGGTTGTTAATTATAGACATGTTAATGTAAAATTACAACTACATTCAGATATAAATCTGCCTTAAAGATTAGTACAAAAACAACTAGATAAAATAATTTTCGAAAAAGTGTTCTGCTTTATTAAAGTTTCAGTTGTGATGCAATAAAACAAGATGTTCTTTTCCAATACGAATCCTAGTGACACATTTTGTTGAAGTTCTTTTAAGTGAATACCCGTGCAAGGTGAATAAGTCTCTTAACATAGGGAGGCACAAATCGTGGGCTACGTGCGGTACATCGTTGTTTTACTAGTGGGCCACCCCGCTATACGCCATTTTTAATTTTTTTTTAAAAGAATGTGTTTTTTTTTTTATTTGAAAAGTTTGGAAGACTATTTGGATTTTTGAAAAAAAATTATTAAATTATTTTAGTTAAACACACACATATATGTAAAAAAAATGAATATATATATATATATATATATATATTTCATTTTTAAGACTAGTCAATCAATTACAATATCCTAAAATTTCTTAAGTTTTTGCCGAATCTTCCAGTTTGTTTAAATGCAAAAAATAACCATACAAATTTTCGTGAATATATGGATTTATTTGAATCTTTTTATTTGAAAATTTTTTAAGAAGGAAACTTACTTATTTAGTTTACTTAAAAAGCTTTTAAAGTTGTTTCTCTTAACCCCCCCTCCCCCGCACCAAAAAAAAGACGCCACAGAACTTGTACATTATAAATGTAATGGTATAAAACAACTCTGATATCCTTTAACTTAATTGGAAATATATATTTTGTTAAGGAAAATTGTTTTCAATTACTTCCATTAATCGTTGTCATAGTTGTCACTATGCTATTTATGTTCACAGCATCAATTGCGTGAAAATTAGTTAAACAACCCAAGATGTTTTTTTATGTGTGTGTGTCCTGGTCACAGCTTTGATCGTGAAATAAAAATAAAATATATCATCTCTTATACATGGGTTCCAAATTAAAATTTTTATTTGATATTCCTCCACGAGGAAGATTACTGGACGAAATATAGAAATCAAGGTATTTTTGTAATTTTAATTTCTGTAATAAAAATATTTAATTCAAAAAGTCATCATAGAAAAAATCTATTGAATTCGCCTAACCAGATTGTTCTTCAGAACAATTTTCTGTCTTATGAATTGTCATGTTTGTTTTATTTACGCCGATTTAAAGTTACTTACTAGTGGTGATAGTCTGGTTGTGAATCACCATGAGAAATGACTAAATTTATTAAAAAAATCCACTTAAAAAACTTCATACGTATTTTTTCACTCGAGAAAGAGCATCTTAAACATTTATGACAGCAAAATTAATATCTGTGTAAATTAAAATTTTTTTTCTTTTTTCCTGGTGAATAGTTCTGCTTTTAGGGAAAGCACTTTTGTGTTATTTATTTTATCTTGTAAAGCATTTTTTGTCGCTTTACTTAATGGTTGTAAAATACTTTTATTAATATAATATTATTACATGAATTGCATTAAAATGGTATCGCATATGAAAGCATTGAGAAAGGGGCTAATTACTTTTAGAGATTTGAGGAAAAATGATGACAATTTTGAGGACACAGGTATCATATGAAACTAATAAGGAAAAGGAAGAATATTCAAGTAACAATCGTGAGAAATGTTATAGTAAAGTGAAGGGAAAACAAACTTTTTGTTTCAAACTCGGATAGGAAAAACATTTTACGTTTGCACATCATGTATTTACCAGTGACTATCAATAAAATTGTTTGTAAAGTGATGCATTATTACCTTTAACAAATCAGTTGCGTTCAAAAACTTAAATATAATGATGAAGCTCGATAAAAATATTTTTCTAATATACAAATACATTTTTTTTTCTAAAGACGAATATTTCTAATACATGTTCATTGACTATCTTAAGGGCATATGAAGTCAATTTTCTTCTAAATAGGGATATTAACGCACTCAATTGAAGAATTTTAGCAAAAGAAAATACAACCTTTTTTTCGCTTACATTCATCCAAGTTTCCGCTTAGTGTTAGTTTATCACAAGCTTCATCGTTCAACCTTTCTTCTCTGAAAAATAATCTCCTGCGTATTCTTTACACACACCAATATTGAATTCACCGAGTCTGTGTTAAATTTGCTTGATTTCCAGTAGGCAGCATGTTTTTTTATGCATATCGGGGTTCTATTCCATACTGAAACATAATAATCCTACGGAGTAATGGTGTGAGTTAAGAGTTTCTATCAGTGACAGTACCAACCTATAAAGCTCTAAAAAGATGAGATCCTCAGACCCTGTGTGCCCCTTCCGTTACAGCAATTAGGGATGGATTCCTTCTCTTAAATCATAATGCCAGGCTGCATTGTGCGCGGATAGGAGCCGATTTGTTTTCGGCATATTCTCCAAATATGAACCGAGTTGAACATGTTTGGGACATTCCAGAAAGAGGATTACAGGTCATCTATCATCCCAAAAACATTTCAACATTTGGAAAACTCTCTTCAAGAGAAACAGGACAGAATACTCCAGTTTCTCCTTGATAACCTCATTGATTCTATGCTTCATACAAGTCAAGAGGAATCATATTTGTTACTGAAACATTTTTAATCCTAGAAATCATATGTTTTTGCTCATTTTTATGATATGCACGAATTATACATTTTTGATTTATCTATTAATATAATAAATAAAATTTATTTTTTGTTCTGTGCGTAGTTTTTTTTTCTAATACCTTCCAACACCACTGAATCGCATATTGTTTAACAAAACTTTTCTTCATCCACAGTTCTTAATCAAAATTAAATTACTTAATTGTTTTGAGTAGAATATTTATATTAAAGTTCATATAAAGAGTTCTAATTCCATTAATTACCCGTCAGACATAAAAAAATAATTAAGCAGTTTTGTGATCTGCGAATACATAAAAAATGGTAAAAATCTAATTGTACAGATATTCTAAAAGATAGCCCTAATACAGCACATATCCATCTTAAGACGATATGCAATTCTTGCAAAGTAAAATCATATTACTTTGGAGTTATTTAATATGAGATGAAAATCAAAGGAAATTTAATTTAGACATTCTGACTACGGCAAAACACTTTTGAGCCACATTACCAATTTACTATTTTGACAACATACATGAAATTTTGAGCTCATAGGGTAAGGTGTCTTTATTAATTTCGATAAATTTGAATCTGGTAGGCTAAAAGCAAATTTTATTCCTACCTGTGAGCTTGTCGTAATCATTTTTTCCATATAAATTGAAATATTTGTTTCTGATGGCTTAAGTTTATGAGAAACCAATATTCTAAATTAAATAACAGCCAATATTCTAAATTAAACTCTACTCATGACAGCGCGTACATAATAGGTTCAAATCCGCAGGTGGCGTCAATTGTAATCACTGCTTTCAGAAACAAGAAAATGCGTTGGGGATTTTGAAGCCTCTGTTAATGTCTGGCATCGACAGTGGCTTTTCTGGTGGGAGTTTTCTCCCACGCAACAAGCAAATGATGGAGTGTTACCAGTGAAATTGGTATCCCGATATCCTCATTTTTCCCATGCCTGATGGCCGAGTGGCTAGCGCTCGGTACCACAGGCTTCGGGTTCAAGTCCCGGCGGCGCCATGGTAGTTTGTAGTGGTTCGGAATCCCCTTTAGGTCCCGGTCTGTTTAACCTAAAGTGTGCACAAGATGACCGTAGAGCGACAAACAAACCAAACCCATACCTGTCGGTTGAGTGTTCGTTGGTGCATTAATGGAACACTACTCTCTACGAGGAAAAAAAAAATCTGTGTAACCGTGCTTCCTCATATTCACTGAAAAAGCGCCCCATGTCTCGTTCAGGAGAAATGATCAGTAGGCCTTCGAGACTCTCAACCCTGAGGAAGTACAATGTAACCGGCGCTTTCGCTGAGAAACGTTTAGGTTGTAATCTCTAATCCTGAGAGGAAAATTATTCAACACAACACTGTGCAACAGTTGGCCCATATGTCTTTAAATGTGTTAAATATTGTATATTTTAATTGTACGTTTGGGCATGTGTAAATAAAGCTGTGAGTTCTCAAACCTGCTTCTTAACCCAATTACAATCCAGTTGCACAACCAACAACACTAAATATGACCTTAATCTCGAAAATAGTTTTGGCCCATATTCAATGATCGAAGCTCAGAAATTTCTTGAAAATCTATTATATTGTTGTTAAAATTGTTATTGTACAATAATTTCTTGTTAGTATTTCTTAAATTTTCAAAATGGACAAATAGGTAGATACATTTATGTATAGTGTAAAAGCTTATAAATATATAGATTTATAACGCTTAAAATTTATAGTGACTAACTTGTTCGAATACACATATATAACGGCTAAGCTATTTGAATATAGTTTTATAACAGTTAAGCTAAATTTAAAGTACATTTTTCTTGAATGAATTACAGTAGCCCTTTGATATATTGCTATTTGGATATTTTGCATGTCTTTTTTTCAAGAAAAAATTTCTCACAACCTTTAAAAAATCGCTCAGTATATGACGTTTTCTTTTTTCTTTCGGCGTGCGTAATATAACAACGAACTACTGTATTTTCAAACAAGTGAATTTTAACTTTTAAAAGCCTTCACTTAGCATTTACTTTAAGCTAAAAACATGTTAAAAAATCCTATTTTCCAGCCATTTAAAATACTTTATATAGTTTTAATATCAAAATAGTTGATAGAAGTTCTTACATCAAAATCCTGTGTAATCAATGACAAACTTTTTTAAAAACTTGCTTTCTTGAGCAAACAATGCTTTCTGATTGAGTTTGTTATATTCTTCCATTTTGTTTTATATTTTTAGTTTATAATAATGCAATAGATATAATGCATTTTATAATGAAATTTGTAAACATATTTTAAAATAATACAATAAATTTATGCTCATTAATTCTGTTTTCCTGTTCCAGTTTATTTAAAAATATAATATAAACGTAAAAATAAGAGCTTTTTTGGGAGAATTTTCTCCAGGCCCATTGAACTATATTAATGAAAACCTTTTACTCCTAGATATGTTTTCTGAAACTAGTAATTTCTTCTGATTTATTCGATAGCCAAAGCAATTACACGGTGAATTTATTTTGATTTCATTTACACTTTCCTTTATTACCTCCTGTGGTGTATACAAATAAACGCGGTATGCTGCCGTTTCAAAGCCATCTACCCTGTTATTACGCGTCCAAAACAACATTAGACCTAAATTATTTTTCATTTCATTTTTACCTCAGTACTGACAGATGAAATTTTCTATTCACAGTTTACCAAATTCAAGTGTTTTTCACTTTGAACCTGGGCAATCCCTTTTTACATATGTGGGTTTCGGAATTTAATTTTACCCTTTCACTTAAAATCTATATATTTTAAAATTTTTGAAGTATTTTATTTGTTTTATTATTGGGATCACTGTGTTTGTAGTGATCAGTTTTATGCATTTCATCTGTAATGAAAAAGAATTAATGATGTGTGTCAGGTGGTCCTTGGGCAGTGTCCCCATGCTTCAAAATGAAAATGAAATTACCATGAATCAAGCACAAAAAAATATAGGGCGGTACTTTAATGAACTTTAATTTAATAGTGAATTTTAGACTTAATAGTATTTGCTTTCATCGAATATAAAAGGTCTACCTAGAAATAGCCCTTATCATTCTATAACAGCATTCTTTCCCAGAAAGTTCTTCTGTGAGTTGTAGTAGTAGCTTTGAATCTGAGCCCTTCTACACTTTACCACTGGGCTACGAGTAAGTATAAACAATTTATTATCTCTCTTTATGCATTCTATTAAAAGCTATGTTTACTACTGTACCCAAAAAGTAAGGCCAATTTTTTTTTCTTCAAAAACTCTTTGTATATTCTTCCAAATTTATTTCATCGCCTTCAAAGTAATCCCCTCCGGACACAATGCACCTATGCCAACGTTTTTGCTAACCCTTAATGCATGCTAAAAAGTCATCGGCAGGGATGGCCTTCAAAGCGCGTGGCGATTCACGGTGAATCTCTTCAATCGACTCACAACTGTGTCCCCGGAGTGGTCTTTTGAGTGTAAGGAATAGTCAGAAGTCGCACGGTGTGAATACGGTGGTTGTGGAACGATAAGGGTTTCATTTTTGGTGAAAAAGTCACGAAGAATCAACGCAATATGGGCTGGCGCATTCAGTGTTTTCGGTACCAATCGAGATTTGACGTGTTTGAGGCCCAAAATGGAATTGACCGATCCTTTTGAAATTTCAACTTCATCAGCAAGGTCTCTAATTGTAAATCGACGGTTTGCAAGCACCAAATCTTTAATTTTTTGGAATTGAGCTTCGTTGGTTGAGGTTGATAGTCGACCAGAGGGCTCTTCGTCTTCAACGCGTTCCCTGCATTCTTTGAACTGCTTATACCACTTCTAAACATTTCTTTCCGATATAGGAATGCTCACCGAATGCCTTTTGCAACATTCTATACGTTTCCGCATACAAAATTTAAAGCAAGTTCTTTGCTCAATTAATTCAGACATTTCAAATATCGCCGGAATCAGTCTTAGCGTCTCACAAAGCCAAGCGTAACTCAAACACTAATGAATATTTTGACGTCAAATTCCATCCAGATGTCAAGGACAGTGCCAGCAACCTAAAAAAGAAAAAGAAATTGAAACTCCATTAACCCTGGGAATTTTAAATTGAAAATTGGTCTTACGTTTTGGACACAGTAGTACTACATGTTACTATTAGATACTCGTTGGTAAAGAATTCTCTTTCTTTAGACAAAAAGCGTTGAACATCCCAATTCCTTTCATTACAATATGCTCGTGGGCTTTTCTTCTTTGGAAGTAATCAGGGTATTGATTAAGAATAAATGTGTCTAAAAATTTTTTGATGTAAAGAATCGTAATGTTTCTGAAAATTAAAAATTTTTTAAAAATTTTCGATATATCGAGATTCAAAATGGGTTCCTGACATTTTTAGTTAATTTTAACCATTAAATTTAAAATTATAAAAAATATATTTGTCACTTTAATTTTAGACAATAATTCTACTTAAAAAATTTTTTTTTTTACATTGATCAATTTAAACATTTTCAATATGAAAGAAATGGGAAAACATTACGAGAAAAGATTTTTAATTGTTATAGCATAAAAAAAAAAACTTGTTAAAAGTTTTTTTTTTCCAGTCCATAGTCAGTAATGAAATGAAATTGAACGGGAAAAAAAAAAAAAAAAAAAACTTAGCTCCCTCCCTCCCTCACTACTCACGCACGCAAAATTTCAGTATAACTTTTAACAAATTGATGCCGACAATTACTTTTTTAAATAAGGAATATTTTACTAAACTGACTATTCTTTGTAACATAATCTTAATTGTGTGTTAATAAATTATTTAAAAATCTATAACTTTTCTACGATTATTTGGCATTTAAAATGCATGAATTTTATTTTTTCTATATTCTAATGATAAAAATGTAAGTAGAAAATATTTTTGTAAACGAATGTATTAAAAATTCCTTCTGCATTTTGTCACATAATAATAAGCAATAATTTTACTAGCTTGTGTAGGTTCAAGACTTTATTTCGAAAGTTATTTTGTAAGAATGCAGTTAGCCTTCCAGCTGCAATAATGTATGTGTCGTGTTTCACTTATTCTATACAATTTCACAAGGCCCATTAATATCCTATTGCTTATAATTTTGAGGATATTTAATCGTTTGTAAACTATTTATACGTTGATATATTGCTTATTTTTTATTTTGAACAACTTTTCTCTTATTTTACATTTAAATATTCAAAATATATCACATTCAGAAAAATTAATTCTTAGCTTTTTTCTATTTTTCTCTATTAAATACATTACACTTATTGTATGTTGTACTCTAAGTGTTTATAAAATCACAAGTCTGTACTTCAATTAGTTATTCAGGCTTTAGGTTCGAATCCTGGCGGTGGCATGGATGTTTACTAGAGATTCGGAATCCACGTTAAATTGTAGGACCCGGTCTAATTAGCCCAAAGTGTGTACAAAATGACCGTAAAGCGACAAATCAAACCAAGACTTAAAAAGAATTTTTATTAAGATTCTCCTAATTTGAGCAATTTTAGACAAAATATGCATCAATATTTTTAGAATTCAGCTGGAAAAGCAACCGGTTATTTATATCATACGGTGTCACGAAATTGACTGAGGGTTTCAAAATAAATAATAACATGTAAAACGGCTGAGTAAACCGAACCGAACCAAACCAAATAAATTAGTTATTTTTTTCTTTTACATTCCATCAATATTATTATCCTTATAACTATTATAAATAGCTGGCGATTATATAGAAAAAAAATTCAAAAATGGTCTCTCGACAGGAGAATTAATAAAAAATTCATCTCAGCCGTAAATATAAAATAAATTTCTCACAAAACCGAATCCTTCTTAAAACAACGTGGGAACATTCCCAGAGGCCAGTTCCATTACCGAAACCCCAAAACATCCATTCAGTTCCACAAGCTCGGATCCTGTAAATGGCAAAACCAAATAAATAAAAATAAAAAAACAAAGAAAAAACTAAAGAGGAAAACACGTGCATCACCGAACTCAAATCGGATTTGCATCTCTGAAAACGGGAGCACCCCCTTACAATCGACTCTGAACCATTCAACCCACCTAAAACTGAACGAGTCCCTCGAAGAATAATGCAACCCCCTTTGCACCCTCCTCTCGAGCCAATCCCGCGAGTCCTTCCCCTCTCTCTTTCATGAAGGAGAGTGATCTCGTGCATCCGCATCAGAGAGAAAAAGAACCATTGTCCTCATCCCAATGCATCCCGCGGATGAAACAGTCGAAGGGTTTCATAATATTCCCTCCTCTCTCGGTATTCCTCGACATTCTCCGTACTCGACAGAGGGCGATGCTGGCGCTCTAGCAACGCATTACCATGCGCGGAAACCCAAGCAAAGTAAAAACAATAAAAAGCAGGAGGAGTCGCATCGTGCTTCTCAGGCGTTTCGCCATTGCTGGCACTGCCTCGATCGAAACTGGGGATCGCGTTTTTTAAGGAGAACGGGAACGTCATTTACTTACTCGAACTGGAGCGACCAATGGCTATTTTCGATCGGATCAGCCGATACATTGTTCTGGAGCGAGCGCACACAATTTCTCGACCAACAAACGCTGGACATTTCCCCTCCTCTGCGATGAACGGGTGAGAAAAAAATGATGCGAAAGGATGAGATTCGAAGTTGCGTGAAATTACGAGGTGATGCTTTCCAAAAGCAAATTCAAAGTAAGTTTGGATGCAACTTGCAACTTTTCATTATCTTCCTGCCAATCTGCAAAAAATTTTAAGTTTCAAAATGAAATAGCATCAATTCTTTAATATTCGGAAATTTAACATTAATAAAAGAGGTTTTGAGTTATTTGATGTTATAGCTTTTGTTAAATAACATTCTAAAAAAGGTCATGAATTCTTTTGTTAAATAATATACTAGAAAAGGCCTGCCAATCTGCAAAAATTTTAAATTGCCAAATGAAATAGCATCAGTTCCTTAATATTCGAAAATTAAACATTTTCTAAATGCGTTTTTGAGTTATTTGATGCTATAGCTTTTGTTAAATAACATTCTAAAAAAGTTTATGAAATCTTTTGTTAAGTAACAGTCTAAAAAAGGCCTGCCAATCTGCAAAAATTTTAAATTGCCAAATGAAATAGCATCAATTCCTTAATATTCGAAAATTAAACATTTTCTAAAGGCGTTTTTGAGTTATTTGATGCTATAGCGTTTGCTAAATAACATTCTAAAAAAGGTCATGAAATCTTTTGTTAAGTAACAGTCTAGAAAATGTCTGCCAATCTGCAAAAATTTTAAATTGCTAAATGAAATAGCATCAGTTCCTTAATATTCGAAAATTAAACGTTTTCTAAAAGCGGTTTTGAGTTATTTGCTGCTATAGCTTTTGTTAAATAACATTCTAAAAAAGGTCATGAAATCTTTTGTTAAGTAACAGTCTAGAAAAGGCCTGCCAATCTGCAAAAATTTTAAATTGCTAAATGAAATAGCACCAATTCCTTAATATTCGGAAATTAAACGGTTTAAGTTATTTGATGCTATAGCTTTTATTAAATAACATTTTAAAAAAGTCATGAAATTTTAATTGCTTAAAATATATTTATAAGCTATGTAGTATTAGTAATGCATTTGGTAAAATGAAGAAAAACTTGTGAAGTGAAAAATCTGTTTGTCAGTGTCACTCATAAATAGAATTTTGCGCTAGTAGAATTTTTCACTATTAAGAAAATGCTTTGGATGTATCAAAAATTTTTAAATTGCCCAATGAAATATCATCAATTTCTTAATATTCGGAAATTAAACATTTGTAAAAGCAGTTTTGAGTTATATGATGCTATAGCTATTATTAAATAACTCTTTAACAAAGGTTATAAAATTTTAATTGATTAAAATGTATTAATAAGCTATGTAGTATTAGCAATGCATTTGGTAAAATGAAGAAAATTTTGAAATGAAAAATCCATTTGTCAGTGTCACTCATAAATAGAATTTTGCGCTAATAGAATTTTTCACTATTAAGAAAATGCTTTGGATGTATCAAAAAATTGGTCAAAGAATTTTATGTATTTCATTTCTTTTTTGTGTTTCGATTATTTAAAAGATTTTTTTTTGTTTGCAGGGAAAATTCTTTGATCTAATAAATCAGATACACAACATTAATTGATCTAATAAATCAGTTTGCAAATATATTGATTAGAATATGTATGTTATATATAGAATTTTTCATTATTATTTATTAATATGAAACTTCATCTGTCATATTTTGATGAGGAGTCACTATAAAACAATAAATACACAGATGGGCATGAGAATGTATTAAAAAAGAGTTGTCGATCGTAGACTGCATACAGTTGTCTTCATAAATATTAGTTCGCATTAACAAAATAAGAAATTATATTGCCTATTTTAGTTTATAAAGATGTAAAATAAAATTGTTAAAAGTTATTTAAATTATAATTATTAGTAAGGAACCTATATTTGTAAATACATTCGCATTTTTCACAGATCGTATTCTTTATATTAATATCAAAGTGACTAAGTTGTCATTGACCATTAGGTCAACTACCACTCTGTGTAGACAAGCAACACAGAGTTTCTAAATAATCAATATTGCAAATATGTGTTTCTTTTATGAATAGAGACTTAAATTTTTAAATGCTTTGCTTTTTCTAACAAGTGTTTATTAATGTACGAATAGAGTTATCATAATATTTTTATTTGAAAATATAAATAATTTTTTTATATTTTAAAGACAATTTGTTAATAGTTTATTACTTTAAAGAATCTCAATATTTTTTTTTATTTTTTAAAAGTTTAGAAAATATTCAGATATTGATTATTTTGATTTAAAATATTAAAATAATATTTAAACTAAACTTCCTATCTAAGATTTCATGGTAATTATTGAAAGTTTTGATTTCTATCGTTTTACCATTGTGTATTTCTTTATTGCATTGATCTGTTAAGTTTTTTATAAGAATATCAGGATATTTCTATTAAAATACCATTACTTTTCAGACTCAATTTAGAGGGAGTGAAACCTCATAAAATTAAAAAAAATAATAATAAAGTAAAAATAAGTTAAGAAGTTTTTGTATAACTCTTTTAATTCGAGAATACTTCATACCGGAAATTAATAATTTGAAAATTAATACTTTATTCCATTTTATATAATAAAAAATATTAGAACAAAGATGATTTGATTTGAACAAAGAATCGTGTACAATTATATGCAATGATTGTTTTTAATTTTATCTTTCACATAATTCTGTGCTTTAAAAAGTTTATTAGGTATGTAACTAGATTTAAGTATTATAATAAATTAGGTTATTTAGATTTTAAGTATTATAATAAATTAAAATAAATCAATGAAGCGAGATCATCTCATAACATATTATGAACTAAAGATTAATACATACTAAAGAACATATGGCTGATTAGAAGGCAACAAAGTTGCAACTTTACTATTACGGGTGTTATAATAACTTAACCAATTAATTAATAACTCAATATAATTAATATCTCAACTATTACTATTAGTGGTGTTATAGCAATTTAAGATTCTCATTACTTTCTATGTCACAATTGCTTGTCTAATTTCTTTATAATTTGCATTTTCGCGTTTTTAATTTACAAAACACTAATATCCTACACAACCCCAGGGTTTTACAGAAAATGAAAATTTCATTAATGTAATAGTGGGGTAGTTGTAAAGTTAATAATACAAAGTATAGTTGATAAATATAATCTATTTTCCCCATACTATTTAACTCCTTTTTGTTAAACTTTGATTAATAACTTATTTGATTGTTTGTGTACTCAATTATCAACGTGTTTTTTTCAACTGAATACAAATAAAATATCTCACATTTGAATAATTTATTGTCAGTTTTTGATGTTGAGAAATATCTTATGAAAAGAAAATATGATTAACGTTAGGGAAAGTTATATAATAAATATTTACAAATTTGAAAAAGTATCGCATTATGCTAGTAAGTTTTTTTTATTTTCATGAAGTATTTCGATAATTATTGATTTATATTAGCTATTTTGAAAAGCTGTACAAAAAAAAACAAGTAATACAAAATACAAGTAATGTTAATCAACGAGAATAATCTCTTAAAAACACTTATTATTAAACAATAGACCATTGAGATTTAAATTATGGTATGTTTATAAATTCTTTGTATAATATAATTATTGTAAGATTTAATGATATATGATTTACAATGCAATACAATATTCATAAGTTTTCTGTAAGTTTAAAAAGAAGAGTATATCAAATGAAGTTATTTTTAAAATAAGTTTAAATTTAGCATAAACAAATCTGTAATACTGACAGAACAAAATCTATAAAAACTAGATACTTCTTAAGTCCAAGAGAAGTTCTTATTTCTTTTCAACTTTTGATATTTTTGTATATAATTTCTTAGGTTTATAGTCTACTCAATATTTATCAAATTAAGTTTGAGTATGCTTTATATTTATTGACTGAACGAGTTTTTTAGTTATTAATAAAGCTTAATAGATTGCAAAATATTGCTTAAAATATTTCTAACATTAATATGTTTTTTCTTCTTCGTCTTCAAGAGAGAGACAGATGTAAAAGCAAAAATAAAGCTTGTTAAATTCTTTCAAAATTTTCTGTTTTGAAACTCTTTCTTCTCCAAAATAGATACAGTAAATAAGAAATACCGGAGCAAACGAACCTAATTACTCAAGTGCTTTTCCATTATTTCCCTATCTTCTTTTATAAATACTTTTTGAGGAATAGAAGCATTATTTTTATCCAACAGAGTATATCAGATTACTCAAATACAGCATATAACGGATTCTCCAGCATAACAAAATTTCGCTTTTAAGCGAGTTCTGTACTTAAAAAAGGGGGAAAAAAAGAAGTTTGAATAAATATATAAATTTTCGTATAGAAGAAAATTTAGATTCTTATAATATGAAGGAAACATTTATGTTATTTATTTCCAAATCGAGATGTAGGTTTTCATGATTTTTATGGTTTTTTTTCATGCTTTTTGTAAAGAATTAATAATATTTAATTTTGTTAAATAATTATCTGTTTATTTTAAAATTAAGATTAAATTCATCTCCTACATGCGTTAATACATGGATTTTATTTGGAGATACCATTAGAAAAATGAAATGGTTAAAAAAAGGATTCCTAGAATAAATGCTTGAATCGGCCACTAGAAATTGAAATTATAAATAGATTTTTCTAATCAGAATTTCTTTTTTTTTCCTGATGCTTAGTAGTTTATTTTTTCCCCCATCATCTCTCATCAAAGTAATGTTTCGCAAGAAAAAAAAATAATTTACTGTTTGAGTTTTCTGAAATACATCCTTTAATTTTTTTTATACTTTGATTTGAAACTTCATGTACTATAATTCGAAAGCCTTTAATATGAAATAATTTTCATTAAAGAATTATTAATGGCTTTTGCCCAAAATACGTTTCAAATTATCGTATCTTATATTAAAAAATAAAATCCGATTATTTGTTTTTGTTGTCCCTAGAAAAATAACAAAAAAGTAAATAACGAAGGCTATATGTGAACGAAATTTATAATAATGAATTTAGTGGAAATATAAGCAACAATGCAAGCAAGATGCAAACAATTTTTTTTATTGTTAATTACTTTGTGGAAAAAACTGATATTTTCCGAAGGAAATTATTCGTTTGCATTAATTTTAATAATGCAAACGAATAATTTCCTTCTTAATAATTGCAGTAATTTTAATAATGTAATGTGTATTTAATTCTTTGTTCAAATTCTGAAAAGTATTACAACTTGCGAAAGTTCAAAGTTTACTTAAAAGTCAAGAATATTTTATTTTAGTACCTTTCATAACTTGCTTAAGAAATCCCATAAGTAAACCAACATCTGCGTTAGCCGGTATAAAAAATTTTATCTATCGGTTTAAAATTCGAGTTTCGTCAATTATTTTGACTGGATTCCCTTTTCTTAGGTTTAAATACGCCCTTTTCGTTAACTACAACTGTAAGTTAATTGCAATGGAATTTTTATTAATTTTATCAAATTAATCTTGTTTAAAATTTTCGATGTTTTTCAAATAAGTTTTCATTTGTTTTATAAAAAAAAAGCTGAAAAAAGAACTAAAAAGGCTAAGATATAAAGAATAACATTTCGTAAGAAACTGATTTAGAAGAGTTCAGCAGTCTTAACTAAATAGAATGAAGAAGGAAAAGTGTCAAATCAATAAAAAAGCGGAAACACTTTCTTTCTTGGTTTAATTTTCATAGCTGATTGCAGGTGCAAGACATCATATAATAATGTAATTGTATTTAATCTAGCATCTAATCCATTAGTATCTTGTCACTATTAATTTGATGTTGATGTCAAACATTCCAGGACCTGTAAAATGTCCACGTTCATTACTTTTAATCCAAAATTAGAATTTTAGATGTCAATCAATTAGGGTTATTCAAACTTTTTAAGAAAGCTAATATCAGAGTATTCAAACCTTTTTTTATTAAATAAAGAATGCATGTATTTATTATCATTTTTGTGCAATCTACATAATAAAAAAAGAAGAAAAACTCTTTATCAACAGCATAAATGAAAAGGTCAATGTTAAAAGTTAAAAATAAATGTGATAAAATGAAAAAAATAATTATCTGAAAATTTCATTATTTTATGAATATAGCAAATCAAATATAAAAAATAGTAATGAAGTTAAATATTCCATGCATAGTTTTTCAAATTTTTACATCTTACTTTTTTTTTTGTAAAAAAATGTTTTCAGTAATAAATTAAAATTGATAAATTAATAGATAACAAAAACGGATTTTTAAAAATCTTTTTGATACTAATATATAAGTTATTTACTCAATAAATCGTAGTTGTTTTTTCTTTTTGGAACGGATATATTACTTTACTTTTTCTGAACAGAAATATTGAAAACAGAAAAGTGACATTTCTACTTCGTCATAAGAAAAATATATAGTAAAACTCATTTTTATTACTTTAATTTATGTAATGATTTAGATGACCTATTGATTTAATAATTATTGAAAATGATACTTTTGATATATAAAGACATTTTTAATTGTATTACATACTCATATAGATAAAATAGATTTTTGGGTGAAAGATATTTTTTGAATTATAGTGCTCTATTTACTCTGAATTATAGTACAAATTCATTATCTGTATTAAATTTACAGATAATATATTAGAAATGATCTTTGGCGAACTTAATTACGTATTCTATAAAAATTATATAATGAGAGAAAAACTGTATTTTTCACATTAGCAAGCACACTAAGATTAGCAAGCATTTATTTTAAACAGCAAATATATTTTAAAAAGAAAAACCATAAAATTCTTAAATATTTGAGCCTCTAAACTTTCTTCTTTTTCAATTTCTGTTATTTCTAGCCCCCGAAAAAATCTCACAATTAATACTTCTTTTATATGCGGCATTCTTAAAACTTATCTTTCTATATTCAAGAAATTACAAAGAATGCAATGATTAAAAAATGAAAGCTCTAAGAATTAAATTTCTGTCAAAAATAGAATGCAAACTTGGATTCCAATATAAATAAAAGGTTTCACGCAATTATACAATTGTGTTTCCATTTGGTGCTTACAAGAACAACAACGCAAAACATGTCACTGTAAAATGTGCAATCCATCCCTGCCATGCCAACTAGATGACTAGGTAGATTCTCTTGAAAGGGGAAAACACAGCGTGCGAAGAGAACAATTATCGATTGACGGGGTTTCGTGAAACCACGTTCTTTTGTTCCTCTAATCATTCATTTTAGTCCAGGAAAGGATGAATAGTCATTAAATCTTACTCCACATTTACTATTCCTTTACTTTTACACATGCGTGTGCAAATTAGAAAATAACAATTTAAAATTTCACTTTTCATCGGTTTGCAGAGATGATATTTTTGACTATTTCATGTTGTTTAAGTTATATTTTAAACCGAGTAACTAAATTATTATGACTGCCTTCATGTTATTTTTATGGAAAATAACAAAATGTATACTTCATATCATAAGAAATCAATTAAGTGTCGAAGGCATTATAATAATCTTAATGACGTCCTAACTTTTCTAAAAATGTGCTGTCTTTGAGGACATTTCTTCCAGATAAATAATAATAGTGGAATTAATTTAGATGTTTTGGTGATTTTATGAGAATGATAAAAAAATACTTGAATTATTTAAATATTTATTTTAATATTCTTCTTCTTTGGCTCAACAGCCCCATGATGGGCCAAGGCTGTCTGCCTGCTGGCAGATTTCGAAACAGGAAATGCTTGCTTTTTTAAAATAGTAGGATTGCCAGCCCTATGCAAAACGCTTTACAGTCATATTAGACCGGGACCAACTATTTAAAGTGGTTTTGCGTGCCGGAGCACTAGTCACTCGACAATCAAACCCTATTTGAGTGTTATTATTAGTTTTTAAACCTTCAAAATAAAATACTTGTACATGATGTTTTTTATTGTATGAAACTGCTCTAATTATACTGAAAATAATTTTTCCTTAATAGATCTATAAATAGAAAAATGCCAAAGCTTTGTTCTTACTCTTAACATTAATATTTTTTATTTAGCATTTTCTCAAACCTCGTTTTTTTCTTTTGAACAGAAGTTAGTTTAAAGTTTATATTATGGTTTTCTACCTGAAGTACTTCCTAAATACAGAAGGAAGAATTGTACTAATTTCTATAGAAATAATACGAGATTGTACCTAATAATTTAGTTATTCAGTGTAGCATATTACACATGACTGGGAGTTGCTATTTTTGAGTAAACTTAATGCCTCATATTTGAAAGAAGAATAAAAATAATATGAGAGATGAAAACAAAGTTAGAATTCAGATTAATTCCAAGAGAAATAAAGCTACACGTTTAATTTTAAACGTAACTTCATCTTTTGAGACTATAATAGGTTTACTAACAGAAATTTTCACCGACTAAATAAACTTATTATTAATAGAATTGGAATAGGAATAAATAATTTAATATGTCAGAAAAAATTTAATTCAATCAAATATATAAACTGATAAGTATTGTGATAATATAATACCCAATTTATTCAGCTATTTAATGTTATGATTATATTAATTATTTTGTGGAAATTAGGGAAATATAAATTAAAACAGTTGATTCTAGCATAAAATTGAATTTTTAAAAACTTCAATCTTTCATTTAGTAAATCATTTTTATCTATTTATCCCTCTGCTGTGGAAATTATATTGTTTTTAATTAAAAATATGAATTTTTTATGCTCTACAAAAGCTAAAAAAGAACTGGAGAAAAAAATATATAGTTTTTAGACTTAACAACGATGTAGTTTTTAATTTACATAAATACACACATATTCAGAAATCTGCTGCTTCATGAATGACTTCTGATGAAAAGTTGGAACTTTTTGAGCCAATAAATGAGTATTTGTGAAATTAATAATTTATTTACATGATTATATTAACAATTGTTATGTACTTCATTTAGCAAATATTTTAATCATCAAATTAAAGAAGTTCCTTAAGATAATAAGAGATATAAACAACAATAAATTAAAAAAGTGAATTTATTTCAACAAAAATTGATTTTTTTTCCCTTAAAATTTTTAAAGATTATATTTACTTCGTGTGTAAATGGCTCAGAAAATTGGAATATTGCATTTCTAAATTGCCAATTATTTCACGTCTTTGGACATTTCTGAATTTCCAATTATTCTACTAATATTTAATTTGACTGAACATTGAAAAGTCATTATTTTTCTGTATTTTAAGAATATCTAACGGCAGACTTCTCAATAGTTTTATTTGTTAAGTTATTAAAACGACAATCTTTAGGAAGTCTGCCAATCTTCAGGAAGTTCGCTAATCTACTTTAGAACATTTCCGTTATGCTCAAACTTTTATCCTCTTGTCTCTTTCTTGATAAAAAAAATACGACAACACCTGCCTCAAATTATTTTCATAGCAAAATAAACAGTAGCTTTATTTTTTTATTCAATGTGTTCTGAATAAATCGCATTCTCTTTAATAAAACTTCAATATTAGGAGCATTAGGCTTAAAAAAATAGTTTTCACACAACATCAAAAGAGTATATTTAAAGAAATGATGACACACTGACAAATAATTAATTAGCATTACACGTTAATTTGTGCAAATGTTATTCTTATAAAATATATATGATTTTATTAGTAAACTGCTTAAAATTAACAATGAAGAATAGTTAGAAATAAAATGAATTTTTTTAGTATATGATAGGGACAAAATGATATCATTTATTTAGTTATAATATTATTGATAGAACTTAGCGTGCAAATGATATTGCTTGTTATAAATGAACGCATTGCATGACTTTTACTTTGGCAGGAACCATCTTTCACAGTAAGACAGAGGAAAATTTTCGATTGATTTTCCGCCACTTTTTTTTTTACTACCTAGTGGATGGCAGAAGCGATTACATTTTCCCCCTGATAAATATTGTGTATATGTGTGAGCGCTCTTTGGTTTTGTGATTGAAATAATATTATAATTATATTATTTCAATATTATTTATAATAATATTATATTAATATTTATAAATAATAATATTTATAATAATATAAATAATAATAATATTTATAATAATAATAATAATATTTATAATAAAATAATATTAATAATTAATAATAATATTAATAATATATATTTATAATAATATTTATAATAATATATATATTAGTTTAATAATAATATTATTTTAATTGCAAATGTATTGGTCACATTTACATAATATTTGAATTTGAGTACTCTCTTAGCTAGGGTCTGTTAAAAATGAAAAATGGTCAGGTACTATCGCAATAGCTACGTTATTTTATTTCTGTTATAAATGGAACTGATTTTCTCAGCTGTAGAAAAAAAAATGTAGATGTTGGAATTTCGCTTTCTTTTTCATTGAGTGTATATTTGAAGCGTTCCCTTTGAGGAATTGTAACACACACACATATATATACAATCATATACAAATTGAAATTGAGAATAACGGATATAACAAGATTGAAATGGCATCTTTAAAAAGGGTGGCTTCTTTGTTTAATAAGGATATTACAGTTTCATAATTTAAAAAAATAATGTATTACTTTTCTGATTAATTGATATTTTTCAGCACGCACTTTAACCTTCCAGTCACTAGTGATTTTTTTTCAAAAACTTTTTTTTTTTAAATTGCAGAATTATTTTTAGTAGCTATTTATAATAGTTATAAGGATTTTGTAAAAAGAATGTAAAAAGAAAAACAAAAATTTAGGTAAACTAGTTACTTGTTACTTGTAATTTTTTTAACTGTTAACAGTTATGTCACCATGAGGGAAAGGTGGTTTTTGAATTTAATAGAGGAAAACGGGGGAAAAAACTATCTAATAATTTTTCTGAATGTGATATATAACTGAATGTTTACATGTAAGATATGAGAACAGAAAAAAACCGATTCTCAATGTTTCAAAATTAAATAAAATAGATTCAACAAATAAATAAAGTCTTCTGAGGCTTAAATATCCTAAAATTATAAATAACACGATAATGGCCTATTCTTCGGAATTATGTGGAATAAATATAAGTGAAACGAAATATGTAGGTTATCCACTGCCGGAAAGTTAAAAAAAATGCAATGATTTCGTTATTATGTCAAAAAAATTATTCACGAATTTGAATATTAAAACATTTTTTAAATAACTTTGTATTGATATTAACACACACACACACACACACAGATTATACACAGAACACATCAACGCACGCACACACATATATATATATATGTTACTGGCCTTAAATTATTTTAGTGAAAGGTATTGTTAGAAGAGAGGCAAAAATAAATATCGTTTATTGATATTGCCTTTTTATAGTAATTTTCATGAATTATGAATCTTCAAATAGTTCTATTCATCCTCAACTTTGCCTTAACTATACTTACCTTAACAGTGTACCTTACAAATTTTACTGACTTTTATAAATAGATTGAATATCATTAACTTCCCCCAAAATTATCCGCCTGATTCTCTGAAGAAGAGATGAAACATTTGTAACTGCTGACGCAATACTAGTGGACGTAGATGGACGAGTTATATGACACATTACTGAACACAATTACTTACCAAAACCTACTTCCTCATCATCATCTCATGTAAGTGCACTTTTCTCATCCGGAGATTGCCATCTCATAATTTTGGGCTGGACTGTACTTTTTTTCCTAGACTTCAATATCGCGTTATATTTCATTTTTCTAATTTTTTTTTTTTTTTTTGGATCCTGAATTCCTTCTTTATTGCCCCTTACTTTTGATGTCGAGAATCGATGAAGATTGAGAAATATAATGAAAAACTTTTGCAGAACTTGCTGGGAGTTTTTGAATGAGATCCAAGGGTAGTCTTTTTGGTATTGATTCGAATTTAATAGAGTGTGTTTTGAACTGAATTGTAGAGTTTTTAAATCTTTGAAATCAATAAATTATAAATAAAGCTATAAGGGAATGATAATTAGTGTTGTTGGTGTATTGTTTATTTCTCATCCTCCTGATCTAATTTTGGTAAATAAATATTTAAGAATTTATAAAAATTCCATATTTTAGATAGATTCCGAAATTGGTACAACATTGAGTTGAATGTGGCTATAAACAGTAAATTAAATAATTATTAGTTAAAAAATTTAGTCCAGTAACTAAGAAATCAGAAAAAGGGGTATCTATAATTAGTACATATAGGAAAGGGTTTACTAAACGAAAAGAAGTCAAAGATGTCTGAATTTAATTCAATGAAGAAAATTAAATTGTTTTTTTAAACTATTCCTCTGCTAAAAATTCAGAAAATGCGAGCTATAATTTGAATTACGATATGCAGTGGCTGTCAAAATTGGGTATACACAATTCTTTCTCTTCTTTGAAGATTTAAAAGAATAATATTGAAGTTTCATTTGTAATTAATGTTAATAGGAACAATAAAATATGCATTAAGATATGTATTCTACAGAAGATGTATCAACAATATTTTTATTAGAATAATTATTCACAAAACTGAGTATAAAGTCACAGAATTCTGTATAAAGCTCATAAAAGAAGCTATTTGGTTATCATTATTAATTTTATAAAAATCAGTGTCATAGTATTGTTACTTCAAAACTTATTCAAAAGTATAAAATGGTTGGTCAAACTGTAAATAAACCTGAAAAAATAAATAAATTCAATATTCTACGACCAAGCGAAGAATCAATCGAGAAATTGAAAAGAGAAAAAAAGCCTACCAAGGGGAATGTTACAAAAATGCTACACCAATTTCCATACTAACAGCATAGTGTATGCTACAAAACAAATCGAAGAATGATCCGCAAAGCAGATTATATTTGTCGCATAGAATTAGCCATATTCCAAAGAAAGAAAAAATAAAATAAGTGTTGCGTTTGCTAAAAGTTGCATTTTGAATAACTTTCTAAAGTTAAAACTAGAAGTCATACTCAATTGGGAAAGTAAGTTCAATGTTTTTGGTAACAATGGCCGATGTTATCCTCCGAGAAAGATCTCAATTTCTTCTTCAAAACATTAATACTACTGTCAAGAATGGAGATGAGCGAGCTATTGTATGAGGCTGTATGTCTGAAAAATAGTGAGAAATTTAGTTGTTATGGATTTAATCATGATCAAAAGGAAATACTTGGATATATTGAAGAATAACTTAATGCCCAAATGTGAATTTAAGATCAGGTTCTACGTTTCAACAAGATAATGCATTGAAACACACAACTAAAATTGTAAAGTTATGTTTGTTGTACAATTATAAAATACAGTTGCACACTTTTTTTCGTTTTATAGATCTTAATATATAATTGAAAATTTGTGGAAACAGTTCGAAAAACTGGTTCAAAAACACGATATTAGAAGCAATGAATACTTAAATAGAGTATAACAAGAAGAATGGTAAAAAAAAAAAAAAAAAAAAACAGCGAAACAACACAAACACTTGTCAATTTCATGTCACCCGTTGAAAGTCGTTCTAAAGGCAGAAAATATGCAACACATATTAATTTATGTTTGATGTATAACCAATTTTACAACTTGGAAGTTTATAATTTTGGCGTAAACTTAAGTTAATAAAAATACACTGATGGAAAAAAAAATTCTACACCATGAAGGAGTGGTGCTAGATAAACAAAATCAATCAGGCGTGTTTGCACATTTAAAAGATGACGTCTATTCAAATTTCGCGCAAGAGGAATAAGAGTTGTACTAGAAATATCATTATGAACATGAAAGTTACGTTTGATTTAAATACGTGATATAAACTTCGTAAGCGTTATTTATCTTTCGAATTGGACATTGTGAGCTACATTTGAGTCAAGAATAAGTGCTTTTAAGTAGATGAAAAAGTACTATCAACAGCTTACTGAGTTTGAACGAGTGCTACGAGAAGGATTTTTTTTCGCGAGATTGCAGAAGGACTCAGCAGAGATGCATCCACTATGCATGATAGTTGGCAGATTGATCACAGAAAGGTATTGTCTGAAGAAGACTGGGGTCCGGCTGCACGAGGGACGACTGCGATATTCGTCACATGACTATAGCTCATCGTACTGCATCTGCAGCAAAAATTCGAGCTTCTGTTGGCACCAGAGTAACACAACTAATGATAACAAATCGATTAATTGAGAGACAGCTCCTAGTCAGACTCCCTATGGCAAACTTAAGCTAATAAAAATGTCACTAACTCCAAATATCTGCCATCTGCGATTTCAGTGGTGTCAAGCTAGAGTTTATTGGTGGGAGAAGGGGAGTGTTCTGAGATAAGAGCCGTTTCTGTCTTGGTGCCAATGATGATTGTATGTTGGTTGAAAGGAAACCAAATGAACGTTTGGAATCAGCCTGTCTGTGTCGTAGATGCACTATACTTACACCAGGTGTTATGGTTTGGGGAGCAATTTCTCATACCAGCTGGAGCACTCTTGTCGCCATCCCACGAACCATCATAGAACATTTGTACGTCAGACTGTTGATTGAACCGGTTGTGCTACCATTTTTCACCACTATTCCAAGGAGGGTTTTCCAACAGGATAACGCTCTTCTCCACACCGCTGCTTCCACCCAGAGTGTTGATAGGTTGCCTTGGGCAGATCTTTCTTCTATCGAGCACATATGGGCTATTATTGAACGGCAAACAGTATCATCCACAACTAGCACGGACTATTGCTGATTTGACAGACCAAATGCAATTTGCATAGAACTCTGTCCCACAGAATGACATATGACACAATACATGCACGTTTGCAGGCGCTCATTCAAAATCGTGGAGATTACAGGAGTTATTAGTGTATCACCATTTAACATTTGAAATCTTTTTATGCATACTTTAACATGTGACCTTGAAACTTTAATCAAATAAATATGATACCTATAAAATGCTTTGTCTAAATTTCATTCCTCTAAACTAATTTCTTCTTGGTGTTGGAAGTTCATTTTCCCTCGGAGTGTTATTGATTCCTTTGTTTTTTAACCTAAAATTATAAAAAAAAATGTAATATAGAATATATAATTTATATGAACGATAAATGAGAATTTAATATTATTCTTATAGACCTTCAAATAACATAGAGGTTGGTGTGTACTCATTTTTGTGAGCCAATGTTGTCAGAATTTGATCATAGTATATGAAAGACGTTATTTCTTTTTACAAAAATGCTGATCGTTTAAATCTCTGTTATATTAAGTATAGAAAGCTGGAACTGTAGTAGTACATAGTTATATCGCGCATGTTTGGAGGAAAAAAAGTAGTGGTATATAACAAGTGGCTTTATAAAGGTTTTATGACTTTTTTTCTAAAAGCAAAGCATTAAATATTCGATTGCGCTATATGACTAGCCGCGATATGTCAAGGGGTATATATATTAACAAAAACTAAAGTTCATTCATAATCTGCATCCTTCGGTTTCAATTTTGATTTAACCTGTTAAGATGTCATTTAATAACATAACATATATATAAGAATCCAACAGTTAGTGAAATGCTTTCTTAAAATCAAATATTGATTTCCTGGTATTTATTGTTAGCTACTAAACACATGAAGATCAGATGTTGATCCTATACATTTCTCAAGATTGAAGTTGCAACACCAATAAAGAATAGTAGTAGAACATTGAAATTCAATAAATATATTAATGGCACGCTAATGATAAAATATGATAGCAAATCATTTAAATATATTTAATTTATTCAATATCTAGTATGACCATCTCTAAGGAAATGAGAATCGCGAACGACGCTCACAGTTCGCTCGTTCAAGTGTAGATGGGGTTTCAAACGTCAGCAAACAAGAGGCAATGTACAAATTTTCCGCAATATCTTTTCTGAAATTTGGAGTTCTGATCGGCTACAAATATCAGCTTTCGATCAACCTTTCGTATTACTGAAGCCCCTCCTACTTTTTACTGATAAGAGCTAGGAGTTTGAAACTTTGATCATTTGCAAATCTTTCACATGTCTACAGATCTTGTAATTTGCATAATTGTGCAACTTTCCCTTCCTGGTGTTGCAACTGCATTGTTGGAGAGTCTATTTTACTGTCACATGAAATATAAAAGTATTTTTATATTATTAATATGGATCAGCACGAATCAAAAGATACGAAATAAATCGATCCAAGATTTTGAATTCATACATTGTAAATTTTTCAACTTTTATTTGAAGATTCTGTTCATTAAATTTGATTAATTTTATTGATAAATTTTTTTAGAAATCCATTTTTATTTTTTTTGGCAGGTGATAAATCACTTAAAATATGTTTTATAAATAATATCGGCAACGATACCTAGCAATCAAATTTATATATATATATATATATATATATATATTGATGCATATTATCAACAATTAAACCTTAGAAATCTGTGATTGCATTTCAGATTTTAATCTCAAAACAAGACTACAGATTATATTTGTTGAATTTCCTCTGTTTAAATCAATTAAAAATACAACTGCAATATTCCATGCAAAATAAATATTAAACATCTTTTAATACTATCCAATAAAACTCACCAAATGAGTTTAGGGCCTACGAGATAAGTTTTAATTCTCCTAATATTCTAATTGAAAATAATTCTAACTCTAAAGAAGATCTCTATAATAAGAATTAATAATCCCCTGCATGTTATTATTAATATACAAAGTTTCATTTCTTTGCAAAGGAATTGCCTAATAAACACCTACAAAAAAGTATGTGATAATCTTAGGAATATCTATCTATTCGAATCGATTTCCTTTCAATGTTTTGAAATGCACTTTGAAAAGAAACTATCTTTAAAAAGCTTCGTCTTAATTCCAGCTTATTTTTGTAAGGCTTCCTGAGATGATGTAAATGTTTACGGAGATTTAAAAGTTCTTAAGAGGATTAGAGAGAAACTTAATTTATTTGTGATTATTTAGGCTACAAATGTTTTCCTTTCTTGAATTGTAACCGATGAGAGTTAATACTTTACTTATGATATAATGTTGTAATATTCCAAATGGACAAAATAAAGATTTCTGGTTTAAGATGAGCGTTACACCATGAAGTAGTTATAAAAATATTTTATTAATATTATAAGATGTAAAGCTTTTAAATATGTCTGAATGAAAAAAACTGGGCGTTTTAAAATATTTACTTTAATTTTAATGAATAAAATACTTCCTCAAGTTTTTCATGCTTTTTCTACTTGAAAAATGAATATGTAGATATTCTGTATTTTATCTGTGAAGAATTTTTCTACAAATAATATGGTTTTTCTTAAATCGAAAATACGAAAAGAAAATCATTAAAAATTTTTTTCACAATGTTACAATATTATGTATACTTCAAATTATTTAAAATATTGATGAAAGATCCCTTATATGAATATTAGAAGTTCTGGATGTTCCAGCAAAAATTTCTATTGCAGTATAAACTAATCATAAAATTGTGTTCCCGGTGTTGTAATATTTAAATTTTCGACCTATAATGTTATCTTTCACAAAATATAGACACTATTTACTATGTTTAATAATGTAAGGTTCTGATTCATTCTTGAGTAATTAATGTTCATTGCTCATTATTACAAAAACTAATAAATAGAACACAACAAAAATAATTACTAATTAGTAAAATAGAACAATTTTGTAATGCTTATTTTATATTTTCTGGCCATTTAAATCATTATTTAAACGACAGTGAATGATCCTATAAGTGTCTTTAGTTAGAGCGTTAACAATGGATCCACAAATTAAGTTTTGTCCATACACTTATGTTAATTAATTCTTGTAAGTAATATTGAGTGCACAAAATAAAAACGTTTACACGTAGTTCAGGGTTGAATTCTCTTTACATACTTAAAAAAGGGACGCCATGTAAGAATCGTGTGAAGATAGAACTACTACTTCTTTAAAGCGTGCATCTATTGTATTTTAGTTCTTTAGCATACAAAAGGAACACATTACCTGCCTTAACTGCAACGATCTTGTTTTAAGTATTGTCATATTATGTGATACATTGCGTAAAATAATATGTCAATGATTCTTATTTAAGGTATAATGGCAAATTGTCCTATAAAACAATAGAATATATTTTACGCTTTTTCATTATATTTAAATAGCTTCTTTCCTAATTATATTGTTTAGTGGTTTGACACATTATATTGTTTAGTAATATATACAGAATTAGGTTGTTTAATGATGTATACAAAAAAGAAATTCACTCCTTTAAAACTGTAAACATCATAAAGGATGCCGTCGTAATTATAAATTATATTTACGTAAATAATAAATTATTTTCAACGAAATTCGCCTCTTGTATGCGGAATTTTTAAAACCGTTTAGTGTTTGAGAATACTTTTCTGCATTAAAAATTTGCGTCTTTTCTGTATCTATAAATTGAATAAATATAAATGTATGTTTCTTCAGAATTTGAATCATTCTTTGAAAATAATATATAAACTATATATATAAACTAACGTTTATATATTATTTTCATAGAATGGTTCAAATTCTGAGAAGAAACATACGTTTATATTTATTCAATTCATAGATACAGAAAAGGCTTCAGTTAACTTCTATTAAATTAAATTACCTCTTCAAATAAATTAATTGAAAAATAATATTTGGAGTGTTGAATTGCTGCCTCAAAGGAAACAAAATGAGGAATCAGATACACGAATAACTAATAAATTTATACTTGTTTCGTGAAGTAAAGGTAAAAAAGTTACTATACATATATTGAAGCTTATGTATACATATTATAGCGTATGTATTTGTTATACAAATTCATTGTTTCTAAGAAGTCAGTTCTTTAATTTTTTGTGTATTTTCTTCAATTGTAGTTTTTGCTCACTCTCTCTCTCTGTATATAGATAAATAGATTGACGTCATATTTTCTTTCTGTAATAGTTTATCTATTTATCAGTCTTGTATTGTTGTTCTTAAATGTTGGGCTTTTGAACTGAGGTTTAATATGTGATACGGCAAAAGTGTGTACATACATGTGTTACTATGCTGCACTCTCATTGGTACTACTTCGATTTGAAGGAGGAGTTCCCATTTCTAACCCTATTTCAAACACAATGAAAGGACTTTCAAACGGAGAGATTTATCGTATTCATTGCCAGAGTAGATATAGAAGGGTTCGGCCCTGCTTGTTGGCGGATTTCGAATTGAGCTCTCTCAGTTCGGAAGTCCAAAGCTCTAACCACCAACTCACATCTGGCTCATTTATGTCATAGGTAATAACTTTAGTTGTTAGACTACTGTGACATTCTTAGAATTTTATCAAATTTTTTACTTATAAAACAGAAATTATATATGCTTAGAGAATTATTTTGTCAACTTTGGTAAGAGTCACAATTTGAATTACATTTTTCCTTGTTGCATGTGAATTCAGATTATACTATAAATGAAATGCTGATCGATTAGACCACTTTTTATTTTCATTAATTAAAAGTGAAAATAAAATGCAACAGAAGATAATTAGGAAAAAGGTATAATATCGAAAAATAAACAACAAAGGGGAGCAAATTGCTAACACAAATGAATATTGTTCAATTTTGATAGCAAAGGAACTGTAATATAGTATTTTTTAATCTGAGCGAATATTTACAATCAATAAATGATTGGGTTTGTTTGCTAAAATAGCGCTTGTTTTGTGGTCTTTTGTTTTCCAATTTGAACTTAGTTCTTTAATAAAGTTTGCATTGCATTTTACCATAAATTTAACGCAGCGTCGTTAGCCAGCTTTTGTATCATTAATGAAAAAAATCTATTTATTTTTAAAAATGTTTAAATTAGGACTTGTAGAAAAACACTCAAATATTTAAAAAAAATTAGTATGCAGTTCAATTTATATATTAAGAACAGAATTTCTAATAGCGATGAAAAAGGAAGGAGGGAGTGGGTCCTTGCCTTATATGATTGTTATAAAGGATTATTTAGCTTTCCTTTTGAGTATATTTACACGTAACAGTATTTGACAGCCAGAACTTAATTTCAGCTTAATTTCTTCAACTGCTTAGAAAAAATATCCGAGTAAGTTTTTTTTTTCGAATAAAAAAATGTTGCACTTTATGAAGAATCATGCGATGAAAATCGATTTTTTTTAGTCTTTCTTTCATGTACATTTAAGAACCTAATTAAATTTAATTATAAATTATCAACTGAAGTGAGTAGTAATTGCATAACATTATGAATTATGTTATTATAATTTAGAAATAATATTCAATTTGGAGATGGATAAAAAATTACACATCATGCATGTTATGAAAAACAGCTGAAACAAAGCAAATTATTCCCTCACCACGTTTGAAAATTCAAATTCAATTCATTCATTCAAATTCAAAATACAATGAAATATGTTTTCTTTTGCACTTTAGTTGGAATATTTTAGAAAAATATTAATTTTCTTCAATTAATTTAACTATTTCGTAGAAATAGTAGCAGAAATAACCTTTTGTTGCTCTTCTCGGTTATTTATTGTATTTCATAAAATTTATTGAGGGAAAAAATATAAATGACGAATGCTATTAAAATTCATAAAAATCCGAAATGCCAAATGCTTAACATGTAACACAATTTCACGTAATCAATAATATTATATAATTAATATTAATATTAATCAATAATATTATATATTTAATATTAATATTAATTAATCATCGTTCATATCATGATGATGGAAGTAAATCATCTATAAAAAGACCCCTCTAAAATTTAATTGCACAATACTAACTATGATAAATACATTAGATAAATAAATAAATATACTAAATCTGCCGAGCGTGAATAAGAACACTAATAGAATTATTTTTCTCTATTCAGTTTTGTCTCGAAACTTGTTAATTTTATTTAATTAAGTAAGACCTTTGCGCATAACATTAAAAAGCCTTCCAAAAGCCAAGTCGCGATGAAAATCGTATTCCTTGCAGTACAATAACTTTCTTGTCTTACCAAACTTGACGGATTCATTCCTCTCAAGTGGCTTTTGCATCGTCTTTTAATGAAATCTAGGTTATCATAAGTTGCGCTCTGTCCTTCGCATTTCCGCACTAGCGCTTTATTTAAAGACGCACATGTGGAACTATGTTTTCTTCGATAAGCGGACGTTTTAGCTAAAACGAGATACTATAAATCGGCAGCACTGTTCTTTGGTCTGATTCATAATTGCAATGTTTTTGGAAAGTAATCTTGTGCCGTGTTTATTGTTAATAGATTTCATGTGGATGATATCTTCTTCGTAGATGATTGGCATTTTTAAGAGTTTTCAATATCATCAATCTGTGACTTACTGATTCAGTAAAAATTTTGACAAGTGGTCCTTGGAAAAAATTAGAATGTCGGAAGAATTAGACAACTGAAAGAAACTTTGTACGAAACGGAAATGTTTGATTGTAACTTATTTCCATGGGTAGATTTTTTCACTCAGGTAGGACACAATTTTGAATTGTATTTTATCATTATAAAGTAAAGAAGCTTAACTGTTTGATGTCCATAATACATTAAGAGCTCTATAACAAATTATTCGATTTATTATAATTATCATATTTTAAAAAATAATATTAAATGAGGTATAAACAGGCTCATAATAGCTGCGTAAAATGTGATTTAGTTTTATTCAACATTTGAAATGAAAGCTTAAATTTCAATAATAAGAGAATGAAACTCATTGTGATCATTGTGAGACTCATTTAAGAAACATGAATTATTATAATATTCTTTATTATTAACTACAAAGAGTTACTTTAATTTAAACATTCCAATAGTTAATAATAGTTATTAATTATACTTTATATAATTATTTTCTCAAAATAAATGATAAATCAATACTTGCTAGCTATAATTTTATCCGATTTGATAAAATTGATTTAAGGCTTATTTTAAATGCTAAATAATGTTTTAATGTTTTTTTAAAAAGTTTTAAAGCATTTAATTAATTGCTAATCTTTAAAAATGCATGCTGTTTTTTTCCACCAATTTTACGTCACTAAAATGTTAAATGCTGACGTTAAGTTGACGCTTATTTCGTGAAGTTTTTATGATTATTTTATTTTATGAACTGTTTATTTTTTTAACAAAATAAAATTGTCTAAAAGGTAACCGTTGTAAAGTTCAAAAATTACAATTCAAATTTTAGTTATTCTTTCTCAGTATTTTCGACTTAAAAAAAGAAGCTTGTTTAACAAAATTGTAATAATACATAGATGTCTATTTTTGTTTTAAATGAAGATAAATAGTTAAGTACAGAATTAATCGAAAATAGAATAATGTGTTTATAAGAAAAGAAATAATAAAAAAAAATATTCCAGTTAATTAAAAATTTAATAGAAAAATTATAGTATAAACTTGGATTTAATAGGATATGTTATTAACATAAACCTTTATTTCATCTACCACTACCCTATTATAAAATAATCAATTTCTTACTACATGATTTGGAAAAACTATGATCTAAAAAAAATAGCAAAGCTATCCTATAATTATGATTAATTCAATACTAGCTATTATCCTAAAGAATAATATAACGTTTAATTCAACATTCAGGGGAAATGTAGAAAAAAGGCCCTTTCTCTAACTTGTATAATGTTAAATTGACTTTCATTTTCGATTTTCTATCAATAAAAGAAAGTTACCAGTTTTTCGTAAAATGTCAATAAAGCGTTTCAGTATGTTTGACAATTACGATGAAATGCATGCTGAATTTTTTTCTGAAGAAAATGTCAATATACTCTATTATTACCAGTGTTCTTGGTCCCTTTTTTATTTTTTTTATTTTTTATTACATTTGCTAAATCATGCAAATATATCCATGATCTGTGACATTTGTATAGCCCCACTGCCATCTAAAAATGTATGAATTTCTTTTTTATTGCATTCTACTTGATAGTTAGTATACGATTAACTATTGATTAAATAATGTTCCTGTAACATCATTCTCTTTATTTCTTTCTAATGTATTATACGAAAAGATCTAAATATTATAAGAAAGCAATTTATTGAAGAAAATCTGCGGGTGGTTGTATATTCGTCTACAAAGTAAAATTTTTGATAGAAACTACCTATGTGAGTTAAGTCAAGCGAAACTAATGCTGTAGTTTCTAAAAATGTTGTCACCCTCATTTTATGAGTTTCCCCTTACGTCTAATGGTTCACGGTCAGTTACTCACCTTTAATTAATATTTAATTCTTGTCTCTTTCCAGGAATATTGCGAAATTTCTATTTTCTCCTGAAATATAAACAGTTTCACCAAAAACTTATCATTGACTAGTTAACTATGAAGTGACTCATAAGTTTTGAGTTGGTTTAATTATATTTTATTATGATTTACGTCATTTATAGCAGAATTAAGTGAAAACAAATATATAAACTTTTTAATAAAACACCTTTTTATATACATTTATAATGCATGCCTATAAAGTATTAGATATGATTTCAACAAATTTAATGCAATACATACTAAATACAAATAATGAATTAATTAGTAATGTAATTGAAATATTTTTATTGTATCACTGACTAAAGGTAAAACGTATATAATCATATACTGATTAGATGATAGAATTTCTTAGTAGAAAGTTATGGTTTTCAGATTCGTGAATTTTTGCAAATTCCCATAATCTGAAAATATTTATTTGATTCCGTAATCTGAGTTGATTTCCAATTAAGACCTGATGGCCGAGTGACTAGCTCTCGGGTTCGAGTCTCGGTGGTGCCATGGATGTTTTTGGTTCGGAATCCACTTTAAACCCTAGGTCCCGGTCTAAAATGATCGTAGAGCGTTGTGGGGATAGTGTTACTCGTGTCCGTAGCATATCTTGAAGCTACACGTGCCTCCTGGGTAGTGCTAAATGAGTAACAGCGATGCAGCCCTTGCTTATGACATAAAGATAACTGTCTATATATTGCCAGCTGAATTAGAAAAAAAAAGTTGATTTCTGATTGTTAAAATAAATTATTACAAAATCTATATTTATTATTTCACTACCCCAAAGAAAAATCTTATCCTGGATTTTATTATTCAACAAGAAATTTAATTTTATATATCAAATGAAAATATCAACCCAAACAATTATGCAACAACAATTTAGTTTTAAATATTTAGAAGCGCATTTATTTCCAGTTAAGTTCAAGCAAAGAATATCAAAAGCAATTTATTACATATGGTTATTTTTGCATTGAAACAGAAACCTTTTCAGATCGTTTCAATGAAGAAATTTTCTTAAATTTTCTTATCTTGTTGACGAAATGTGGTCTAATTTATTTTCTATTTGCGAAGTAAAACAAAATGTTCAATATTTCGAAAATCCTTTTCTTTCTTCTTGTAAGGCTTCTCCTTTTCTCTCTTTCTTCTTGCTTTTATACTTATTCTATAACCAAAGTTTCTAGTTTAGATTAAATTCATCTTTTAATCAAATAAGGATTCTGTATTCTAAAGAATAAATAAAAGATTTCAAAGATATCTATAAACCAAATTTAAAAAAAAAAAGTAATTTTATGAAAGGATATATTTTTGATGAAATATCTTTTGTTTAACAATTTAAACAGAAAAGTATTTGTTAGTATATTGCAGATTTTTTTACTCATTTTAAACTGATTAAAATTCATAAATACAAGAAGCCATTTTATTTCGTTTCGTGGGTAACTTTGAAAATGTGTTAATTTAATATTAGATTCAAATAAATTTAATTAGAAATTTAAAAAGATAATCTTAAACATAGACGCGTGGTCTGGTGGCCAATTGGCTAGCGCTTTGGCCTTTGGTACCACAGGCTTCAGATTCGAATCCTGGCGGTGTCATGGATGTTTGTTAGTGGTTCGGAATCCCCGTTAAACTGTAGGTCCTGGCCTAAATAGCCTAAAAATGATTGCAGAGTGACAAACGAGGGCTAAACATAAGCATAATGATATTATAAGAATATATTCTTTAAATCGTTCAAACAGATTATAAATGTTTTGGATTTGTTTTAGAAAGTCAGCAAAAAATATTTGTATGGTTTTTTTTTTTATATTTCATAATATGAGGCTACTTAAGGGATTTTTTTTGCTTTTTTTACTGAGATATGTAGTTTCTTAAAACTCTTTTAAAAACAATAAAAATAATTTTTAAATACAAAATTATTATTGTTTATGTCATCAAAAAATTTTCAGAGAACTTATTTTACTAATGTTATTTGCAGCAGTAAATTGAACTTACTTGAAAAAGATAACCCGAAGAGTATGTTATGTTAAATCATAATGACTTCACATAGTCATAAGACTATTAACACAACAAATCATTGCCTTTATAGTGATTAGCGGAAATAGAATTTCGTAAATAAACACAAGTTTTACTTTACTCGATAATACGAAGGTTAATGATGACATTTCTTCGATTTGTGTACATAAAATCAGACTGTAACATTTTCATTATCACATATTTTTCTTTATCTCTATACATTTGGAAATAACTATCAAAGAATGATGACAATTATATTGGCTAACAAAATAACTAAAAAATAATAATTATGTGAAAATATTTTTCAAACTGTAATGAAATGGTTTTCTTTATGACATATTCTTTGATTTTATATTCTTGCCAAAAGCGCGTTTCATTAAAAAGTTTCTCATTCCAACAAAAACATTAAAATTAACTATTTTAATAATCGTAACATCTAACTTAATAATACTATTTCTTAATTTTGTATCAATGTACTGAAGAAATTTTAAATAGCTTTCACCTCCAGAATTTCAACTAGTGGTATATTAGACTCTATATATCTATAGCTTTGTATACTGTAGCATATGTAGCATAGTAACACTTATATGCAATATAGTAACACCTTAAGTAGAAATATTTAATTTAACATAAATATAATAATATAGAAAATTTCAAATTATTCGATAGAAGATTGAGCAAAATTCTATCTACTACAGTTTTTGATACACTTCTATATGTATGTTATCTATATGTACACATATGACATATGTATACATTAATTATTTTTAAATTAAAATATTGCTAATAAAAATTTATTTATTCCAGAAATCTTTAGTACAAAAACGCTCAACATTAAAACAAAAATTGATCGTATATCATCAATGGCAACATTTTATTATATGTAATAACATTGCTTTGTATATATTACAACAATACTCTATATATCACTATACTGAAAAATAGAACTAAATAATCCTTCAAGATGTCCTAACATCATATGTATATGGCTACATTTATAAAATATACACCCAGTTTCTCCAAATATATAAAATCTTTTCATTCTTATTTTACTACTAACACTTAAAGTACATACATAGGGATATTATTACCATTTTTTGTATATTCAGAGTAATATATTTATTCATAGTTATATATTCACAGATATATATATATATAATTCAATTTGCATGTTCATATTAAAATGAATCGTATGTGTTCAAACCAAAAATTAAATTATTTTTTCGTTTTTGGAGCGGTTCATGGTCTTTCCATTTGTTCGTCAAACTTTAAATTATTCATTTCGTAAGTTGATAAAATATTCTCCAAATATATAAAATCTTTTCATTCTTATTTTACTACTAACACTTAAAGTACATACATAGGGACATTATTACCATTTTTTTGTATATTCAGAGTAATCTATTTATTCATAGTTATATATTCACAAATATATATTTATATAATTCAATTTGCATGTTCATATTAAAATAAATCGTATGTGTTCAAACCCAAAATTAAATTATTTTTTCGTTTTTGGACAGGTTCATGGTCTTTCCATTTGTTCGTCAAACTTTAAATTATTCATTGATTCGTAAGTTGATAAAATATTCTCCAAATATATAAAATATATTCTCCAAATATATAAAATCTTTTCATTTTCATTTTACTACTAACACTTAAAGCACATATATATGGACATTATTATCATTTTTTTTTGTATATTCATAGTAATATATTTATTCATAGTCATATATTTATATAATTCAATTTGCATGTTCATATTTAAAATCAATAACATGTGATCAAACCAAAAATTAAATTATTTTTTCGTTTTTGAGGAGGTTCATGCGTTCATGCCCTTTCCGTTTCTTCGTCAATTTTAAATTATTCATTGATTCGTAAATTGATAAAATATTCTCCAAATATATAAAATCTTTTCATTCCTATTTTACTACTAACACTTAAAGTACATGTATAGGGGCATTACTATCATTTTTTTTTGTATATTCATAGTAAAATATATACATAATTCACATTAAAATCAATAGTAGGTGATGAAACCCAAAATGAAATTATTTTTTCGTTTTTTGGGATGCTCACGCCCTTTCCGTTTCTTCATATTGTAGATTCTTCATTGATTCGCCAATTGCGTTCAGGGTGAGAGAAATGAAAAGTAAGGAAGCAGCTGGGCTCATGATGGATATGTTTCATCCATCACTGGCGAACACGTGTCAATTGGGTAGACGCGAACCACTACTTCCTTATCATACCCCTCAAATTAAATCAATAGTTTCAAATCCCTTCTAGAACTCAGCACGCAAAAGGAACTTGCACTTGACATTCAAACATCCAGTTTTTTTTTTTTTTTTTCAAATTGATATAATTAAAAGCTGAAACGGTGACATACATGGCATTGATATTTTAGGCAATTCATCTAAAATGTGTCCTACAGTTTCTTTGTGGATAGTTTATTAACAAAATGTATCAAAGATTATTCTTTTTTTAAAATATATTTTAGAGGATTTTAGTATTCATATTCAAAGAATTGATGTCTTATAAATTTGTGGAAACTCCATTGAGTTATCTAAAACGTTTCTCTGGTCTTTAAAAATGTATTTATAGCAATAATAATTCATAGCTACATTTAGTACATTGTTACGTATATTATTAAGTTTAAGGAAAATTTACATATTTTTTCCCCAATTTTTGGGTAAATCAGAACAAGGGATTTATCGAAAACAAAAGTTCTCTTTACTTTGAAAAAGATTTAAAATTATTATACACGCCTGTATAAAAAAGAAAATAAAATTCATAAACTAATTCTTTTTCATTGGCGCAACAGCCCCATGATAAGCCAAGGCCGTCTGCCTACTGGCAGATTTTGAGACAGATGCTTTCTTTTTACGGTGTAGGGTTATGAGCTCTACGCTCTACAGTCATATTAGACCACGACCTACGGTTTAAAGGGGATTCTGAACTGTTACAAACATCCATGGCACCGCCGGATTCGAACCCAAAGCCTGTAGCAGCGAGAACGAGCCTAGTCACTCAACCATCAGGCCCCATAAACTAATTACAAAGCTTATAAGGGTAATAAGGCTCATAAGAATATTCAAATAATTTATAATAAATTATAATATTAATATTAAAACAAATATAAAAAATTTCAAATAATTTATAATTTAATAATAAAATTATTATTTCTTATAATATAATAGTTGAGAATGAGTAATTTAATATTAAATGGATTTAGGCATGTACTTTTTATTTTTAATATTTTTTATTAATAAAAAGGGAAAAAATATATAAACAATTTAGAAGCAGGTTATAAAAAACGTTTTATTTTTCAAGAAATATGAAAATATTTTCACAAATGACTTTTTTGATTTTCATACATTATAATTCCTTTGCTACATTTACCACTAGCAAAAAAGTTTTGAAAAAGTTCTATCAAATCCTATTTTAAAGAATGCGATACGCTACTGTAAAAACACATCGCACAAAACTTTTTGAATGCTTTTTGAAGGAAAAAAAGGGCTCGCATTATTCAAAAAGCGTAAGTTTCAGAATATACTCTGATGTGTCTAAGATGGAAATCCTTGCCGATTCATTTTTTGTCTAGGGGGCGGGGGCAGGAGGGTTAGAGAACTGTCAAAATAATGTTTCTCGTCTTTTTTCTGGATGTTTGCCAACTCTTTTTTTGATAGCCGGGAAGAAAAAAAAAAGAGTATCCTATTTTGTAAAATGCCGAATACTTCTCCGATAGTGCGATTCGTAAGCTTATGTCAAAATAAAATTTAAGAAAAAAGGATTTTATTAGTTTTTTTTCTTTGTTTGTTTATTCTAAAAGAAGAAATGTAGGTTAATCAGTGCACATAAAATTTGTATCGATCTATTTAAATGTAAAAAATTACATAATACTTGGGTGCTATTTTTATTATGCAGATATAACCCTTCAAAGTTAGTTATTAATGAGTTAATGTATGATTTATTTTTATTTTAATTATGTTTTATTTTTAAAAGTACCGTAACTCTAAAACTATTTTTACGTATAACAAACAACTAATTTTTTAGATTTACCAATAATGGGAAATATTTATTGAAACTTTTCCAAAAATTTACAATAGAATAAAAAACAATATGATTCTATGTTAATGACTAAAATTATTTTAAGCATTAAAATTTAAAATTCTTCCTATCTTACCAATAATCGGAAATATTTATTGAAATTTTTCAAAGATTTACAACAGAATAAAGTACAACTAGTACAACTTGTTGTACAAAAAATTATTGTACCTAACCTGTTGTAACTTGTACCAAATTAAAACTATATGCAAGAAATCATACTGAAGAAGGCAGTATGTAAAGTACTGTAACACTAAAATTAATTTTATGTATAACAATTTACTAATTTTTTAGATATACCAATAATGTTTATTGAATCTTTCCAAAGATTTACAATAGAATAAAAACAACATGATTTCATGTTAATGACTAAAATTATTTTAAGCATTTAAATATAAAATTTATCCCAGTACAAATTGACAATATCCAAATTAAAACTATACACAAGAAATCAAACTGAAGAAAGCAATATATAAAGTACTTGTACTGTAACTCTAAAACTAATTTTATATATAACAAACTACTATTTTTTTTAGATATACCAATAATGGGAAATATTTCTTGAAACTTTTCCAAAGATTTACAATAGAATAAAAAACAATATAATTCCATGTTAATGACTAAAACTATTTTTAGCATTTAAATTTAAAATTCTTTCGAGTACAACTTGACAACATCCAAATTAATACTATACATAAGAAATCATAATGATGAAGGCAGCTGTAGAAAATTAATTATAAAAGTACTCGTGCGACACATAAGTTGCAAAATCGATCAAGATTGCATAATAATTAATGAAGTCAGACAGTTTTCTTTCTTCAATTTTGCATGAAAAAGGGAAAAAAAAATTATATATAATTGTAATATAACGCTGTGAAAACGAAAGCAAATTAATGTTCAAATATTTACTCTCTTTGAAGTTGCATAAGAATCTTAAAGAGATTATGTACTATATTTTTTTAATAACCGAAGACAAAATTAATTTGCAGAGTTTAATATATAAAAAGACTTTGGATTTTGCATTATGATTATGTACATGAGTTTCAATGTACCATACAAAGTAATTTAATAAACCATATTTTTGCAAACATTAGAAAGACTTATTTGAAAATTCACTAACAAACCTCTTTTGAAAATTAATACCAACAGAAAGAATAAATAAGTGTTCTAAATATTATATTTAATTTTTTTTTTCCAAGTTCTTATGTAAATATTTTTATGTTGCAAGATGTTAGAATTTTAAGTTTTAAACTTTTTATTTTGTCTTGTATAGTATGGATATTAACTATCTTAGAGAGTTTTATAATTTTTGCAATAAAAAAACCCATTATTTTATGTTTTTTCTATTGAAAAAATCCATTATTTATTTATATAAATCGATAACATGTATAAAAATCACTAACCTATGCGACCAAGAATGGGATAACTAAATAACTTCACAGATATGATTAAGATAGTTGAAATAAAACTCATCATCATCATTGGCGCAACAGCCATATGGTGGGCCAAGGCTGTCTGCTTACTGGCAGATTTCAAGACAGATGTTTTCTTTTCTTACGGGGTAAGGTTGTTAGTCTTACGCCCAACGCTCTTATATCATATTAGACCGGGACCTACGGCTTAAAGTGGACTCCGAACTATTACAAACATTCATGACACCGCCGGGACTCAAGCCCGAAACCTGTGGAACCGAGTGCCAGAGCACTAGTCACTCGGCCTTCAGGCCCCTAAAATAAAACTATAAATATTTTAATCGAAAATAAGCCCTGAAAAATTCCTATTGGAAATTTAACTATAAAAGTTTAATTTAATGGAAGCTTTGAAAATAAAGCTTACGTTAGTTCTTGTTTTATTATTTTTAAAAATATTTAACAAAGCTAGAACATGAAATTACTTTCCTAAACGATCAACTATACTTTTTTTTAAAAAAAAATTTAATTCATTTTGAACATATGAAATTTCGGGAAGCCTTTCTAATGTAATCATAAAAACATATTTTATGAGCAAAATATTTTCTCTCTTTTCTTAAAACTTGATAATTAATTTGTGAACGAAAATTTCTTTACGAACACTTAATCAATATTTTGGACTATAGTTTTCGGCGTCCTTTAGATAAATATATTTTCTATTAAGCTGAATTCGTTTTGTTCCATTAAATTTAATTTATTAATTTTTTAATAAGTGTAATATTGGTTCATTGTAGAATCTTAATTTTGCGAGTACTTTTAAACTTCTGATTACTTTTAGTAATTTAGTAAAAACAACATTTCGTTCTAAATACAAGAAATTTACATTATGTAAAAAAAATGCTGTTTAATCATCTGTATAGATTTCTTTAGAATTTGCTCCATAATAAATTCAGCTATATAAAAAAAATTCAATTATATTAAAAATCATGTTTTTAAGAATAATGTGCGTTTGACAGAAATATTACCAGGATATATTAGGATCTTGTCGATTATGTTTTTATGCAATGAGTTAAAAAATAAATATCCAAATTACGTGCACGCTAAAATTCAATTGTACTTTAACAAAAATTAAAAGAAAAGAGTAAAAGTAAAAAGCCTAAAAAGCCTTAAAAGTCTTCAAGTAAAAAATTGAAGTCTACTGTAAAATGTCAATTACCATTACTTGTAAAATGTCACATTAATGTAAAATATCACGAAGCTTCAATTATACTTATCTTAATAATTTTATGAATTTTTAAATATTTTTGTATAATTACCAATCGATTTATGCTAATGAACTTTGGAACATGCAATATTGTTTTTCTTCAGATCGTAGCTAAAATTTAACAAAAAATACACTCAGTAATGATTGGAGCCAATTAAATTTTTGTTATTATGGCTGTATTTTTAACATAATATTTTTAGGGTTAAGATTTTTATAGTTTATTAAGTTAAATTATATTGATTTATTACATGATGACGCTTACAATATTAAAACAGTATTAGTTAGTTTAGAAAACTATAAAATTTAAATGAGATAAAATTGAAATAAATTTTTAAGTAAAATTAAACTATAATCCTCAAATAAATATCGCAATTTAGGTTGTTACTATTATATAATTATTAAATAAAAATCGAAATATTTTCTCTAATTTTTTAACATGCCGGAAACAGATAAAATTATCATTATTGGCAGAGTTAATTACATCGAGACTTAATTAGTTTAGGACAAAAATTAACTAATTAGTTTATCAAAAAGACATTATAAGTCCATTATAATTAGTGGCATATTTTTTATGTTCTCTACATATAAACTTTTTTTTTCAAATAAAAATTATTTGGGCCTGACTCGTGGCTCAGTGGCAACGCACTTCAATCTACTGGCTGCTTTGTTGTAGACGCTATTTCAAAAAACGAGTAGACTCGATGGTGTTTGTGATGCTCAGCATCTTGCGTCGTTAGTCGGACTAACTGGTGGAAATTTTCCGGGTTTTCTCTCATACGATATGTAAATGTAGGGTAGTTCCAATTAAAAGTCCTTTCCGAAGGCACTGCCCTCCTTCTTCAGCGTCACGGAGCCAAGTCAGACTTCTACCTACGGGTGCTCCATCACAACAGAAGCTGTTCCCTCCTTTTCCACCATGAGACCTCACGAGTTCTTGGATTCAATCTACATGTTGCTATCTACCAAGTTGGATAGGAAACAGCAACAAGGATTTGGCCTAAGTGTCTTATGTAAAATTCTTTTAAATCACAATTTTTTGTTTACTTTCTTAAAGTTTTATTTCGCTTCAGTAGAATATTAGCAATATTAAGTGATATAAGGAAACAAAATGTTTTATACTCATAATTTTATATTTTTAAGATCGAAAGATAGTAAAGTATTATTTTCGAAGGAAATTAGAAACATTTTTTTTTGTTCTGGTTAGTGTAAAAAAAATTATAATTTTATCATCTTTTTCTGATGAGGTAACGGAAAATTATTGAAGTTGATTTTAATCACCATTTGATTTCACTGAAATGATAAATGATGATAAATGAAGTTGAAGTAATAATCTGGTGATATGAAAGTAAGTCATAATTAATGATGATAACTTAATGGAAGTATAGTTAATAGAAGTATAGTTAACTTCTTTTCAACCAAATTTCTTAAAAATAGATAAATAGCTCGAAATAATTAAAACTGGACACTCAAATCTTTACCAAAGATATTAAAAGACTAAATCGATTTGATTAAAAAGATTTACAAACGAATAGATTACTAACATAATATTAAACAAAAAACGAAGACTAAAATTTGAATACAGACAACAGTTTATTGAAAACAATGAACAGTTTTTTTTATCCCAACAGTTAAGATATATTTTCATTAAAAAAATCACGTAATCAAAAATTGAAGGTCTAAAAGTGTAACAAGTACGAGCTTCTGTAATTGGCTTATTAAAGATGATCTATTACGAAGCCATTATATGACCTGGAAAATTATCGATTTCTGACAGCTGAGGTATAGATTAATTATCCAAAAGGACGTTAATTAAAGGGATTAGAGTCTCACTTTTTGTGTCTCATCATGTGTAGCCAAAACCGGAAGTGGAAGTAACATTCTCATTGCCTGATTCGCTATGACATGAAGGATCGTGAAACGTATGCCTAATTATAGCGCAAAATCGAATTATATATGCCCTTAATTCTAATCATATCTCCTATTCATATATGATTCTAACAATATGATTTAATTAGTCCCTCTATAAAATACTGAATACAGATAAATGTTTTTTAATAATAATAAATACTGAATGATTTTAATTATACATATTAATACATAAAGTATACGATCAAAGTATTGGCATCAAGGGTTGTGAAATGTTTATATGATTCTAAAAGTATGATTTAATTGGTCCCCTTTATAAAATACTGAATACAGATAAATGTTTTTTAATAATAATAAATGCTGAATGATTTTAATTATACATATTAATACATAAAGTATACGATCAAAGTATTGGCATCAAGGGTTGTGAAATATTTATATGATTCTAAAAATATGATTTAATTAGTCCTCTCTATAAAATACTGAATACAGATAAATCATGTAAAAAAATGTTTTTTTATGATAATAAATACTGAATGATTTTAACTATACATATTAATACACAAAGTATACGATCAAAGTAATGACGTCAAGGGTTGTGATGTGTATGCCTAATTATGGCGCGGAATTGAATTATATATTTTCTTGATTCTAATCAAATATTCTATTCATATATAATTCTAAAAATATGATTTAATTGGTCTCCTTTATAAAATACTGAATGCAAATAAATTATGTGAAAAAATGTTTTTTTTAGTAATAATAATAATAAATACTTAATGATTTTAACTATACATATTGATGCATAAAGTATACGATCAAAGTAATCATTCCATTTTAATACAATTTATTATTATTATTATGTTGTCATGTTGCATAAGTAATCGCTAAGTAAATTCTGAGTATGAAAGTCTAGAAATATAAATTTACAATCCAAGGTTAACGAAATAATTTATTTATCCTTTTCCAGTAAAAATGTACAATAAATTGATTTTCACATAACAAAAAGCCTAAAGTAATTACAATTTTTCTTTTTTTACTTTTAATAAGGCATTTTTCCATAAAATTCATAATATTTATCCAAAATTAATTTTGTTATTTGTCCTTGAAATTGTTATAGTTTAAATAATTGATGGTATAATATTTTTATCCTATATTATATGTGCAACTAAACATTTTTTTTTTCACAGTATAACAATATTTTTTCGAGTCCTAACATAACATTATTTGCTTACAGAAAGTTTTATTACTCCTATTTTTACACTGGCAGGTAAACATTGTTTTCATACCACCTGAAAAAATAACGGTAAGTTTCAGTATCAGTTGTGAAATTTTTCATATCACCTGTGAAATAACCTTAAATTTATTAGCTTGTATTCAGCAGTTATGATCACTATATCGATTTTAAACGATTAGATATATAAGATAAGATTCGACCTTGATAACTGAAGATACTACGGAAACTTTGTAACATTTTGCAGTAACTGAATCTGGATCCTTATAGAAGGCCAGTAATTATATTGCCTGTATTTTTATCACTATATTTTTATTTCGAAGTAAATAACCTGCAACTAAATTTCAACGGAAACTTTGTAACATTTTGCAGTAACTGAATCTGGATCCTTATAGAAGGCCAGTAATTATATTGCCTGTATTTTTATCACTATATTTTTATTTCGAAGTAAATAACCTGCAACTAAATTTCAACGGAAACTTTGTAACATTTTGCAGTAACTGAATCTGGATCCTTATAGAAGGCCAGTAATTATATTGCCTGTATTTTTATCACTGTATTTTTATTTCGAAGTAAATAACCTGCAACTAAATTTCAACGGAAACTTTGTAACATTTTGCAGTAACTGAATCTGGATCCTTATAGAAGGCCAGTAATTATATTGCCTGTATTTTTATCACTATATTTTTATTTCGAAGTAAATAACCTGCAACTAAATTTCAACGGAAACTTTGTAACATTTTGCAGTAACTGAATCTGGATCCTTATAGAAGGCCAGTAATTATATTGCCTGTATTTTTATCACTATATTTTTATTTCGAAGTAAATAACCTGCAACTAAATTTCAACGGAAACTTTGTAACATTTTGCAGTAACTGAATCTGGATCCTTATAGAAGGCCAGTAATTATATTGCCTGTATTTTTATCACTATATTTTTTATTTCGAAGTAAATAACCTGCAACTAAATTTCAACGGAAACTTTGTAACATTTTGCAGTAACTGAATCTGGATCCTTATAGAAGGCCAGTAATTATATTGCCTGTATTTTTATCACTATATTTTTATTTCGAAGTAAATAACCTGCAACTAAATTTCAACGGAAACTTTGTAACATTTTGCAGTAACTGAATCTGGATCCTTATAGAAGGCCAGTAATTATATTGCCTGTATTTTTATCACTATATTTTTATTTCGAAGTAAATAACCTGCAACTAAATTTCAACGGAAACTTTGTAACATTTTGCAGTAACTGAATCTGGATCCTTATAGAAGGCCAGTAATTATATTGCCTGTATTTTTATCACTATATTTTTATTTCGAAGTAAATAACCTGCAACTAAATTTCAACGGAAACTTTGTAACATTTTGCAGTAACTGAATCTGGATCCTTATAGAAGGCCAGTAATTATATTGCCTGTATTTTTATCACTATATTTTTATTTCGAAGTAAATAACCTGCAACTAAATTTCAACGGAAACTTTGTAACATTTTGCAGTAACTGAATCTGGATCCTTATAGAAGGCCAGTAATTATATTGCCTGTATTTTTATCACTATATTTTTATTTCGAAGTAAATAACCTGCAACTAAATTTCAACGGAAACTTTGTAACATTTTGCAGTAACTGAATCTGGATCCTTATAGAAGGCCAGTAATTATATTGCCTGTATTTTTATCACTATATTTTTATTTCGAAGTAAATAACCTGCAACTAAATTTCAACGGAAACTTTGTAACATTTTGCAGTAACTGAATCTGGATCCTTATAGAAGGCCAGTAATTATATTGCCTGTATTTTTATCACTATATTTTTATTTCGAAGTAAATAACCTGCAACTAAATTTCAACGGAAACTTTGTAACATTTTGCAGTAACTGAATCTGGATCCTTATAGAAGGCCAGTAATTATATTGCCTGTATTTTTATCACTATATTTTTATTTCGAAGTAAATAACCTGCAACTAAATTTCAACGGAAACTTTGTAACATTTTGCAGTAACTGAATCTGGATCCTTATAGAAGGCCAGTAATTATATTGCCTGTATTTTTATCACTATATTTTTATTTCGAAGTAAATAACCTGCAACTAAATTTCAACGGAAACTTTGTAACATTTTGCAGTAACTGAATCTGGATCCTTATAGAAGGCCAGTAATTATATTGCCTGTATTTTTATCACTATATTTTTATTTCGAAGTAAATAACCTGCAACTAAATTTCAACGGAAACTTTGTAACATTTTGCAGTAACTGAATCTGGATCCTTATAGAAGGCCAGTAATTATATTGCCTGTATTTTTATCACTATATTTTTATTTCGAAGTAAATAACCTGCAACTAAATTTCAACGGAAACTTTGTAGCATTTTGCAGTAACTAAATCTGGATTTTGATAGAAGGCCAGTAATTATATTGTCGGTATTTTTATCACTATATGTATTTTTATTTCGAAGTAAATAACCTTCAATTAAATGTAAACTAAAATTAAAAAGGTTAATTTAAAAAATAATGGTTTTTAAGCAAGAGAAATAAAAAATGATAGGTCTATCATTAAGAGGATGGCAGCTTGTAAAAGATACTTGGAATTTAATTCGTGAAATTACTTTTTGAAGTTTTTTATAAAATTAGATACGCAAGGTTTTTAAGCATCGTTTTTCACCTACAAAAAACTTTCCTAATTAAAACAGGATTTCCTTACATCCTCATCCACATCACTGAAAAAAGAAAAAAAAAAAAAAAAGAAGAAAGGCATTGTGACTGAAATTGTTTTTATTGTCAACTTTTTTTCTTCTTTTTTTTTTTGCGTTTGGCTATTCCACTAATTAGATCGAGTTCCCTTTAGAATTGCATTGTATTGACTGAACGCATTTGAGAGTGGGAGTAAAAGCAATGTCTTTTTCTTATTAAAAAAAGTGAATTTTATTATTTTCAACGAAAGAAAGCGAACTGGAAACACTTTCTTTTTTACAAAATAAGTTTAATAAAAAAGGAAAAGAAAGTAATTTTTAAGAAAGAAGGAAATAATATAATTTCACCTGATCGTACTCTCTTTCATACCCATTAACTTGTCAAACAAAAGCAATTTTTTGTTGAAGCTAATAAAACTATACTAAAGTAGTGTATAAAATACTGCAGCAAGGCAATAAAATTTATTTACAATTTTATTATTTTATGCAACATTTTATTTTATGTAACATAATAAAGAAAGGAAAATATTCTTTCGAATTATTAGAATATAATTCGAAATGGAAATTTTGAATTTATCAGTATAATTCGTTAATTGGTGATTTATGTTATTTTTTCTTAATTTAACAATGAAGACTTTTCCTCGATAACTTAATAATATTTTACTGTTATTTTATTGGCTATATTAAAACTAATTTTTTTTATCCCACTTGGTAGACAGCAACACCTAGACCAAGTCTAAAAACCCATGCTGTCTCATGGAAGGAGGGAAAGGGGGGTAGTTTCTGTTGTGATGGAGTACCGTAGGTAGAAGTCTGATTTGGCTCCGTGACGCTGAAGAAGGAGGGCAGTGTCTTCTGGGAGGACTTTTACGGGGTATTTTTGGCAACTACCACATTTACATGTCGTAGGGAGATAACCCGGAAAACTCCCACCAGGTAGTCCGACTAACAGAGCAAGATGCTGAACATCACAAACATCATGGAGTGACCTCGTTTTTTGAAACAGTATCTACAACAAAGCCGTCAGCGATTGAACCTCCGCTCTAATGCACACCAGCGGCGCGCGTTGCCACTGAACTACGAGTAAGGCAAAGCTGATTAAAATAGTCAATATAAATATATAAGAAAAATATAAGAGATATATGAGAAATTTATTTAACAGGTTAGATTAGGAATGTAAAAACAGATAAACACAGGAGGATAAGCGATTTGAATTATTAAAATATTTATCAAATATAAAATACAAATGAAATTATTATTGCGAAGTAAATAAAATAACAGACATCGTTAATACAAAAATTCCTTATCTAGTTAAACAATAGAGTTAATTGTCTCTAAAATTTTATTGATCGTATAAACAAAGTAACATATTTCACTTTATTATTTATAAAGAAAGAGAAAAATTCATTTGTACATTTATAATATACAGTATATATATTCCGACACATTCATTGCTTAAAAATGTCAAATAGATTAAATAATTTTTTATCATTTTTAGGCTTTTCAAAAATTTTTTTACATGCTAATTTTTTACCAATTTCAATCTATCATTATTTTTAACAATGATGTGAGCACAAACTTCTAATTTTTTTTCTTTATTTCCATTTTGTGCCGCTTTTTCTTGCTTTCCTATATTAATTATTCTTTTGTTTAAAAATGACTGGATGCATATTTTATATAATGCAAATTACTAGTATTTTTTTAAGAAGGAATAGCTTCAAAGGACGGTATTTTATTAATCTTTTATAATCTGTCGAAATTTGGAAGGCACCACTATATAAAATTAATTAAGTAGTGTTATTCTTAGAGTTTTTATTTTTACTTCTTATATTTTAATACGGAGTAATGCGAAATCAATACATGAAATTTATTTTTGTAAAGATAATAAGTCTTATTAGCATATTTTAATATTTTGTCAGGGGGGAACAAAGTAGTTAGAGGGAAAAAAATTTTTTTTTTTTTTTTTTTGTTAGTGTTCTTAAAAATCACTTTATTTTTTCGGCATATTCCATGAGCTGGACATATTGTTCTTCAGTCCTTTCAAACAAAAAAAAAAAAAAAAAAAATTATTTTGATGATGAGGGACAAATCATTTTTCTTTTACATCATGGGCAAAAAACATCATTAGTTTTAATTTAGTAAAATTTGGAAAAAAAAAAGAAATGGTATAATCTTAATGAGAAATAATGTTTTCTTTCTAATTTAAACAAGTAATATAAGAAAAAAAATTTTAAAGTCAATTCCTACTTTTTTTTCACTATATTGCAGAAAGTCCTTTATAAATAATTTTCATTCATTTTTTTAAGTTTATCTGGCGCCATCTATTGGTAGATATATATCCAACTTAAATCTAAAAAAAACTAAAATTAATTAATTAAATTAAATTACTGAATTAATATTTGAAAAAAACTGTATTAACATCCAGTGTCATCCACTACAAGTTTAAAAAAAATGTATTTGAACTTGAGTGGATGAATAAAAAGTAGTTTATGAACGATTGAAAACTTGAACAAGATATATATATAGGGAGAGTGCGAGCTAATAGAAGGAATTAAAAAAAAAATTATTTTGATGATGAGGGACAAATCATTTTTCTTTTACATCATGGGCAAAAAGCATCATTAGTTTTAATTTAGCAAAACTTGTAAAAAAAGAAATGGTATAATCTTAATGTGAAATAATGCTTTCCTTCTAATTGAAAAGAGTAATAAATTTCCATCTAAATTTAACTGAGGAAATCGTGTTGAGTGTTTATTCCTTTACAATCTAATGTTAAAAGATGTAACACAGGATAGAAATGTATTGCATTTATATCTTTTAATGACTGATGCCAAGCATAATAGTTTTGGTAACTGCTAATGATAACCTTTTTCTGCTCGTGTGCTCCTTAAATAATTAATCTCTACGCTTTCCTGAAATGCAATCTAATTTAACGTGCTTTTCTGTCATATTCATATCATAAAGAAAATAACAAAAAGCACACCTTAAAACAGTTAAAACATAATTTGAATCTTAATGAGCCTTCCAGTCATTAAATGTGTGCTTTTATTACGTTAATCTGAAGGTAGCGTGACCGCAGCTATGACAGTTTCCATGGAAAACTTTCTGCACAGACTCTATTATTTATTTACGTGCCTTTCACGCTCATCATAATTTTAACAAAAATACTAACACTAAGAATAGAAATAGCTAATTTGGGATGCAAATAAAATACTAAGAAACCAATAAAGAACTCAGTTTGCGGAAAAGCGGATGTTTATATTTCTTTTTCCTACTTTGCAATAAAATTACTAATTCTGTGTGCTTCCTTAATTTGTTATGTTTGAAAGAGAACAATTTAAAATGAATAGAATTGACAGTTTTCTTATACTTTTATTTAAAACTCAGAAATCGGGTATAAAGCTTTTATCATTAAATATATAATGATAGGATCGCCTGACTCGTGGCTCAGGGGTAGCGTGCGCCGCTGAGCATTAATTACTGAGTAGGTTCAATCCACTGGCGTCGTTGTTGTAAACACTGTTTCAAAAACGAGGAGACTCGATGGCATTTGCGATGTTCAGCATCTTTCCGCGTTAGTTGGACTACCTGGTCGGAGTTTTTCGGGCTTTCTCCCATACTATATGCAAATGCGGTAGTTCCCCCTAAAAGTCTTCCCGGAAGGCATTGCCTTCCTTCTTCAGCGTCACAAAGTTAGACTTCTACCTATGGGTGCTCCATCACAACAGAAGCTGCAACCCTCTTCCTTTCTTCCATGATGGATACAACTGATATAAACAGATGGGTTTTTTTATGCTTTTCCCACTTGATAGACAGCAACATCTAGACCTAGTCCAAGAACCTGTGGTCTCATGGAAGGATAAAAAGAGGGGCAGATTTTGTTGTGATGGTGCACCCATAGGTAAAAGTCTGACTTAGCTCTGTGACGCTGAAGGAGAAGGGCACTGCCTTCCGGAAGAACTTTTAGGGGGAACTATCCCGCATTTGTTTATTGTATAGAAGAAAAACCGGAAAAACTCCCACCAGGTAATTCGACTAACGAGGCAAGATGCTGAACATCACAAACGCCATCGAGTTTACTCATTTTTTGAAACAGTGTCTACAACAAAGCCGCCAGCGGATGGAACCTCCGCCGTAACGCTCATTAGCGACGTGCGTTATACTGAGCCACGAGTCGGGCTGGATCAGATGTACAATAAATTAGATTAATTTGACAATATTGTTTAGGAAATTAAAATATTTATTTAATTTAATCGATGTAGTTTATTTGTTCTTTACAAATGCTGAACAGTTTGAGCCTTCGCAGCTGTAACCGCAGATATTTAACACTTTCAACGTTATTCAGTATAACTTCTACACTGTGCACGCTCACGTAAATTCGCAGCGTTTTGGTATAAACCTCCTCAAGGCATATAGTTTATAATAAATATTAATATTTTAATTGAATGATTAAAATATCCTGAAATTTCTCTGATGACTAAATTCAATAAACTTTTAGAATATCGTAAGCTATTCAATAATAATTACTTTAAAACACTTTTTAATTAAGGATTTAATAATTTGTAAAATAATTCACGTTAAATTAAATGCACTGTTGTAAATGCACTAATAGCAGTAAAAAAACTGAATGATAGAAACACTTGCTAGTTTCACATTTTTACTTTTCGGTATATATGAAGCAAAAGATTTATAAGTCTGTCTATATTTTTTAAAGCTTAAAACTGTAATACTTAGAATTTTTTTATTTATTATTTTTTATTTGATGCATAGCCAAAAATCATACAAAAAAAATCATTTATTTTTTGCCTAAATAAAAACTCATATTTTTATTGCTCAAGCCAACAAATGGCGCCAGTTTTTTATTTATTTATTTATTTTGATAAAAAAAGAATTACAAATGGAAAATAAAAAAATATAAAAAATTTTCATTCTTATTCACATTGTGATTTACCCCTCTATGCTTTTTCGCACCAGGCGCCATTTTGATATTTCGTTTCGCCAGCATTGTAGCTAACATCTTTTGTTTTTATTTTTAATCGTTATTATAGGTTTTGTACTGTCTATTGAGAATGAGTTTTTAAATGTAACTTTAGTCTGCTGAAATACGTATGGCAGTTTGCTAAAAGTTCATTACTGCTTTGGTGTTTATCAACTTATTTTTTTTATTTTAAAAAGTATATATTTAAAATTTAGAGTTTTTTTCATGTTTATGAAAACTAAAAATGTTACAGTTTTTTTGCAGTCGGGCATTACTAGATTATATCTATTAGCAATGTAATAAATGGTTGCCTTTTAGCTGTGAAGTTCGAATAAAAAAATTTATTTATTTGAATAATAAATATAAATGAAATAGTAAGTTATATATTTTGATTTATTATTTTATATTTTGTTTTATTATTCAGACAAGAAATAAAAAAACTTTATTAAAGATATATTTAAAATCCTTTTCACAATCATGTACATGAAAAAACGCGAACAACTGTTGCTTACATATCCTTCTAAATGATTAACCGAGTTAGCATTCTTATGAACTTAAAATTTGTTCTTATAGTTCATTAGATATGCTGATAGGATCATTTTTAATTTAATAGAAAATAACATTTTTGCACTAAATTATTCACGAGAAAACAACATGAAAAGAATATTCTATCTCACATAAAACCTCATTTTTTAAAACATTTAATATAGCAAAAGGTAATAAAATAATGTACAACAGTTTATTGGTAACCAAGTATTAATTATTTGCACTTTTCTCTTAATGCTTGCTTCGTCATTAACCATAACACGACAGATATTTAGTTTTTTCCTAAGGCAAATTATATTAATAACTTGGGCGTGTGTGTAAATAAATATTATACGATCAACAATATTTATTTTTCTTTGAGTCCCAGAACTGCGTGAAATTCATCGCATATACGTACTAAGTGGCCTAAAACTCATTATTTTGAAAGCGTTGATGTTTCTGATTTCATAAGGAATCTACGAACACTTTCACGTGGAATCTGAGAATATAACACAACAATTTATTCCACTGTGTATCCAGCTGTACTTGGTTTAGTTATGCAATAAACATTTATGTGACTACTATAACAGCAACAGAAAGATGGTATGACTGCTATAATAACAGGAAGATAGGTTTTAAATGTCTGAATGAAGAAAGTAGGCATATGTTTTCATTTTTATTTATTTATTTGTATTTAATAAAATAATAATAATAAAAATAATTTGCATTTAAAGATGAAATAAGTTAAAGTTATGTGGTAAAACCTTTTTAATGTAGTTACTTAATTTACAGTTTTTGAATGACATTTATTTGAACGTGGCACATTTATTTTATGATATTAATACTAGTACGTTAATATTATAAATAAAAAAAGCATATTTAAATGTACCATTTAATTTCTGAAATTTTTTTATTTTAAGAAAAATATATAGCTTCACATAAGTTATTTATGTTTTCTCTAATATTCCATTGTATTATGAGAAGATTTATTTCTATTTACAGCTTAACTAGATAAGAATCACGATATGTTATTGACATAACATGATTATGTGCAAAGAAAAAGTTGACCGCAAAATAATTTTTGATATATTCTAGCTCATAATTTATGTTAAACGCGAAAATAAGAATTCTGCATTTGTATAGAGTATTCATAATCTAACTATAACTGTTTCGAGCAATGACTTGAAAATATTAAAGGCGAAGTTTAATACTTATCTTTTCCTCTGAAAGTAGACTTTAAGCATATTGTAGTCAAAATTTCGAGAGTTAAGGTTTAGGTAAAGCATATTAGAAAAATAAATTATTTACATAAAATCAGCAGGTGAAAGAGATTTTGTTGTACTGTAGAATTGGCGGACCTGTGTCACCCAGAGAAATACATGGAAATCTCTTCAAAGGCAAGGCTATCATGCTATTGATGATGATATAAAATCAGATCTAAATTTAAAATCTAACAATCTTGAAGAAGAATTTTAGAAATATATTAATAGTGAAAGCGTCCAAAACTTAAAAATTATGAATCTATATATTCTTGTTTTTGTCAAGTATAATTTTTTCATGCAAGATAAATGTTGATTCATACTATGCTGATTGATTCACTATCTTGATATCTATCTTTTCTAAATGTTTTTCATCATATAAACTGCAAAGAAATTTTAATATTCAAAAACATAACTTGTCGAATATTGGGATCGAAGCATCTACTATAAATCAATCACTTTCTCTCTTTAAACTCGCATTCACTTTTTCACATTTGAAAGAAGAAGAATTTTATAAAAGGGTTTGACGTAGTAATTTTTTTAATCTTTCGTACGTTTTCTTATCATCCAAATTTTTAAACTATCCTATTTACTTTGGATTCCAGTATATTTTTAAAGCAAATAATCGCATGAATATATCTATCCTGCTATTTACTATTTTTTCCCTTTTCTATCCTATTTTCACCCTATAAAATTGAAATGAAGTTTCAAGAAAAATAAGAGTTATTTTGGCAAATCTAGAAAATTGGAAAATGTTTTCAAAAATACCTTTCACAAAAAAAGCTATTGGGAAGCGATTGATAGCACGAAATAGATTCTCAAATATTTTCGAGAACCTTTGAAGTGTTCAGAGAAGTTTCCATCAAAGGCTTCCTTGTTGCGAAAGTTTTTTTGGTGGTTCAGAAAATGTTAATATTAATACCCTAAAGTAAACGGTGCTGTGATGTTGAACTTGTTTATATAAACACTTATTCATGAAAGGGGGTGTACAGACACATCATTAAAATATTACTTCAACTCAGACACTTTTAATCAGTTTTTAAGCTATAAACGCTTGATAATATTTAGTAAAGAAAAATAAGGTTATTTAAGTGCATTTGTTTAAATGTGAAGAACTGTAAAGCTTATAGAATCGATGAAAGGAAAAAACCAAACTGATAATTATACTTTAACTAAATACAAAGCTGCCACTTTATTAATTATATCCAGACGCGTAATATAAAATTTAAAAAAAAAAATTCTAAAAAATCATATGTAGAAGTAAATTTGCTAACTATTTACTATTCCGATAAATAATTTATAATTTATTCATATTCTCTCCAATAAATATAAGAAATAAATTTCTCAATGTAATTTTTGTTGATATTTAGTTTGGTCAGCATAATGCATAGACTATTAAATTCTTTTATATACTAAATAAATAAAACTCTTGTCATAATCATTAATGTCAACATCAAATTAAAAGTACTGAATAAAATGAAGTTTTCTAGTATACATAGGACATTTTTTGATATAAATGTAAAATGTTTAGTTTTGTTTAACAAGAGTTATTTATATATATATAACCAATGTGAAAAAGAGGTATTTAGGAACAAAAAAAAATTTCTTTTTAATCTGCTAAAAATAAAACAAATTACATGCAAACAGAAATTATCTTTTGATGCATCGTTATAAATGGATGTGTTTGTTCCTCTTTTACTTTTTTTTTTTGTTTGAAGAGCACTAATTTATTTCGTTTTCTTCAAATGCATAAGTACAGCAAACAGTTTTTGTTATGTTACTACATTGTAGTAGTGTTACATCTTTTACTAATTAATGATCGTGACAGTTTTTCTTGTCTTATTTATAACAAAAGGAAAAAGATTACAATGTGACATTAATTAAGAGTTTGCAGCTTGTTATGCTGTGTCTACAGTTATTCTGCAGTTCTGAAAAAACGATCTGTTTAAATATCTTTCAAGGATGTTTTTTGTTATGTTGGTAAAGCGTATTGTTGTTCAGAATTATGTGTCCATTTATCAAAGAAATATAAAGAAGTCCAATTTAAGATATAAACTAAATAGCAGAATAAATGTGGCAAAAATTTTCTTTTTTCGTCAATTGTCTCACTATGGATGTATTTAAGTATTTCATTTTTAAACCTAAACATTCAAGCTAATAATTGGGTAAATTACTGAAAGTCGAAATTTTTTTTCTTTACTAATGTAAATTCATTTATATTATACAAAAAATATTGGTATCAGCAATGATTTTAAACCTTTATTGTTAAACTTTTTATTCTTCGATATTTTTGGATTTACTAATAAATAAAGTTATAAAGATGTCGATGAACAAAATTAACCAATTTAAAGTTAATATCAGTTTAAAAGGAAATTTTCGATTGGAAATGTTATGATGATTTAGCAAGAAAAAATGAAAAACAAAGCATATTTATTTAATTATTCAAATTAAATAATAGTTCAATCAGACGGCCTGAGAAATTAAATTACACAATATGGTTTTAATTAACGTCTTCAGATTTCTTTAACGTCTTTAACGTCTTTCAGATTTAATTCGTCTTCAGATAACGTCTGTTTGGAATGTTCTACTTTAATGTATATGTTTAAGATGTGTTAAATGCACTATTTTTATGTATAAGTTTTATCTGTGCTTACATATAAAATTTTCAATATGCTTACAATGTCATCTTTAACTCATCTGGGAACATCTGAAAATACATTGGCAACTATCTTCCAAAAAGTAAATGGGTAAATTGGCTTTACATGCTTTAGTTTATTGCTTAATGCTTAACATTTCTTGTTTTTATCTATAGAAAGTGTTTAAAATTTTTCTTATCTTTCTAAATTGTCAAATGGTATGCTAAAATATAATGCAAATCGGCATATGGAATGCGAAACAACCATTGAAAATAATGAGGAAATTCATAAATTGTAATAATCATTGGAAATGTGAAAAAAGAAAAAAAAATCTGAAAGAACTATTTTCTGGGTTTTTTCTTTGAATTAAAATTTTTAAACATCTACTTTGATTTTTAGGGTTTGAAAGGGAAATTCTGCAGCTGTAAAAATTTCTAATTCCATAAATAATTGTTATCACTAAAACTAGAAGAGCACTTATATGTGATTTTGAGTATATCTTCAAAATATAGAAAACGGTTTCTGTTAAGATCATCGAAAATTGTATAATCACTCATAAAAACATTTTTAAATCTTTTACTTACAATCTTAACTGACGCGATTTTCACAATGTAAATATTTTTTTTATTTATTTTTTTTTTTTTGTTATTCACATTGGTTAATATTTTTTAGAATTTCCTTATAATTCTCAGAATATATTTAAAAAGCAATCATTATTTTCTTAATGCTCACCAAATTTTTCCTCAACAACATATTAAGAGAAATTTCATTTTCTATTATTATTTTTAGAAGGAAAAAGAAGATTAAAGATTGCATCAATATTTTTGAAGTGATACAGTTAAATAAAATAAAAAATATTTATATATATTGATACAACTACTAATTTAAGATGGCATTGCTTTGGTAAAAATTCAGGCAATCGTTGAATTGTTCTATTTTTAAAAATAAATTGATTATACGTTTACACTATAATAAATCTAATTTTAGGTGTCATTAAAAGTAATCAGTATGGTTATTTTAAAACTAAATTAAACCAAAAAGTATAAATAAAATTTTTAATGTACGTCATAAAGATATAGTATGTGAGTACTAATTTTCAGCTTTGTCTGCAATATTGCCGAATTAGATTAAAGTGTGCTTTAATTTATAATTAAGAGACATTCAATTATAGAGTTAAGAAAAGTCACATTGAAAGAGTTGTTACAAATATCCTAGACCAGATGATGGCTTTTCGAAATAAATTTTCGCTTTGTTGAAATCGAGGTACAACAAGTGAATCACGAACAATAGGAAATTTCACTTTCTGTTTTAAGATGAGATGTGGTATTCATATATCATAGATCACGATATTGCATTCAGTTCAAAGAAGTGAACTTGTATCCCTAATTGAAAATAGAATTAGTTTTCTTAAATAGGACGAACAGAATGAAACATGGAATAACAAAAACAATAACAACTCCAATGTGAAATATGATAAATAAACAAAATCTATTTGATTGGTTCCCAGAATAAGGGGCAATGTTATTAATCCAATCTTTTTTGTTGGCTGACATACGCTATCTTTAGGGCAGATTCAGTATTTGTTTTCTTAGTTATGACAAAATACATTATAGATCATCACCGATATTCAAATATTTGTAATATAAGATAGACTTAAAATAAAATGGATTTTATTCTATATATGCAAATGAATAAAATTTGTAATAAATTTTCATGGCGAAAACCTATGTAATGATCTGAAATTCAATATTATGAATAATCCTTTTGCATCAATAATTTTGTATTCTGCTTTATTATACTTTTCGCTACATTGGACTCAAAAAATTACTTTAAGTGTTTGCTGTTTAACATTAGCAGTACATATAAACTAATATTGGTAAACTAAATTCATTTAAAATTAATCAATTACAAAAATTAACCGAGTTAACTTATAAGACATATAAAGTATTACATGTGTGAACTCGGGGATGAAAAAGAAACTACGAAGAAAATCAAGTGGGTGCATATTAAGACCAATCATCCAGAATGGGTAAAACTTGAAACTTCAATTAAGAGTATGCACAAAATATTATGTATCATACAAGTTTAATAAAACTGTTTGGATATTCTTATGCTTATAATATTTCTGTATACTTATATGTAATGTACTCATTATTATTTACAGTATCGATATACATATTTTTCATACTCTGTTAATTTTTTTATCCTCTTTTTTTAATAGATTCCCATGAACATTGGACGCTGGAACAAAAGCCTCGTAGTTGATATCTATGGGATCTTCGATGCGTCGCACATTTGTGGTCCTTTCAACATTTTCCCTAGTGGCTCTTGTTCTGTTTCTATCATATTCTGGCGATGAAATTATTTCGGAAACATCAAAACGCGTGCAGATAAAATGGCTTGTCGATAATCACGGCTTCATTTTGAACACACCAGGCTGTCAAATACCAGACTGGGATCCATATGACCCATCTGTGTTGCCTTTCATCAGTAAAGTCAAGGGTCCATACAAATGTCCCGGAAGACCTCATTTCATGAATGCTAAGCCTAATGGTGTGGTTGCCCTAGACGAACATCTTTTGAGCTTTTACTACGGTATTCACAAGGATAATTTATCATGTACTTATAGACCCATTTTAAGAGATATTGGGGGAGACAAAGACCGAACTGATAACAAATTTTATTATGGCGATTCTAAAAAACTTGAATTCGGTGTCCCATTAGAAGATGAATTTCTGGCAGTAAAATGTACCATCCAAGAATTTCCAAACTTAACTCAATTCATTCCTTTAGTGCCTCTAAAATCTAAAGTCGAGAAAGAAAAATCAAAAATTGTCAAGTCTTCCTTAGAAGAAAATCCTCTCAATGTTATCATAGTAGGCATAGATTCGGTTTCAAAACTGAATTTTTTACGTCATTTTCGAAAAACTCATCGATTTTTAAAGGAAAACTTATCATACTTTGAATTGAACGGTTACACAAAAGTAGCTGATAATACATTTCCTAATTTAGTACCATTACTTACTGGGCAATTCATCGAACATTACTGGAATGAATCTGTGAGAGATATGTTTTTCGATGATGTAGACTTTATATGGAAGAACTATTCTAGCAGAGGTTATAGAACATTATTTGCTGAAGATGCTCCTCACATAGCAACATTTAATTATCTTAAGAAAGGGTTTAGAGATCCCCCAGCCGATTATTATTTCCGTCCCTTTGCCCTAGCAGTGGAAAAGTCTCTAGTTAGACGAGAGAGTAAGACTAATTGCTTGCAGTCGAAATTTGAAATGGACATCCTGTATAATTACTTGAAAGATTTCGTAAAAACTATGAAAGAAAGACCGCAGTTTGCTTTCACATTTGTTGCACGACTTACACATGATAGTTTAAATGCGGCTGGATATGCAGATGAACCAACATTTCATCTTTTGAGAGATCTTCATGATAAGGGCGCTTTGAATAAAAGTTTGTTGATTTTATTTAGTGACCACGGTATACGATTTGGACCAATTCGTCAGACTTACATAGGAAAATTTGAAGAAAGAATGCCATTTATCTATTTGTTTTTTCCTAAGTGGTTTCTGAAAAAGTATCCTGAACTTGCCTCTAATCTTCATAAAAATCAAGATCGTTTGACCACCCCTTTTGATATACATGCGACTCTGGTACATTTATTAAATGTGACTCGTCAGCCTTCTGCGGAGCTTTATGAAACATTATCCCAGATCACACCTTATGGTTTGAGCCTCATGAACCCTATATCTGTGAATAGGACGTGCGAAGAAGCAAATATTTTGCCACATTGGTGTCCTTGCCAAACGCATAAACCAGTTTCAGTTACTGAACCTGTGGTAGAAAACTGTGCACTCGCCCTTATTGACACGATTAACGAACTTTTAAAACCTTACGAAAATGTTTGTGCACCATTAAAGATGGAAAAAATTTTAGATGCTCGTTTCGGTCAAGCAAATGATGTAGTACTTCGATTTGTAAAACACCAAAATGATGTCATCAACCGGCATGTGATACTTGGAGAGAAAATTAATGCTCCAGGTGACTATTTAATTGTCATCAGTGTTAGTCCCAGTGGCGGAATTTTTGAAGGCACTGTGAGGTATGACGTTGAAGATGGCACGTATAGAGTATTAGATGATATAAGTAGACTCAATAAGTATGGAAATCAATCGATTTGTATATCTAATGCGAGGATTAGAAAATTCTGCTTTTGTAAATCAAAGACTCTTTTTCACAAAATTTTTAGGACTATGAGAAACTCAACATTGGCTTGATCGAGTTTAATGTTCCAAAGTATATTTCATTCAGAAAGAAACATTCAAATGTTTTGTTGTTTATCAATTTTTTGTTTGCAAAGTGGTTATCATCTGCATAAAATAGATAAACAAGGATTTTTCAAAAATAATGATACTAAAATTCATTAAATATTTATGATGATAAGCAATTTTGAAAAAAAAATCAGGTTCAAATATGTTATATTTGAATAAAAATATTATTAAATATTGTGTATTTCACAGTATGCATATATTATTTTCAAAATTTCAAAGATTTATTATATACAGTCAAGCCTGTTTTATGCAGTCTTTTATTGTACGTTTTTTTGTGAGATTTTTAATGTGCGGTATATGAAAAAATTCCATCAAATGCCTATTATGAATAAAAACTAAGTATAAAATGTAATTCAAAAAGAAAACAACAGATGGCTATCAAAATAACATGCAAATTAAAAATAAATCCAGCAGATGGGCCACCTGATATTAGATCATCCCAATATCACGAATGTTGTTAGATTCGAGGTAGTGCTACATCGTGAGGTTTTGCTTTATGTGGATTATTTTCATTTTTTTCTATGATTTTTTATTTTTTTTTTTCTATGAGGATTATTTTTTATTTTTTTTGAAGGTGGAATTTTTTTAATAGGATTCCTATTTACAGCATAAAATTTTTTTTAATGTTTTGCAAACAATATATTTCATAGCTACTTAAGAAATTTCAAGATGTTTTTTTATCCGATTTCTTATATATGGTCCCTATCTCCCGCACAAAAACAGGTTTGACTGTAACCACCGATGGATATTATCTTTATTGCAAAATTTAGAAAATTATATATATGCAATTTATAAGTGTTGATAAATTTTTAAATTTCTTTTCCTATAAATAATAATTATTTTTTTCTGAACTTTCAATCAAACAACCTTTAAAAATGTAAAATGTTTTTATTTATTATTTATTATTTAATTATTAATACTTAAGTAACTAAGCATTGTTTATTACTAAGTTTTATTTTTACTATCAAGTATTTTTGCTTTTGATAAAATATTCTTGTAAAGCAATCATTTTTTTTCTCTTTAGTTTAATTATTTAAATTTCGTTAATGAAATTAATAATTACCCATTAAAATATTATTTCTGAATTTTACAATAGCAGAGAAAACATACTACATGTTTAAATAATTTTTTTTCAACAACTTTTTTTGGTAGTTATATTCTTTTTGAATTTTAAATTTGTTTCTACATTTTAATTTTGTATTTGTTTTTAATTTTATATTTGTCTTTACTGACATTTAAGTTATTATATTTGTACCTTTTATTATTCATTATTACACAAGTGAGTGATAACTGATTAGTTCATTTTTAAAACTAATTCACTTAAAAGTGTATTGCTAAATAGTCTGCCATCATAGAAGTTGAAGCATATAAAAATATTTTTAAAGGCATTTGTTACTATTTCTATCATTATGTCTTTCTATTATTATCATATGTTAAAAATGTCTCAGTTATTCCAAAGCCTTTTTTTTAATTTAAAAATTGTTTTGATGCTAATAAATATACTGAGTTCATAATTTTTGGCAGTTGAATTTAACAATGACAAAAAATTAATATAAATATAATCTGGTTAAATATGTTTAATTAATCTGGTAAAACTAAAATAATGTTTTCAGACTGACTAATAGTTGATAGTTATCGGAAATTAAAATTAAATATATATTTATTTTTATTCAATGCCATTTCGCTAAATAATAAAAATTTCTGCGGGTTTTTTTTAAACGCTTAAAATTTTTACATCCTTCATGTAAAAAAGGGTTTTAAAAACTATTGGATGAGGTTTGAAAATAATCACAGGCAATTAATGTTGTTGTGATTGGTGTCTTATGCACAGTTTTAAAAGTTCCTAATGAAGACTGAGAGTTAAATATATTGATAAATCCATAGTGTATTTGGAAGTAGAAATAGAATCTGAAAACATTCTGCAACAATTTAAATTTAAGCAACGAATTCCACTTTCTGAGATACAAATTTCTAAGATAATTTAATTATCATCCAATGAATATTTATTGTTAATCTGTTTTATATTTTTTTGTTTAATTATTTAAACATTTTTTTACAAATATTCTTCAAAAGTTTATTGTTTTAAGCAGCATCCAGTTCAACTGCTCATTTTAATTTGAAAAAAATATTCAAAAGAATTATTTTTAAACAACATTAAATTGTCTTAGTGAAAACATCATCAGCATTATGTTGAAATAACGATTATAGCAAATTTTAGTGATGAAAATGAATTATTGCCTGAAATGAATTATAGCGATACATATATATAAATCCATTAATGATTGAAATCATGGAATGATCGTATTGTTAAATACAAAAAATCGTGCTTTTGAAATTATGGGCTTCTAGTTTATTTCTAAGCTTTTGTCCATTTTTTTTATTTTATCTACAATATTGCTATTTTTTCCAGTATATTTCGTCCTCGCTTTATTCTACAATGAGAAATGTTTAATGTCTAACTAGTGTGACTACTTTTCCATTTACGCCTTTCCGTGTATGCGCAATACATTTGTTACCATTTATAGAGCTTTTTTGGTACCATAATCCATCATGTTCGCATGGTTTCCTAGTAATCTTTCTTGCTGGTCTGATTTGTCACTTCATTTATCTGTACTGATTGTTAGAATGACAGGTAAAAACATAAGAGAAAGCTTTCCAGGCTAGCTAAATGAAGGAATGGTTTTCTTCGTCATTCTAAGATGTGGGAAGCCAAAATTGTCGCTTATGAGCGTTTGTCGTGGTCTTTTAAGACAGTGGTTGGTATACTTGCATGAATCGTGTAACTTCTTCACCACACGCAATTCCTATATTTGCACTTTCTTCTAATGCAGTCCTGCTAAATGGAAGTTGTCTATAAAATTCAAGGATTACTAAGTCAAGAATTTGGTCAATTTTTAATTTAATATTGCAATTTATTTTTTATTCTTACGATAATATCAAATGTATAATTGTTTTTTTAATTTTAATTTTTTTTTTAAATCTTAACAATAAAAATAAAATAATTTTTTTTAAATAATTTGCAATTGTTATATGATTTTCTCTGTTTGCTACTTGATAAAATAATTGTATACCCTTCCAATAATACCCTTCGAATTGGAAGTAATTTTTTCTAAAGTCAAGTATAAAATGCAAAATTTAATAATAAATAAAAGATAAAGACTTTAATTTGGAAACTGTATTAAATAAACAATGATATATATTTAATTTATATTAATTTAAATTGATTTTAATATTACATACTATTAAAAATATAAATTACATATTATTATCATACTTAAACTATTACATTATATTATAAATTACATATTGCATATATAAGTTATAGATACAAAGCTATTATGCAATCTTTAAAAATTTGTGTAAATTATAATTTCGGTGTTATAGGTTGAAAAGCTCAATTCAATAGAAGAACACAACTTTATCACTGTTAAATAGTATTGTAATGTAATCCCTATTGACTTTCTCGCTTTTTAAGGCAAAATGCACAATATCCAGTTTTTTAAAAGTTATCAATTTCAAATATAATTATCACATACGAAGAAACATTGTTTCACATGTTTATGACATGTTTATCGCATGAAAGATGAGGGCTGTAGTACAATCTGTAAAAGGGATGCGACTTAACATTTTCTCTTTCAGAGCTATCTAACAATAATTATTTAATTAAATAATAATTACAGTCCGCAGATTACAGTCCGCATCTGAGTAAAGGTGAATTTTAATTTTTGCTTTGAGATTTATACTCGCCGAAATAGTATTGCAGAATTGCTGTAGCAAAGATATTTTAAAAGCATTCCATATTATTGTCTACTGTGATTCGTTTTATTTATGTTAATAATGTTTTTAAATCCTTACTTGAATACTTCAAAATGGAAATTTAAGAAGGGAAATATAGTACAATTCTTGTTCCTGTCGAATTGCAATAATTTAACAATTTATGCTGTGTAAAAAAAATGTCTTCCGAAAAATTATGTTTGTGTTTATGTACAGTTTGTGTATACTCTAGGTTATAGAAAGTGTTTGCACACGAAAGAAAAATATATATTTATGAAAGTTTGAGTAGAAAAATAAATAAAAAAAATTCTTTTCATAACTACCACATGTAATAATTATTTTCTTTTACTCAGATATTTCTTTAACATTCCTTACATTTTTTCTTTAAGAGCTAACGTATTTCAGCAATAAAATATTTTATTTTAATTAGAGAGTTTAAGTTTCTTTAGAGAATTTATGAATTAAAAAAATAAAATTATATACTTTTGTGTGCTTTGTATATAATACTGAAATACAGAAATAAAATAACAGAAAAAATTTACAGAAATAAAATAATGTCCTGCTGCATATCATTATAGTCTAACAATTTTAATAAATGCTCGACTATTTATTCTTTCAACAATTTAAAGCGTTATCTTTTGACTTTTTTTATTATTGGCATCTTTTCAATAAACTTCTCTGATCGCTTTTATTATTGTTTCATGTAATTTTACAATACATGAAATTTATTTTTGCACCATCATCTCATTTAAAAATAGGAAATCTTTTATAATCTTATTCCGTTTTTCTGAATACCTAAGGCAGCTAATATTTTAATTTACATTTCAATATAAAAACTTTAACTTAATTAGCGATGGCTGATTTCGAGTCAGGAATAATGTAACTATTGTAAATACTTTTCGAAATACTTCTTTAGAAAATAGCATGTATAATCACTCAAATATACATTATAAATCCATCTATATCTCTCTATATATCGTATGTAAATACATTTCCTATGATGTTTTTCACATAGCCCATCATAGATTAATTTTATATAATATAAAGTTGCGCTTCATTAATCACTGTCGTATAAATCATTTATAAAATATCTTATATCATGTTTCATAATCGCTAGACTTCCATTTTAAAATTATTTTATAGTTTTCGACGATATAGACTATGAAATATTGTGACGTTAATTTACATTCAGAATTTTCTTTCACTGGATGATTGTAATAGTAGTTTCATTGTAGCCTCTTGACAAATGAGTGATATGTTAGGGATTTGGCAAGCTGGTAATTAGCTGGTTAGGGATATGACTTCGACTTGTGAGACTTCTTAGAAGCAAGACGTAGATGAAAAAGTACTGTACTGAATATGGCGACTTCCTGAGAACGATGTTGTGTAATACAGTTCAAGATAAAGGTTGCATTCGAGTTTTTTTTACAAGATTTTGATTCAGTTAGTTTCTGCTATCTTATACAGGAAATTTTTCTTTTATCAAATGGGACCTAAACTTTAATTTCAGTAATTTATGAAGCAAAAAATTTAAACTTATCTAAACATTTAAACTTCTATTTGAAAATGTAAGACAATTATTTTTTGTTCAAACATTTAATTAAATATTAATATTTAATTTTAAGTATGTGTTTTATCAGGTAAGCTTTGAGAAATTTAACTTGCAAACATTTTGTCAAACATACAAGTAGTTCAGAACATATTTATTTCAAGGTGTTCATGTTTTGTTTTATATATAAAATATGGATTTTCGATGCCTTACTTATGTTTTAATGCATCATAAGTAAAATATATTACTTCCTTCAATATCAAAAAAGGTCAATATAAATCAAAGGAACGGAGTTCTTCCACTTAAAAAATAAACTATTTTTAGTACTTTTTCTGTAAAAAGAAATATCAGACCTGTATCATGTTTATTTTGCCTGAAATATGTATAATGAGTAGCTGTGAAGAAAATTATTTTCAATGTTTTAAATTGAAACTGTCATTAGGAATTGATTATTTTATGATTATATCTGGCACTATGAGTTGATATTGATATTGAAAGAGTGATAGAATGCCACTATTACTGTGAAAGCGATCTATAATTTTGTTTTTCCATGTATAGCTTATCTCTAAATACGGATTATAATGACTATTATCCGCAATGAACGCCATGGATATCATTAGGAAATAAATATTCTGCGATGACGCCAGGTAAGAGGAATATTTAGGAAACTCTTAAGGAATTACATACCTTTTAATAAAGTAGAAAAAGTTATTTTTTGATGCCCTTTATTACACTATTTAAAATTGTGTTTAAAAGCATGAATTTCCATTATAACTGAAAATTTGCAGAATTAAATGTTGCATTATTTGTTCCAGGCTTGTTACAGATTAAAAATGTTAATAATAAAATCTATATCTCATAAACAAATTAGCTCATTAATGAATAGAATATTGCAATTTTACAGAGTAATAATAAAAATACAAAAGTTAAAGGGTCATACTGGTTTTTCTAGTTTGTCTGGTCTGATAGTGCAAATTACCAGACTTTTTAATTATGTAAAGGATATATGTCCTTGGCTGATATTCAATACTTTCAAAAAACAGTAACAGTTCAACAATTATTTATTTACAGAAAATACTTGCACATCAGTTTAATTATTCAACTTTTCCTTTTTACAGCATTTATTCAATGGTTTTAAGACTTATTAATATCAAGAGTGAAAAAAAGTAGAAGGGCACTTGATTTTTTAAAATGTTTCTCTTTGTTTTTTTACAGTGGGTCTAATACTTTTGAGATTTTATATTTGACCATAATTTCGCTGATATAAGTGAAACTTTATATATCTTCAACTATTAATATTGAAAAAATTGGATAACCATAATTATAATTATGAAAAAAGTAGAAAGGCTCTTAATGGTTGGATCCTGTTGCAAGTGATAATATATTAAAATTATTTTTGAAACTTTAGAAAGATTAGTCTTATATATACTTAACGTTGGTCGCAATATAATTTTCAATTGGCTTAGAAATCCAGACAGTCACGAAATAAAATGAATTCGAAAATACGAAAAAGTAATCTTCTTTATGAAGGAAAATACTTTAATGGAGCTAAAATAGAAGGATTTTCCTGTATTTTACTGTATTTTTTGTAAAAATACAAAACCAAGCAGTACTAATATATGTAGTCAGACAAGCAATGTACAATGACATAAAATAAATCAAAACTTTTTTCAAAAAGAGAAAACCTTGTTCAGGTAGTCGAAACGTACATTGTTAATAGCTTGTCTTGGGTGAGGAAGCACATGCTATGGATCGTTGAAGTTCTCATATTCCTAGATATGGAAAATTTAACCAAGACATGGCTATGGCTATGGTATTTAATGGCTGTGGTATTATGCCAGGAACAAAGAAGAATTTTCCTGAATTTGACAGTTCAAAGAGGAAGTTTGTTGGATACGGAAACAAACAAATCTGAGTTTTTTTAATGTGGCATAGGTATATGGATTATATCTTCATATAGTGATCTGAATTTATTTCTAAAATGCGTTCTGAATTGTGATCTCAATTTCTGCACATGATTAAACAAAGAAGATGTTTCGACAGAAATGTGTTAGAATTGATTTCGCTAAAAAATGTCCAAGCTTTTTTATAGCAATCAAAAGTTGCCATATTGATATAATAGAAAATATCTGAGTACTATTAGTTCTGCGGATGGTGAATGAAAAACTATGAATCAGTTATTGACCTTCAGAATGTTCTTTATGGTATTTGTAACAATTTCTGTCAAACTAAAGACCTCTGTATAACTCAGCTTGTAAACATCTGATGTAATAAGGACTAACAGATAGATAATATGTTAGTGATGCTTTCGTTTTCTCTTAAACTTTCTCTAAAAGTATCCTTCTACTTTTTTACAGAGTTTCAAACACAATAAAACAATCAAACTGTATATAATATATTTTGAATGCGTAGTTCACTTTTAATTCTCTTATTTCAATGTTACCTGAATTATTAAATGTTCCTCATAAAAAGATTCACTAGTAAAAATAGAAGTGATTTTTGAAAATGATTCTGAGTAAAAAAGGATTTTTGAAAATGCAATTAATATTTTTTTCTTAAGAGTTTCTTAAGTACAAAAAATGACACGGCTGAAATAACATCAATGACTTATATTTTTATGTATTTCCTGTGAAATAAATATTGTTTGTAAAATGCATACGTATCGAAAGATACATGAAGTGTTGACCTGAATAGTGATCTGTCAATCTTGTGATATTGTAATAAAGAAATTTTCCTACTGTACACTTATGCTCATTTTGATTTGTAGCACAATTCTTGAAAAGGATAAAATAAATAGAATATCTTAAAAAGAAAAATTAGATTTTTCTTGTTAAAATGTAAGTCCATCTTTGATTTTAATATGTCAAAGAATACAATATACAAATTAAAAAATAACCATTATATTTGTACCATATATAATTTTTATGTAGTATCTATAAATCTATCCATTTTCTAAATGTATTGTCAATGCAAATTCAACTTTAATTAATTATTAATAATTAATTAATTAATAATTAATTAAGTACATTTTTAGTCATTAAAATTACAACATCAAGAAAGAGAGCAATTAACGTAACAATGATTATTTTATCATTACTTTATAATACAAGGATGAGATGATTAAAACTTCGAATACTTTGGAGACAGAGTGATCCAGAAATCAATATCACGGCCATTTTTTCTGGTAGTAATAACAGTATACAGCTGGGTACAGAATAGGACAAACTTAAAATATTGCATTCTTTTAAAGTGTATATAGAAATTTGTTTGCGACAGCCAACAAAATGGAAAGTTCGCGGGCAATCACACATGAAATATATTACATATTTATCATAGATATTTAATGGGGTTTTCCACATATTGTTTCCCATTGTAACAGATTTTAACATAAAAGAAGAAGAATTAAAAATTATCAATTTAATGCCTGCAATAGAGTTATTCCTTTTTCTACAGATCAATGGATGCAAAGATTAATAAATTTAAAATAGAATATTCAGCCTATACTATATGAATTTAGATGGAAAAGATTTTACTTAGCCTTTTTGTTAAATGTATTTTTCAAGAATAAAACTTTATTTTTTATTCGAAATAAATGTTTATATTCTGCATATTAAAAATATCGTCAGAGAAACTAAACCAAGTCTATAAATGTATAAATTTCATTTTACTTCAGCTTATATATTCACAGATCTTCAAATTAATCTTTTTTCCAATGCCGGGGCATTTGTTTTATCAATATTAAGTTAATGAAGACACTCATCAGTTAAAATCTTTCATATGTGAACGCCATTTGGTTATATTAACAACTCAGATGAATTTTATAGCTTTAGCATATGTTATTTAAAAGATCATTGTTTAAACAAAAGTTATTTATTCCCATTTTGATGCGAAATTTTCAATGGTGTTTAATTCACAATAAAATAAAATATTTGAAGTAGAAAACATTATTCTTTCTTAATGCAATTCAAATATTTTCAATAAAACTGTACTGATATTATTTAACTAATATGAAAAATAAAAATACACTTTTGGTCATTAAAATTACAACATCAAGAAAGAAAGCAATTAACGGAACAATAACTATTTTACCATTACCTTATAATACACAGATGAGTTGATTAAAACTTCAAATACTTTGGAGACAGAGTGAGCCAGAAATTAATATCGCGGCCATTTTTTTCTGGTAGAAATAACATAGGGTATGGAATAGAACATACTTAAAATAATGTATTCCATTAAACTGTATTTATTTGTCCGATTTCATCTGCTGTAATCGCTGGCAAGTTTTGTTATGTCTGACTCAATGAAAACACCAGTAAAAGAAATTGGTGAAAAATGAAACGAATGTGTAGTCTAAGATAGGAGTGGCCTTATATTTTAAGTAAACATTGGGCGTTGTGAATCAAATGTATTCATGCATCGTCCTATAAGTTGGTTGCGTCACTAATTGCCGGAAAGTACTGGGATAGGCACATTTGAGGTCAATAAGAACAGCATGCCGGTTCTTTATATATTATAAAAAAAATCACAGCATAGTAATTTAGTGCATAAATTCAAATTGTATTAATATGACGACGCATTCTACACAAGTCTTAAATGTTATGTAAAGTAAGAATATATAAGAAATATAATTCAGAGAAAGGAAATACAAAATAATTATTTCAGAAATGTAACAATAAAAATCATTAATAAAAAGTAAAGAATTAAACGAAGGTTTTTCCTAAGCAATCTTTCAAATTTGGCGTATAAATTGTTAATGATGCTCGCAGAAATTTTTTGAGAAGATGATTATCGAAATGTGAAGATACCTCGACTTCCACGAACTTCATTATGGAGTACAAGATTCATTATAATATGATATTTTAAAAATTGAAATTAGATGGCAAGTATGTTTTTTCAAATGTGCAAATTTTGATTCTGGTAATAGTTTCCAAAATTCATTTATAGAAATAAATTTGTGCTGAATTTGCAATGTAGTATGTCCTCTTTTCTCTCTAGCAACTCTTATTATCTAGCCACTTTTTCAACAAGTATTATCTTAGAAATTAGAAATCCACATTCAATAATATAACATGTAAATGGGTTCACACAATATGCAGATGTAGATTTAAAATTTTTCAAATGATACTTACCTAGGCTTGTTTTTGCAAAGAGAGAATTTGTCGTTTTTAAGAATATACAATATGGAAAAAAAATGAAACCACACAAATAATGTTTTTCACATACAAATAATTATTGCAGAAGTTAGCAAAATGTTTGGACATAAATTAAATACAACATAAAATCTGTATAACAAAATATAAGTTATTTAAATAATCTGAAAAGATTCAATGAAAAAAGTTCTAAAATGTTTTTAAACAAACAGTTTTAAATTTTTAGTATATAGTACAATAGAGACAGTAATATATCATTGATGCAACGGTGGCTGGTCAGAAATAGGAGAACTGGATGTGTATCCAATAACGTCCCTTATCTCACGTTAATGTTACCATAAGTCCTGATATGGCCAATACAATATGTTAAAGGTTAAATCATTAAGGTTGTGGAAATACCTCAAATGTAGTTCATGACTAAGTAAAATCAAAGTTCGTCAGAAAAAAATGACGTCATGCTATTCACGCATACATGTGCATATTGAATGCATCATTGTAATCAAAGATTCAAGTCCTGTAGCTTTATGGGTAGGATAAGTAACAGTCGCCTTGCAAATAATCCGTTAGATTACAGATGCTGTCGTACCACAATGCTTATAATGCGTTACTGCCATGCAGACAAAATATCTTTCCACTTGGGTAAATGGGACTGTTGAAGTCCTGTGTTTCCTGGCTCACTTACAACTGAGATGTCACAGTTCTATGTGATGGATTCTTTCTGTTGTTCAATGTTCAATCATCAATGTTCTTTGTGCTTACGACATCACTCACATTTTCTAGCTCACATAGTTCTATCTGGCTCACGTAGAAGCCCGCTGGAACTTATACCAACGTGTAAATTCTTAAACAGTAAACGTGAGTAGTAATTGGCATTTCGATAAGCCGTAATCTCGTTACGTAACAATTCACTCTAAGCCAAAATTAAAAAATTCACCCTCACAATATTAGTTATGAATTCCTTCTTTTCGTATGAGTCACACGCAAACAAAACGAAGAGAAATACTGTTTCCTCAAGAAAACACCCCCACTTTTAACTGTTTCTGAAAAGGATCATCATTTGTTTTTTAATGTACTATATATCACATGATTTCGATGACACATTGAAACACGTATATTTTGGGGAATTCACAGTGAATAAACTGAAACAGTATTGCAGAAAATATAGCAAGTAATTGATAGAATTCCACGATATAATCCAGCAGGAGAATATGTGTTCTGAGAAACTAAAGTTTTAACATTTTCGAAAGTTGTAATTTCAACAACCCAGTTTATATTAGGTTGGGGAAAAAGAAATCCATTATTTTTATATGAACTTCAGGACTTTATTTAACATACTTCGGATTGTCCGATTTGGGTCAAATATGCCCCGTTTTGTTGTATGATTTGTTGCCATTTTAAAGGTAACTTCATAATGCCTCTCTCATAGAAGTCCTGGTCTCTATTTGCAAAAAACTCTAGTAGTCGATTTTCACAATCCTCCCTAGATGCCAATTTTTTATCATTAAAGAAATTTTGCAATGCAAGTAAAAGATGATAATCGCTTGGTGCCAAGTCCGGACTGTATGGCGGATGCATTAAAACTTCCCAACCAAGCTCCCGAAGTTTCTGGCGAGTCACTGTAGATGTGTGTGGCCTAGCGTTGTCCTGGTGGAACACGACACCTCTCCTGTTGGCCAATTCTGGCCGTTTCTGGTCAATCGCTATCTTCAAACGGTCCAGTTGTTGACAGTAGAGATCAGAATTTAGCGTTTGGCCATATGGAAGCAACTCATAATAAATAATCCCCTCCCAGTCCCACCAAATGCATAACAGAACCTTCCTGGCCGTTAGTCCTGGTTTGGCCACCGTTTGAGGTGCTTCACCGCTCTTTGACCACGATCGTTTTGGCACAGGGTTATCGTATGTGATCCATTTCTCATCTCCAGTCACCATCCGTTTAAGAAATGGGTCTATCTCATTCCGTTTGGCCAAGGCTTCGCAGATGGAAATTCGATCCATCATGTTTTTTTCTGTTAAATGGTGTGGCACCCAAACATCGAGCTTCTTTTTGAATCCAGCTTTGTGTAAATGGTTTAAAACTGTTTTATGGTCGATTTTTAGCTCCTGGGCGATGTTACGACTGCTAACATGCAGGTCAACTTCGATCATTTCTCCGATTTTATCGACATTTTCGACGACCGGCCTACCTGTGCGAGGTGCATCTTTAACATCAAAAATTCCTGAACGGAATCTACGAAACCAAAATTGCACATAATTGGCTGTTACAGTATCGGAACCATAAACACCATTCCCAATTTTAGCCGCCTGGCTTGCATTTTCGCCTTTGTCAAAGAAAAACTGTAAAATGTACCGAATTTTCTCTTTGTTCACTTCCATTTTTAACACCGTGTAACTCCCAACTGAATGGACCAAACAAAAAACAGAAAAAGAATTATTTTAGTACGAAGTGCCACCTTTCTAACGAGCATAAATCTGAAATTGTTTAATTGATACTTTACGTGATATCGATCACTACAGCCATCTATCGAAAAAATAATGGATTTCTTTTTCCCCAACCTAATATTATTTATATTATAAATTCTCATGATCTTAAACCCCTACACTTCAAAAACATTTTGGAAGACTTTAAAAGCTAACAAAGTTGTTTAATTTTTTCAAGAGAAGGTCAAACATTAGCGTTTCTGAATTAAAAATTTCAATTTTAATTTTTAATTTTAAGAAAATAATTTAGTAATTATTTTCTTAAAATATTAAAAAATTAATTATTAAAACTAATTAATTTTAAATTAAAATAAAAAAACATTTTTCCTGGTGTAAAAAAACTCATGGTTGAAACTCATGAACAGCTGAGACATGGCTATATGTCTCAGCTCTTCTGATGCACATTATTTATTGTTTAAATATGTTAAATACATGACTACACAGCAGAAATTCATTACTTATATTTACTGTCACTGTTATATATTCTATTCAACTTTGATCTACATGTTTGTGAAAATTACAATACCATTAACGAGATAATCAAAGTGGAATGAAATTCATTCCAGACTCAACTTGCAATAGTTCAAAGAAGTGGATTAATATACAGAGCCAAAAAAATTCCATTATATTACATACTGAAAATTAGTATTTTGTATAGCTGCCATGCGCTGTTATTTGAACTTCTACACTTCGAAACATCGTAGCAATGAATGAAAAAGATTGTAGATGTGTACCCAAGGAATAGCATTCCAGAATATTTCTTTTCGAGCCTTATTAGATACTGAACGAGGGGGGGGGATTGTTGACTAATGATTGTTGACATATGTGTTCTGTCTTGCAAGTAAATAAAAAAATACCTAATGAAGAAGCTGTATCTGTTGTGCAGAGAGGAAGGCTTGAACATTTCTATCAAATTCTGAACGGGCATTATCTTATTGAATTGTATCTCTAGGATTGCTTTGAAGGAAGGACAGGACTTGGAGCTCCAAAATCTGCCCAATATAACTGCCCGAAATCTGCCTGAAGTTGAGAATATCAGCAATTTAAGTATCCATAATCCCTCATGATATACAATAGCACCACAGACATTCACGCTTGGGGATCATCTAATATAACGTTCGATAACACACACTGGAACACTGAACGCTTTCACTTGTATAGCGTCTAGTGCGCACTCGGCCAACGTTGTAACCCAAATTGAAACGGTATTCATGAAATTGGAGATTAGTTTGCTATGTAGATAAATCCATTATATCAGATGTTGTATCAGTGTACTTAATCCACGCCACAGTTGATGTCGGGAGACTGTGGAAGCCGACACTAGCACACTTGCAGCAATGCTTTAAAGTTGTGCAGCAGCCTGATGGCTAAGTGGCTAGCGCTCTGGCCTTTGGTACCACAGGTTTCAAGTCCGAATCGTGGAGGTGGCATGTTTGTTAGTAATTTGAAATCCATTCTAAACTGTAGGTCCGTATCTACTTAGCCCACGTGTGCTCAAAATGTCCGTAGAGAGACAAATCAAAGCTGTGTCAACTATCCAGATGAATCTGCATTGTCCATCAATACCATGCTACGGCCCATAAATGTCAAAGTTTCTGTAATTCCATGTTGATAGCACATTTCATGTTCTAATACCAATTTTGTGACTGTCTTGAACCTATTGGTTTCATAATCGTGTCGCTGTCTTTTCATTATAGCTCGTGTGCATTAATATTTCACGATAAGAAAAGCTCCTTTTACGCCGGCCGATGATTCGTCGTGTTCCAACTTCGTAACTTGCTGATAAGTCATCCTTTATCATCTAAGAGACACAGTGATTTCTAGTTAAACATTCACCATTGGTAGACAATATTTAATTTTGACCAACAAACCATGTTTAATGTTCCTTTTACAGCTCTCTATTTACACATTTAACAATGCCGTTCATAGAGTGCCTTTTAACCCACTTATACGTTAGCACCCTGGATTCTAAATACTTCCATATCACACCATTATTTCCATTTCCTGCAAATTTCATTTTATTCGCATGATTCTTCATGATGTTGCAATTTTAATAAACATGAGTATATTTCAAATCCAATTAAAGTCGAGGAATTACGTCCAATTTACGAGGAAGCTTCTAAAAATTTCTTTGTCCCCTTTAAGATTGTGTAGATTAAAAAAAAATTGATTATTAAAACCGTTTCACTGATTTTCAAAAAGTAAAATCATTACTAGATTTATTTAGCAACTTATTTTCCCTTTCGTTTGAAAATGCTCCTGGTGCAGCTTGGACTTATCGACACACAAAATGATGAAAATTTACGAAATTAACTTAATAAAAGTGATTTATTTCTATCATGAAATGTGCAGGTTGTGCAAAAAGATTGTACTGGATGTGGTTGGGTTGAGATAGTTGAGGCACAGGTTGGAGAACTCACAGCTTTAGTTACACAGACACAAACATCACACACATATAATTAAAGCATACAACGTGTAATACATTTAAAGACACATAATTATAGATTCGTGGAAGGACTCCACTTCTAAATTAAAACCCCGATACTTAGGTACGCGCAAGCTGTGCGAAAGGCTGATGAGGGGTGCGCGAGGGGTTGAGTTAAATATATTTCCTCTCTGGGTGAGAGATTGTAAAATAAACGTTTCTCAACAGAAGCGCGTGATTGCGCTGTACTACCTCTGGGCTGAGGGTCTCGAAGCCTACTGGCCATTTCTCTTGAAGACACAGGGGACGCTCTGGCCAAGGCGTTGGTTTGGTTTGGTTTGGTTTGTCTCTCGACTGTCATTTTGGGCACACTTTAGGCTATTTAGACCGGGACCTACAGTTTAACGTGGATTCCGAACTACTAACAAACATCCATTCCACCTCCAGGATTCGAAACTGAAACCTGTGGTACCAAAGACCAGAGCGCTAGTCAATTGGCCATCTGGCCGCACCAGGCCGTAGGAGTAAGCATGTTTACAAGTTTACAATCATTATATCAATAGGAACAATTATAAACTGTTACTAGATAATATTTTAAATTACGGAAGCTTATTTTTTTTTTTTTTTGGGGGGGGTCTACGTACATCTATGATCAAACAAATGGAAAGACCGGGAAATAGCTTGACTAATTAAAATTTAAAATCAACTTTATGCTTTTTCTAAAATAACCTAACAAAGTGATAAAACAATTACGATATTACGCATTAAGTAAAATTATATATTTATTTTTCACTATCTTCTTTGCAAAAATATATGATGAAATTAGTACCACATGACTGATATGATTGATAGCATTTCATTTTTTTCGAGGCTCTCAAGAGAAATATGGATCTATATGGTCCTCAATCATCACAAATTTGTGTATTCTTGTAGTTGAGCAGTTAATCAATAGTAAATACTTATAATGTAGTAAAAATAATTTTACAAATGGAGGAAAACTAGAACTTTGCAATGAAATTAATTATTTACATTTTTTATCTTTTATTATTTTTTATCTTTTTTTATCTTTTATTTTTTATCTTTTATTTATTTTGCTAATTCTAAAGTAATTGATATTTCACTTTTAATTTTATCGAAAAGTTCAAAAATGTTAACAGACCAGAAAAAGTATTTTAAAAGGAAATATATTAAGTAATTAAGTAGTAACAAAAAAAAAAAAAAAAAAAAAAAAAAAGAAATGTTTCTTAAATTGTTTTAAACTTTCAATTGCAAGAGATGAAATTATAATCGTGGACATTTCTTCTGCAATTTTTACCTAAACATATCAACTTTTCTAAATCGTGTCTGTTTAAAATTAAAGATGATTATAAAAAGTTTTACTCAGTGGGTTTTGAATATTATTTTGGAAAAGGAGTAAAAGAAAATCCTACTATACTTTGAAATGTATCTATCCACCATATTGAAATGTGCATATGTACCTGCGCAAAAATACTTTCTATGCGAAAATAATTTCGTATCTAAATTTGTATTTTATGACACATCACAACACCTTGATATTTTAAAAATAGAACCTCTATTGGCATTTTCAATCTTCCAACTTGACAATAAAAAGGGTTCTATTGTTCAAAGACCTCTTAATAATTCTTTCTCTTAAATATTCTACCAGGTCAAAATACTAAGTATTTTCTCATTCTTATAACCATTTATGGGAAGAGTATAAAGATTTCCTCAAAATCTAAACCGAAATATATGCCTTGGAGCTGTTAAAGAGCTAAGATTTTGCTGCTTTATCTCTCAGAACCTGATGTACCATCGTATATGTATTCTCATCAATGACATTTAGTTGTTTGAATCACCAATTATGTCTCCATGATTACACTCCATGACTTTACGAACAATACTGATTAACAAGTGTTTCATATTTATATGAATTTGCTTAGAATAATTTTCATGGCCATTTGAACTATAAGGCTTTGTGATATAGTTATTCCCCTTGTTAATTATTTCGAAAAATGGACACATGCAATGGCTTCCAAAAACTTTGTTTTGGAATCAGTAGCATGAGTATATTTTCATTTATACTAAATTATGCTGAAAATTTCCGATTGAACAAGATTAATTTTAGAAATCATCAATGATTTTTAATGTCTTATTTACATAAATAATCCAAACTATATAAGAATGAAAATAAAAACCTTTAAAATAAAATAAGCCCATCAAAAAAAAGTTTTTTTGAAAGAATCTTAGAACATTAAAATTTTTTTAAATATAAAAAATACAGAAACAAATATTTGGCAAGACATTTAATATTTGGCAAGCCATCTCGATCTTATTACACATTATCAACTAGCTTAAATATTTTTACTACGCATATTTTGATTTTAAGAACTGTTTTCGATAATTTCCATAATTTTATTTCGTTGCTTGCTTTTTTATTCATCTTTTAAAGAAATACTATAATGCTTCAGTTGAACTTTAAATTATTGTCAAATGTTCCTCCCCCAGGAAAAATGAAAAGATTGAGAATTTTCAGCAATCACCGAAGTATCGTTAATAAACTCTAAGCAAACATTTGATATCTCCTTGTTATTGTCGTAATCGTAAACAAGAACACATCTAAGGTCTGATTGTGTTTACTTGTTTATTCTTTTTTGCCAAATAATACTACGGTCATTGATCCCCTGTATAAATCGCTTATTGTGTTTTGATACAAAACACAATAATCTTTTTTTACTGAAATTATGGAAGCTGAAATCTTAAAATTCTTCTGACTCTGCCTTTACATTTTATCTTTATTTATAAATTACTTCTGTCATTATTGTTGCAATATAAATTCACAACAAATTCGTTTAAATTTATATAATTTGACTACATAATAAATCCATTTTGTATAGGAGATTAGACAACTTCAATTTTTGTTGTTAAAAATTTTTTCCTGAACATTTACTTAATATAAGGTTTTCTTGATCTTTCCCTAAAAGTTTTTGAAGCTGCAAATTTTTACGAATTAAACATAATAACAAAATAAAATTATGTCGTAATATTTACAACAAAAAATAATAGCCGTATGAATTCCAATATTAATTCCTTGCAAAAGAAAAAAACTTCTCACTTTCAAATTCACCATTACTCATTGTCATAAAACGCAAGCCTTGAGATCAAACTGAATTTCTGCAATGTAACTTTTTTTCAAGGAATTTTATATCAAAACTGCTTTCCTTTTATTACATTTCCAAATCAAATTACCTGTTCCTCTGAGTCGTCACTAACCTTACTTTCTCTAATTACCTTTGGTAGAAACGATAAAGGAATCCTTAAAAGATACAGCGATATAAAGCAGTATTAGTAACAACTCTACTATGCTCTCAGCTTATTAAGCAGACAAATCATGTTGTGCACGAACGATTCCAGGGAAGACCTTTAACATTTGGTTTGGAAAGCATGTATTTCGGGACTATTTAAATCACTGGAATAATTTATGAGGATTATTATAGGACTCCAGGTTTATTAGCTATTCCTGATTTTCTGTGGATTGATTTTCCTACAGAAGCTTCGCTTAAACAATAAAATGAAAATTGTATTTACAGTTTTTCTAATCCATTTGTTGTCCTGATTTATGTATGGTACGATCTTGCTTGATTTATCGAGACTGGGAATAAAGACTTATATGTATTTTAAATACAACTGATTTTTCGCATTATTTTAGGACTTGTTTTGAAATTAAACATTTATTCAAACAGTTATTTATTTATAATATGTGTATAAATTATTCAGAACATATTTTGAGTTTAACCCTATATTTTAGGGATTTCAGCAGGAAGTAGAAGTGATATAAATTTTAAATAAAAGTCTAAAACTAAAAACGATAATATTAAATATAAATATATAGCAAAATAAATATTAATAGCTCCTTTGCATGTGTTGATTCTTACCGTATGCTTGGAAACTTAAATACAAATTAACTGGTAAAGTGAAAAGAATGCAAAAGCTTCACAGATTAACATTTTAGCAAAACCTGTTTCAAATGTCTGATTTTAAAAATTGGTTTGATTATTAATAATAATATTCTTTTCTTATATTCATTTACTATATAAATTACTCTCTTAATTTTAATCACTTTTATTTTAGTCTGATTTCTTACTTTTAAACAATGTTATGATTCCCTACACAGGGATGAAGAATACCCACTGTTTATTGCTTCTATTCTTGGCTTACTTAGATACTCATTAACGATATTTTAATAATAATAGCTAATATTATTTATTAATATCAATTATATCACTTATTAATTTAATAAGTTTTAATTTTATTGACTAATAAATTAAAATGAGATTTAAAAATTATTAATTTAATAAATTGCTCTGTTATTTCTTATCAATTGTTAAAAACATATATTTATCAGCATGTAAAATAATAATAATCAATGTATTAATTATAAAACTTCTTTTAAATGCAGTAAGCAATTTTTTGTTAAGTTTAGCCATTACGAATATCCTACGTAATGGAAATTATAAATTAACGAACTTATTAAGGCACAACGGAATTGCATAAAGTTCTTTACTTTCTTTTTTTAAGAAGCCCTTGTGTAGAGCTTAGCTAGACAGTTCTTTGAAATTCATCATTACTGCTGCACTTCAGAAACTTTAGTTTGTCTAGCCTCATTAACCTAGGCTTGGATCTGTGATTTTCTATTAGTTAATTTCACAGTTCCATTCATTTCGCTTTTCTTAGAATCGTTCGAGCAGTCGTTTGTGTAAAATAAAATAGTTATACCAAATTTTTACACACACAAAACTCCATTAAAAAATCATTATTACGTCTACGGAAGAGATTAACTTTTATTCCGAGTATAAGTACTGTGTCTGTTATTAAACATTGTGCCACATCAGTTTATTGATTATATAGTATAGTTAAATATTGAATAAATTGTTGCATAGAAATGATCAAATTTTAACTATTCTCTAGGACTAAGAAAAACATGCATAAGTTGTTCATTTGCTAGTTAATCAAGAAATGTTGAATAATAACACATAACTTATTGCAATTATATATAGTAGTATACGCCTTCGAAAGAGATTAACTTATATTCAGAGTATAAATGCTTAAATCTGCTATTAGACATTGCGTAGCATCAGTTTATTGATTATATAGTTAAATATTGAATAAATTGTTGTACAGAAATAATCAAGTTTTTATTATTTTCTAGGATTAAGAAAAGTGCATAAGAAGTTGTTCATTTACTAGTTATTCAAGAACTGTTGAATAATAACACGTAATTTATTGCAATTATACATAGCTTGGTGATACAAACAAATGCAATCTAACAATAAACCTCGATTGCACATTATTTACTTCAATTTTATATTTAAAATAAATTAAAAAAATTTTTTATTTAAAATTCTTATACACTATTTAAAATATGTTTTTTATCCTATTGCAAGTTCAAATTTAAGACGAAGAAAAACCTTATTTATTTCAAGATTCATTTAAAAATAAAAAAATTCCAAAGCAATTTGTAACTTTCAAGAGAAAGCGAGAAATATTTTTTATGTTTTGAGTACGTGAAAAACTGAAAGAATGCTTGAAAGAGGTTTTTATTGCTCAGCACAAGGCAACTGCACAATCTAATCGATAATCAACTGACCTCATAACAAGAAACTTAAGTTAGTTTAGCCTCATTAACCTAGCTTGGATCTGTGATTTTCAATTATTACTTCCACAGTTCAAATGATTTCGCTTTTCTTAGAATCATTCGAACAGTCGTGAATATAAAATAAAATACTTTATCAACTTTTTACAAAAAAAACCCTTCAATATTATTTTATGAAATTTTGCTTCGAAATGCGTATCTATTAATTTTATTGACATTTATTTGAAAATACAAATTAGTCAATTCGTCAAGATAAAAATTAATTTCAGTGCAGATTTTCTTAAAGGATCTGCTATCCATAAGAGGCAATCGTGACCTTGGCGTAATCACAAACAAAGAACGTATTTCATAAGGAATACTTTTTGCAAACATTGAGTGAAAAAAGAAGTTTTAGAATATTAAAATAGTATTGTGAGATATTGATCGCTTTAAGAAAGTGTTTAAGACTTAGGAAAATGGTTTACAACAATCAACAAACTAAAACGGGATTATTCTTTTAGTTTATCTGACAAAATTGAATTTCAAGGACATTAACAAATCTTTTCTATGTTTTATATTTATCAAGAAACGATAAATCATCTTATAAATTTACATGTTTTTTTGAAGGATTTTGCTTCAAAAAGGAAATTATAAAATTGAGTATCTAATGCGTTACTAAATTACCTAATTTTTTCAGATTATATTTCTTAAAAGATCTACTATCTATAAAAGGCAATCACGACAAGTGGTGCATCTTGTGGAATCATAAACAAAGAACAAATTTCACAAGTAATACTTTCTGCAAACATTGAGAGAAAAAAAGTGTTTCAATATTAAAATAGTGTTTTGAGATATTGATTACTTTATGAAAGTGCTTAAGACTTAGGAAAATGGTTTACAGCAATCAACAAACTACAACGGGATAATTCTTTTAGTTTGTTTGGCAAAATTAGATTTCAAGGATATTAACAAATCTTTTCAATGTTTTATATTTATCAAGAAATAACAAATCGTCTTAAAAACGTACATGGTTTTTTGAAGGATTCTGCTTCAAAAAGGAAATTATAAAATTGAGTAATAGAATGCGTTGCTATTTTTCCTAATACTTTATAGTGAAGGAAGTTCAAAATTCTCTGGATATATAGGATTTGGAAAAATGTAAATCCAAAAATTTCCAATGGAATGAGAAAATCACTCAGGATTCTGAAACCCGATTATTTATCTGGCTTTCTTATAGTTAAAAATTAAGTACATTCGAAGGTTATCCAGAATTTTTCTTGTTGAAGGTGATGCCATTATTTACAATTTTCTTTTACTATCCCATAACAGTGAAAAATGTTACAAGAAAGGCAAATAAAATTATTCTGATATATTTTATTTAATTTTAGTATATAATATAAAGTAAAAAGTAATTTGTTCAAAAAAAGCAAAAACGGGGTGCATAGATTTATTTGAAATACATTTATTAATAAATAGGCTTCTACTATATATTTTTTTCTATTTGATAGGTAAATACAATTTTGAATACATGAATCTGATATAATAAAATTATTGAATTATAAATCATTGTATAAACCAGATGCGCACACACAAGTTGTAAGCTTCACAACACGACAATTTTATTTTAAAAAGTCATATGATAGAATTTCAAACTTTGTTAATTCTTTGAAGATATTGTGATAAATATTAATAGTATTAATTATTGTTAAATATTAATATAATATTTCGATTTAAGCTTTATCTGAACTAATAATTATTATATAAAACGGCCCTTAAAATTTACAATCTTTATAGAAAATTTGAAAAAATAAGAATCATATAACATACATATATATTAATATCTATCTATCTATATATATATATATATATATACATTTACACATTTTACCAACATAAATTTTCGAATGTTTTCATCATTCAGTTTAGAACAAAGAAATTCTGCAAGAATATTATCAATAGATGGCAGCACATTTTTATGTGGATCCAATATATAAAGTTGTATTTAAAGTTATTTCTTCATAGCACCATCTTCATTCAGTAAGAATAAAGATATTTTTTTAATTCCTAATAGATCTCATACTAACATCTAGTCAGCAATACAATTTTCTTGCCGTAATAACAAAACTAAGTATTGCCTCAGTAAAATAAATAAGATAATAAGGTAAATAAATAATAGTAACATTTATACTTTTAATAAAATAAATAGTAATAAAAATACTGCGGAAAAAATAATAATTTTAGCCGCTTTACTTTCACTAAGATGACAATAAAAAATGAATGATTGTAAAAGTATAAATTAAAATCAATTACAATAGTGTGCGAATTATTTAACGAAATTTTAAATTTACTATTTTAAACTTCGTATTTAGAAATCTTAATAAATAAATGTAATGAGTGCATTCGAAAATTTATTAATAAAAATTATTTATATTCTTAAGAACTTTGAGAATTTTTTAATAGCAATATTAATTTTACTTAATTTCACTATAATTTACAATATGCAACAGATTTTTGGCATAACAGGCAAATAAAAAATTTAACACTTTCTTTCGAAATAAATCTAGCAACTCATTATTCACTTGGAAACATCAAATAAAACTTCTGTAATGTAATTTTTCATGCGCTCTTCTATAATGTATTTAAATTTTTTGTTAATTTTATGCTAACCACATTTAATTGTTATGGAAATAAATAGTTATAAGAATTTTTGTAGACACTCTTTAGAATTTTTGTAAACGGCACTCTGCTCTTTGAATAAAGCACTAATGAAAGATTAGTACTTTTCTGAATATAGGTGATAGTTCTCGTAAATGGCTGCTTTATTTATAAAATAAAAGTGGTTTAATTTATCAAGTTTTAAAAATATAACCGGAAAATAAAGGAATATCATTAGTGTTATATAACAATCGTATAAAACATGCACTTAATCATCCAGATTATCCTTATTAGAAAATATGCTCTTGTTTTAACCGATCGGTGAACTAACATGTCTCTTCCCGATCGAAACCTATCAAGTATTACAAGAAAAAATTTATTCAGACATTATGTGACTTTATTAAGTAGCGAAGCCTTTAATAACATGAAATGACTAAGACTATAATAAACAAAAATCAGTCTAGACAATATCTGGGAAATAAAGTGGATTAGATAGATTTTTTATCTAAACAGAAAAAGGTTTTTGTTCTAACTTTAAAAAACACTCCAAGAAAAAAGTAATAATAATAAGCTGAAGCACTAAGCTGGAGTTATCTGATTGTAACTTAATTTCGTATGCAAATACTCTTCAGTTCAACGTGTGAATGATTAAATTTTGTTGCTCTATGAATGAATAGCTGGATGCATCAGAACATTGCAGATGGACATCTGGACGGTAAGCTGAGATGCTCTGAAGCTCCAGCTATTTATCCAGATGGTGTGTGATAGAGCAGAAATTCCAATTCTACACAGTTAATGAAGAAATGTAAGAAGTTATGCAACTCAAATGGCATAATTGTGTCAGAGTAATAGCATCATTCGACGATCTTGGCAGGAATGGTTAAACGATGGTAGAACACAGCGATTGACTTCGAGAGAAGGCAAAACACGAGGACAGAGCAATCGTCAAAGCGGCCCTCATAGAACTTGATTCATAATTATCAATGATTCGACATTTAACCAGGACACCAGGAATCGTTAGGTCCATTGACCATTTACTCAGGGAACAGGGTTTAAACTCATGACGCTCATTGCGCCTACCACCCCGTGTCTGTGAATACCAACAATCGTGTTTGTATTGGTGCCGAGCTCATTCGACCAAATGTATCATTGATTGGAGTAGAATCATCTTCGGAGATGAGTCCTACTTTAATTTCGACGTCCAGGATAGGGGTGGGACAATAAAATAACTTCGACTGTCATTCAGTGACATTAATTTTTTCAGGTGAATTGAAAAGTGATATGAACTCGTAATGAACTGAAAACTCACCACTAAATTTGATATAAAACACTCTTGAAGCTTTATCTTTCATGGCACATCAAAGCCACAATAGCATATAATAGTTTAAAGCTACTTAAATATTTTTAACGTAGCATATCTTTATTTTATTGATGGGATAATTTAAATATTATTAATTTCTTATTTTATATATTTAAATATTTTTTAAACAAAATTTAAACCAGATACCCTTAAAATATCAAGTTTTAATAATGTAAATATCAGTAACTGTATATATATATATATATATATATATATATATATATATATATATATATATATTAGTATTATATCTAAAGTATAGTTGCAAAATCTTTTAAAATTATGCATGAAATTTGGATGATAGCATAATCTTGAATGCATAAGGAGATTTAAAACATGCGATTTAATTTGACATAAGTTTTAGATTGATATTCATCCTATTTTTTATTTTAAAATTAGGAATTTCAACATACTGCCTAATTAAATATAAATTTATAATTGTAAGTTTACAAAATAATGGCTATGAGTACTTATTTGGCCTACAAAGAAAACTTTAAATTGATTAAAAGAAAAAAGCAAAATTATCACTCTTATCAGTTTCAGAATCCCTCTCAAATAAATAGAGATTTTTTTTATCAAGGACTCATACTCTTCAGAGTGGATTACCAAAGAAAAGTGCATTGCATTTGAGTTATCGTATAGAAAAAGAAATCACCTGGAAGTTCGATTTTTTGGGGGATATTCTGTCTCACTCTCAACCTAATCGATTTGTTTTCCAAAGCAGTGATTGCAACTCATGCCAAGTGGAGAAATAGGATTTTCGACTCTCTAGGACACGAGTCAAGTGATATTTTGAGATTAAAAATGACGTTCATATGAATTATTAAAATACAGAAAACATAATAATGATGGCTGACTTATGAAAATATTGAATGCTTAATAATGATGAATGAATTAAGAAAATACTGAATGCATAATAATGATGAATGAATTATGAAAATACTGAATGCCTAATTCTGATCTGATGTGGTCTACCTATACGTATTTTGTAAATACATGTGTCAATATGCAAATCCTAAAGCAAAGGTATCTTTCCTTTTTAATATTAAAGAGATTCACAACTATAAGCGTTGGGTCTACCCATTATGAAGTTGACATGCCTTATCCGTTGAAAACGTTTGCAGAGAGAAGCAAAATTATTTTATTATTATTATTTTTATATTTTTTTAGAACCAAAATGAAAATAAAAAAAATAATGAATCTAACTTGATAATATACCAAGATACGAAAAAAATTATATTTATAAATTTATAAAGCATAGTTGAAATATGTAGAATCAACACCAAAGAAAGAAACGCCAATAATAAAGTTCATAGTCATTAATGGTACAGATTCATATAATTGAAACATACACTATTAAAAGCATGTTGGCTCACAATTAGGAGGACCGGAAAGTAATGTCGTTTCTACTCATGTCAACATTTGCTTATCATTTATCAGCCCATTGTGTACTTTAAAGTCGTCCCAAAGACACTTTAAGGTTATAGTGTCTTATTTATTTGTATATAATTAAATCTTTAATTTCTTTTTTCAATTTTGGGGGAAATGGTCAGCCAAATAACAGAAAAGGTACATATCAAGCATCATATGCTTTTTGAGTTTCATAATTGTAGTAACGTAATAGTTGATACCAATAACATTTGCGATGTTTATCAAAGTGTATTAAAAGTGTAAAAATACATCGTAAAGGGCAAAGGTGTTTTTCTAAGTTCAGATCCAGTAATTCTGATGTTTCCGACTCGTATTGATTACGGAGACCAACAACTTTAGACAATGAGGTGTTAAGGACGGAAGTGGAAGCAAATTCGCGTCAGACAATCGAAGAATTGCTAAACTCTCTTAACCAACCTTGGTCGACCATCCAAGAACATTTGCAGTAGATTGGTAGACTGCAGAGTAGGTGTAATGCATAATCTGTCGGAAGAAAACAAAGCTAACCGATCCATCACATGTAACTTATTGCTTCAAAGGTACAATACAGAAAAGTTTTTTGGTCGCTTGATCATTGGAGATAAAAAATGGATCGTCTATTATAATCCAAAACGCAAAAGGCAGTGGCTATCTCTAGATAAGCCAGGTTTACATCCAAAAAAAAGGCGTTTTAGTGTGTTTGATGGAATATTCGAGGAATTATTTCTTTTGAAGGCTGAAACCTGACAAATTGTGAATGCAGACCTCTGCTGTGAACAACTGGATCGAGTAAATCAATCTTTAATTGAAAAGTGTACAACGATTATCAACAGAAAAAGGGTTATTTTGCAACACGATAATGAAAAACCGCTCTGCGGAAGACAATCAACACTTTTTATGTGACAAACAATTTGAAAATTTCGAAAAATACAAAATAATTTGAACCATTCCTATTTTATGTAAACGTTTTGAAACACATTGTTCAGTAATATTTAATGTAGCAGCTATTTCTTATTATATTTGGGGATGATCTTCATCGGATAATGCTTTCAATTCTGCATCTTCAAATATTTTTGGTGGCTATTCATGTTTTTTGTCTTCTGTATCAAAATCGTCGTTTATAAAACTTCGAAACCATTTTTACAAATTGTATTAGATGGAGCATGATCACCGTAAATTTCTGAAAGCAAGCAATACTTTACTGCGGAACTTTGATTTGCAATAAAATAATGCAATAAAACTTCCAGCAAATGATATTTATTCGGAATAAAATTCGACATTTTCAATGGAGTAAAAGTAGTACTTGTTTACTCTTATAACAAATCTCATACACTAAAAATGAAAGGTTACTGTCACAAATGTTGCCACATTTAACAAATTTAAGTAGTAGGAGTAACAACAACTGTGAAAAAATGGACGAATCATATTTGTACACCCTATAAATTGAAACCGAGTAATCTAACTTTCATATTATTCAAAATATTTGTCATTAGTGTTTACGCATAACTAAATGTAAGCAAATAACATTATTACGTACTGTTACAGTAGGTGAAGATTAAATATATCTCTAATTATTCATTATCACTGATGTTTAACTACCTATAGTTGAGCGGGGGGTTTTTTTTTTTTTTTTTTTCGTTGTTTTTTTTTTTTTTTTTTTTTGTTATTGTTGTCTATTCTGCATAATTTTATGATGCAAATTTCATCTTATTTGTTCCACATCTAGCTAACTTCCTTAATTCACCACTAGTGGCGCTACAAATATTTTTATTGCAATGACATATCCACTTAACTATAGATATATAACCATTTATAATTGAGAATGTCTTCTTTAGTAATAAATAGAAAGGAGGGTACCAATTTTATTTTGTGCATTAAACAATACTTTAATTCCAAAGCAAGTTATACTATTTTAATAATTTTACATTAAATAAATAAATATTTAACTAATAAAAAATTAAGTAATAAATGTTTCTATTCTTTCCCTTTTATATTTTAAATTTACTATATTCCATAATGAAGTCTTCATTACAATTCCCTAAATTGTATTACATGCATGCATGTTTTTTTTTTTCATCTGATTATGCATATTTATAAAAAAATTGTCAACTGAATTGCATTATTTAATTAGTTTGAAAGTACTGAAAAAAGAAAAAATAAGAGATGATTAATGTTGAAATTTTCAGACTGTATGTTGAGCCCTCATACTTGGAATACAAATTTTTCAGATCTCAATTGGAAAAAAAAAACAAAAAAAACCTTCTCTATTTAATGGATGTTATCATAGACTGAAAAAAAAAAACATATTCCAAATTATTGAATATTGCTTCAAAAGAAACATATATAAAAAAAGACAAAAAACGAAATTACGATTTTCGAATAGTCGATGTTGATTTTCTCATTTGTTATTATTTCATTTGATTTAATTTCTATTTAAATTTAATATTTTCATTAATTCCTCATGTTTTAATATATTTTCTTTGTCAACAGGAAATTCATGCAAATATTTACACTCATAACATTTAGAACGATAGTTTGAAAAATAAAACTAATTATCTTTAATTTTTCGGGGTAAATAAAAGAAAACAATTTTGCTGACAATAAAAATGTAAACTAATTTGAACCTTACGTTACAATATAAAAGAATTATAAACCTTATGGGAATAAAATATTGGCTGAATGACAGAAATGTTTTATCTATACATATATTATTAAAAAGAACAAAACATTTAATTTCAATTCTATAAGAATTGTGAATGTAAATGTACAAAAAAGAAATACTAAAAAGGTTTTACAGTCATTGGATGTTATCACGAAGATAACTAGCCAAATCTCACAATAATAACTGGTTTAGAGAAAGAAATTCGATAATTATAATTTAGAAACCAGCATTAGATACTAGGTTAGTTAGTAATGTGTTTTGGATGGTCTCATGCTTTACAAGTGTGTAGATCCGTCAATGTAGTTTCTTACAAAATCGATTTAAGAGTACAAGGTAAGAAAACACTCACTGCTAATATTTTTTGATTGATGATGTGTCTACCAGAAAAGACTACATACCTTTTACAACTATTTTATTGATCACAAGTTCATTATTCATAATGTTACATGAAAGAGCATTTCCACTCTCAATGCATTTATTTTTATTTAATATATATTGACAATTTTCATTTCGAACAAGTGTTAAGAAATTTATTTTATTTTTCATCTATGTCAAGTTTCTGACAATGTGAAGAGTGATCTTGTCATACTCAATCAATTTCCATTCATAATCCGTCGTCATATTGAGCTTGCCGGTATTGTTCAGCAAAACATTTTAAATAAAATAGTTGGTAACTAAGAAACAAATTGTTTCTTACTGTAATAATACAATAGAATTTTGTTCGGTCGTTTACATGTAAGTAAGTGCTATAATACTTATCAGAAATTTATAAAATATTTTTTTATCTCGAAAAATAATGATAAAAATGCAATATGAATTAAGTAGATATTTCAATTGTGTTATTTCAAATACAGCAATTTACAATGATGTATCCTCCTTACCCTCATGATCAATAAAAAATAGGATGCAAGGCCTAGCGTGGTTGAATACATTATAAGAAATGAAGATAATTTAATATATAACTTGTGTATTTTCGAATACTTATTTTGATTTACAAAATACAACATATAATTTGCAAAAATAAATTTTATAATGACTATATATATAATATTTGCCGATAATTTGGTATAACAAATACACACTCCATTTACTTCCAGTTCTCTTATATATCTTACTAACTTTTGCTTGATATTATAATTTAGCAAAACTTATGTGTTAGAACAAAAACCTTGATGAAACATTCATTCGATATTAAAAAAACGTTCTGACCTAACTTATATTTTTCATATTTATTATTTTATAACAGTTTAAGTAATACGGAATAAAATGGTTATAATGCTAGGTTTTACGAGAATGTGATTTGCACCGAGTTAATTTAAGTATTAGGTTAATGAAAGATAATAGAGAGTTTTTGCATACCGTACGTTAGTTACCGTAGGACGTCCGTTAGCTTTTTCTCCCTAGCGCGCATGCTCAGTTTCCTATGAGCATGCGCGCTAGGGAGAAAAAGCTAACGGACGTCCTACGGTAACTAACGTACTGTATGCAAAAACTCTCTATTGACTGAGCAATGGTTCGCAACATATCGAAATCTCGGAAAGGATTTAGCCATAAAGTCGTCTCCTTCTGTAAATAATCCTATGGCTTTCTCGGGCAGCATCCTGTGGAATCCTATGGACAGCAGTTGCAGTTGATGGAGTCCGATTGAGGCTCTTTTGAAGATATTCTTAGAATGGATGGATACTTATCACAAGACCAGAAAAATGAAGACGGTCAAATGAAAAGTTATACATGTTCTTGACGGTCTTAATTGCCTCTTTGACGAATATTTGAAATATTTTATGAATTTCATTGCCGAATCTCAGCAAAATTGGAAATTTATTAAGGGCAGAAATATTTGGCCCTTGTCAAATAGTTAACTGCACGGAGCACAAAACTAATTCAAATTTAAAAGTCAAAAGAGATGCGAGCCATCGTATTCCTTCTTCTCAGGATTCCCTTTTATTCCCAACAATTCTTACAGTTGAAGCTACTTTTCTTGAGAATATAATTAAATCCTCTAATAGCCAAATAACTCGTTAAATAATTTGAATACTTTGATAAAGGAGGATTGTGAAATGCATCCTTCTCCACAGACTTCCTTCAATAATGGACAGGCCAACGATTAACTTCTCGAACAACTTAAAGATGTCTTTCAGGATAGCCTAAAAATAACTCTTTCAGGAGAGCTACTTAAAATGTTTCCAAAATACGGCGGATTTAGAAAATTAGTTCATTGAATTTTACATTAACTCACTAAAATTTTTTTGACCCTGTTCATTTTGTGTTTCTTAAATACCTCCATAAAAACACTAATAGTTGCAAGATTAAAGACTCCCTTAATTCCAACGGATTAACGGATTCTAGCAAAGTAGTTCAGCTTATTAATCGGAAAACAAGACAATCCTCGAACCATCTAGCAAGTTATCTTACTCAGAAATAAACACAACCTGAAAATCTTCATATTATCTAGACTCTCATATTCAATATTGAATTCAGTAGATGAAAAAAGGGTAGTAGGGGAAAAATTCAGTAGACGAGTAACTTTGCTAGCTGTGTAATAGTAGAGCTAACTGTGCAACGCTCTCTGAAAAGCTACTGCATAGCAAAGTACTCCGTCAGCCCTCTAAGAAATATAATAATAAATTATATTATAATTTATTTAAATTATTAAGCAAAATACTAAGAGAAAAGAAAGTAATTTTTCAATTAGATAAACAGTTTCAAAATTCTGTATAATTTTGTAGAAACCTTGGTTGAAACATTTGCAGCCAGAGA
>BPLQ01004578.1:0-184968 GCA_021605075.1 Caerostris darwini
TCACAATCAATCCTAATTAGGGAAACAAATGTCATCATTAAAACTCCTCTTTGAGGTTGTTTCGAAAATAGTTAATGAAACTTTTAAAGGGTTTTTTTATAAGCTATTGTTTTGAATGTCTGATACAGAATTATGTGTAAATAAATGCTAAGATTTTTCTAACATCCATAGATCACTGGGTCGTTGTTTAAAAATAATTGTGATAATAGAAGGCATGTAGAAAACACTTTTTTCTATAATTTTTGGCAACACATGCAATTTGGCATGGAACACTGGTTCATGAAAGAACCAAAAATCATCTACTTAAAACAGTTTTTAAAAAAATAAAATGGGTTCTTTGTGATATTATAGGACATCTGAGTGATTGTGTATTTCAAAATAGCTTCTACATTTAAATCTTGACTTCTTTTTTATTGAGTAACTAACTGAAAAGTTTATCGAGAAAAAATGGTCGATAAAAAATTGCTTTTTCAGTGATACACACAAATTCATTTTGATGAGCTTATATAAAAAAAAAAAAAGATACAAAACGAAATTCTTACAATAAATTAAAAATATTAAAAAAATAGTATACAAAACTATGAACTATTTCAAAACATTTTTCTGTTAACAAACATATTGCGACTAAATATGTTTGAGCTTTGGTTTTAGAAAGATTATCATGTAACGTATTATTTATAATTATAATTAACCTCTTTGTTTAGTTCATAAATTATAATGGGAATAATAGAATAAATTTTATATATTTGTTATTTTGTATATCTGATTAATTTGATCCATTCAAGAGATTGCTAATGCATTTCAATTAAAGCTGTAGATGCCGATTGCATTTATTTAATTTTTTACGTTGATTTTTTTTAGTTAAGGCATATAATCATTCATTAACAATTTAATTAAATAAAGTTTTTTAAATTAAAAAGAAAATAAAAACAAAACAACCCAAGTTTTAGCACCTTTATATACAATTTTTTTTTTTATTGTAACATTTATAATTTTTTTTTTATAGAAGAATATATTTTTTTTTTATAAAAGAACAAATTTTAATTTTATTTTAATAATAATACATTTTAATTAACACATTTTAAATAAGAATAAATTTGATACATTTGATATTTTGCATGTCTGATTAGTTTGATCCATTTAAGACATTGTTAATGAATTTTTATTAAAACTTATATATGTTGGTAGCATTTATTTAATTATTTACATTGATATTACAGTTATGGCATATAATCCTTTTTTAACAGTTTAATTAAATAATATTCTTAAATCAAAATGAATATAAAAACAAAACCCCAAATTTCTACACATTTGGCCAACAAATTAATACAGTGAATAATATATTGTTATTTAATTAATAAGCTATAAAAAGCTTTAATTTTATTTAACACAATATTTTTAATATAAGCTATAGCTAAAAGTCTTTAACAATTATAGAACTTTAAATTTTAACTACATGGTTTTTAATTTTATTTAAATATATATTTTTTCTTAAGCCAATACTTTCTTTATTTTACCATTAAAGAAAAATCCAAAAGCTAGTTCTTTTATTTCACTCAACCAAAATAGCCTTAATGTAATTTTTTTAGTCCATTAAATATATTAAGAAAAATAATGCGGCCTCTAACAAATGTAATTGAATAAGCTGATGTTGAATGAATCAGCCTCAATTAGATAAATTCTATTTATCCTACTTTGAAACAGGGAGGTATAGCTTTTCTTTTAAACATTTCTTGTTTTTTTTTCACTGTTGTACTTTCGTATATTAGTAGCTTGTTATCTTTCACTAATTTAAACAAAACTTTTGTGTGTAGTCCTATTAGATTTATTTTGTAAGGAGTCAGATTAAAAAAAAAACCTTAGTAGCTACTATGGGCAGGAAAGGTTTTTCTTGGTATTTACATATATTGGAAAATATTTATTTAATTTAATATTTTTTAAAAACATTATTTTCTTTTATATATTTATATTTCATATCTACATAAAACTATTTATTTGTAAAAATCGTTTTTTTCCCCGTTACAATGAATTGCTTGTTTAGAATAAAATATTTGTGTTCCTGGAAAATTTATCAAAATGTTATCATTAAATTATATTATTATTATTTATCAAATTCACCAATTTATCACTTTTAAGGAATTTATCAAACTAATTAAAAATAATTTTAGCAAATTGTTAGTTTAAAATACAAAGAATTTAACATTAAAAGCAATAATTCTTTATGATTATATAATTCAAAATTATATTTTTTATTAATTTAGTACAAAATTCGTTTTCAATAAGCAATTTGTATTCTATAAGAACATTCGATAAGTAATTCACATTCTATTAGAACATTCGATAAGAAATTTGTATTCTATTGGAGCATTTGATAAGAACTTTATATTCTATTCGAACATTCGATAAGAAATTCGTATCATGTTCTAATTCTTTACAGTTTCTATTTTCTGTTTATTTTATTGCATTTTTTAAAAGGGCTACTACTACCAAGGTACTTAAATAACTGTTTTATTGCATACAATTTTGTCACAATGTTTTCTGAATGCAAACGATATATAAAACTAGCATTTATTTTTGTTTCATGTTCTTATATCTTCTTTCATAATATAATAATATTCTGTGTTAGTACATCAAATATAGAACGCCTCTAAAAGGAATTATTGACCTCTGAATAAACATTTTGAATAGAATAATAATCCCCATGTCATAACTGCAATATTAAATTTACGGTATTGTTTTGAGAAATGCGTGACAGAGAAATGTCATTTAAGATTAAAAAAAGTCAGATTGGAGAATCAAATGTTTCGATTTAAAATTTTTAATTTTTCTAAAAGAAATTCGCTGAATGAAAAGGGCATAGGGCATATCCTAAATAATGAATAATTAAATTAAATTTATAGAATTTTTTTTTAATATTCAATATTTTAATACTGAGATCAGTTAATTATTTACAAGTTTTAATATTTGTTTAAACAACAATGATCTTTTGGAAAATAATAATGCCATTTCTATCTTTTTTTTCATATCGTAGCCATTATTCTATTATTTTCTTTTATTTTTAAAAAATCGTTTGTTATTTATTTAAATTGTAGAGAAACATTTTCAACCGTAACTAACGGATAATGTTGACATTGATGGATGGGTCAGTTAATTACTTACAAATTTTAATATTTGTTTAAATGAAAATGATCGTTTGGAAAATAATCATATAATTTCTATTTTTTTCATATCGTAGCCATTATTCTATTATTTTCTCTGATTTTTAAAAATCGTTTGTTATTTATTTAAATTGTAGATAAACATTTTTAACCGTAACTAACTGATACTGTTGACATTGATGGAAGTATTCAAATGAAATATGTTTGTAACTGTTGTCGCCGATTGTTGTCCTACGAATTTAGCATAGGAAAAAAAGAAACTACTTCCTCGTTTGACGCAGCTACTTTGTGTTTTGTGGACTGAATGCCGAGCATTGTAGCCAAACTGTAGCCAAGTGGCAAAATGCTGATCTTTGAAGGGGTGAAATAGTAATTAAATTTTAAACTTTCACAAATTTATGATTATTTTAATTTTTTTAACTCAAACCAATTTTTGTATTAAATTTAGAGAAAGTTAAAATGCCAATTATAATATAAAAAAATCAATTGCATGAAAAATATTTATTAGTCTAAGAACAAAGGAAAATTTACTACAATTTTATTATATTCCTATTTTTATATCTATCAAACTAAAAACTATATAATCATGAAAAACAATTATTGAGTTCTAAATAATTCACGAGTTTTGCATATTTATATGTTTATTTATTTTGATATTTATTTATTTTATATTATTTATTTTATTTTATTTTTTTTTTATATTTATTTTTTTTTTATCGCTGAACATGTTTTACTTACTTCAAAATTGTAATAAGCATATTATATTTGTGGAAAAATTTTTGAAATGTCCCTGCTGATTTTGCCTAGTTAAATAAATTCTATATCATAATAATTTCACTAATTTTTAATTTTGATTTTAATTTTAATTTCGCTAAAATAATATATATATTATAATATTTGGACAATTCTCTATGAAACGCCTGAATTATTTAAAAGGTAGAATATGTGTATGCATTTTTAAAATGAGCAGAGATATATAAACATTTCCTGCAAATATAGAACTATTCATTAGCCTTTAATTAGAAAATCTCTTTTGAGCATTTTAAATATATAGTTATAAATAATTAAATATTAATTTAGGTGATGTGTTTAAATTCAAATAAATACTTACTTATTTATTAATGAATAGTACGTTTAAATTAATTAATAATTACATAAATTATTCAAATATTTATTAATTCGATGTGTTTATGTAGATGTCTATGTCTTTATATATATATATATATATATATATATATGTATACAAAAATAGTTATCATTGTGAGTTTGATAAATTGAGTCAAAAAATAGTTATTTTTTTTAAAATTGAGTTGAATGCTTATAGAAATTAAACGCTTTCTTGTAAATTAAAGCACACCATTTAACTTGTAAGCATTTGTTTGAGGAAAGTTTGAAAAAATTAAATGTTAGTTCCGAAATACTTCTTAATATTCAGCAAATAATGATTGAAAACAATACGTTTGTTGTATATTATCTGATAAAACTAACTTATTTTTAAGAGTTTAATTATATTTCTTATCAATACCACGCAATTTTACTCTGAGGAGAGATTAAAAATTGGAAATTGAAGCGATTTTTTAAGAAAGCTTCTGAAATGCCGATTTATTGAGTCAACTGGCGGCAATCATAAGCTTGATTTCAAACGACGATTCTTAAATAGAAAGTTCATTATACTATCTGCTAAATTCACATGGTCAGAATTTTGTTGTTTTCCATTTAAAATAGTTTCGCATAATATGAGATTAATTTACTCACTCGAATAATGTATATTTAAGTCACTTTGAATAGAAATATTTTTAGAATTATTTCAGTGATAATGTTCTTCATCTATTAATTATTTTTTTAAAAATCTTCAGTAAAAAAAAAAAAAAACGTTTCTTAAAATTTCGGTAATGGGGTTAAACTGTCCCAACAAGTATTTGTTTTGAATCTAAAGAATAACAGAAGCATTAATTTTAGTGCACGTGCTCTTTTTTTCTGTTCGACCTAAATAACATGTGAGGGAGAATCTACCAGTACACAGTTATGAGATTTATTTTTGTATTTACGCATGAATAGGTATAGAGGATGTTCATGTATTTTTGTAAAAATTTTGAAAAAAATAATTATAAGCAAAAATAAGAATTTTATTGTCATATGTTCAGTCTAATAGCTCTTTTGATAAACTATCATATTGCATACAATTCTAAACTATCATATTCTACAGTTTTTCTTACAATATCAAGGTTGATTTTGCTTCACTTGTAAACCATAATGCTTTTTGGATGTCGCTTTTATAAAGAGCTAGTTTTGAAAATCGAAATGTACAGTAATACATAAGACACGTATGGGGTGTGTAAGGGGGCTTAAATCCGACTTCCTTTTAATTTTACCAAATATAAAGCAGTAGATTTAGAAGTATGATTGGGAGCCTTTTCTTAATGGAACTTAATAAAGTGTAAAATTTTTGAATAAAGTGATGGAATGTTTCCTTTAAAAATATGTGTTACAATATATTTCTGATAGGAAACCAAATTAGATTTTGCATTTTTTTTTTCTTCTTTATAGGCGCAACAGCTCCCTGGTGGGCCTACTGCAGATTTCGAAACATGAGATGTTTATTTTTACTGGAGTAGGGCTGTCAGTAAGAGCACTACTCAGAAGGAAAGTAGAGCCCAACGCTCTACAATCATATTAGACCGGGACTTACGGTTTAAAGTGAATTATTCCAAACTACTACAAACTTCCACGGCATCTCTTGGGACACAATTATGTAACATGTGGCACCGAGTTCCAGAAACATTTCTTTTATTTAAAATTGTCCATTATAAGATAATTCAGTAATACCCCCCCAAAAAAACAGTATTAAAAAATTCCTTTTTTTCTGAACTAATATTTCAGGTCTTGTTTTTCTCTTTTTTGCTAGTAAATCCTTTTTTTTTCTGTTAAAATGATATAAGTTTATCCAAGCCTCATCCTCTGTAGCTATATATTTTCATTTTTCATAAGCCAAATAATTACCATACAACAATCTTCTGAGAGTCTTTCAAGTTAAAAAAATATATATTTGGGTATTAGCCTGTGGAGACAGTTCTTTTATATCGATTAATTTTAAATCAGATTTTTAAATTTTGTTTAAAGTTCCAAGAGATATTTAAAGATTTAGCAAAATATTTTTGGGGGATTGAATTATTAAAAAAAAAAAAAAACATGAGATTCTACTTTTTAGATATAATAAGTGGTGTATGTGTCCTTATTAGGTACGCATTTTTGTACCTTTTTTAAAGTCAAATGTACTGTTTTACGTTTCTTTCCTATTTTATTAATTATGTCCCTTTTTTACGTACAGACATGATAAAACATGTTTTTCTTTCTTTAATAATCGCATAAGAGTTTTTCTTCTCTTAAAGCTCAAAGTTATAACCATTGTTTATTTTAAACCGAGGCTTTAAAGCAAAGAATAATTTTGTTAATATATATGATAATTAAACCCGATTTCGAATGGATCAATTCAAATTTATTTTTTATCCATAGAACTTTTATTCATGGGGAAGCCAAAATCGTTAGAAGATGTGTGAACACCACCGGTATTTTGTGTTATATTCTAAAAGGCGCCAATTATAACAGAAAATATTTTGCTGATAAATATTTTAATAAATGCAATGTAGTAAATATTCATTTATAAATGTAATAAATAAAGAAGTGGACGGTTTTAGATCTAACAGAATTTCAGAATCTTAAGTCATCGTTCATTTGCCATCGAGAATTGTAACTTTAAAAATTAAAAATGGACTTGACAAAGTTATTTATGTATGTTATTTATTTTTATGGCTATATTAGATAAAAAATTATAATAAATTTAGAGAATCTATAATTTAAAAAAAAAAATTTTAATTTTAAATATGCTTTCCTAGTAACAAGTTTAATTAACAATATAAATTAACAATTTAAATGAACTTTCATAATTAACAAATTTTATTACGCTTTCAATAAAGTTGATGCATTATTTCTGATATGAATTCTATGTTAAAATTTTAATAACTTTATGCGATAATCTAGGTCATGATGAAGTATCATATATATATACACTCATGTCCATAAATTAAGGATAATTCAGAATCACACAGAAATTGAACTCTAAAATAAAAATTTCACCTGTAAAATTATCACACACATCTTGAAGAAGAATATATGCAAATTAAAGGAAACCACCAGATGACGGATAGTACGTCACAATGACGAGAGTGTAAGAGAGGGGTATATAAGGAATGGTGGCAAAGAAGTAAAATTGTTCACAAGAGCTTTAAAAGCCTTTCAGTGCAATAACCGAATAGTTATGGCATAAAAGAAGCATTTGGATGATTTTTTACGTGGTAGAATTATCGGACAACTGGAATGTGGACGTACCCAGCTGGAAGTATCCGAGGAACTTGGAATCGCCCAGAGTGTCATCTCCAGGCTTTGGCAACGATTCCAAGATGATGGTAATGTGAGTAGACGTTACAGCACAGGTCGCCCCCGAGTTAAAACGCCGAATGAGGACCGGTATTTAGCAGTTACTGCCAAAAGAAAACAGACGGAGCACAGCATCAGATCTGTCTCGTCAGCTCTCTTCAGCTACCGGTACGACAGTTTCAAGGCAGACCGTGTACAGACGCTTAGGGCACATTGGTCTATATGTTCGTAGGCCTGTCAGATGTGTTCCACTTACCGCAATTCACTGTCGCCTCCGATTAACCTGAGTAGAGAGCATGCATTGTGGACACCACAACAGTGGTCTGGTGTGATGTTTTCCAACGAGTCCAGGTTTAGTTTGCAGTCTGATTCTCGCCGGACTTTCATATGGAGAGCGCCAGGTACCCGTTACTACCAAGAGAACACCATTGAACGACACCGTTACGGTGGTGCAGGATAGCTCGTTTGGGAGGAATTATTCTTGGTTTCAGAATTGACCTGCATGTTCAGAGTGTAACGATGACAGGCCACATCTATCGGGTTGTCATTCTGGAACAACATGTACGTTTGTGTCGGGGCGCCATGGGTGCTGAATTTCTGTTTATGGATGACAACGCCCGTCCTCACCGTGCAAACATTGTAGACGAATGCCTTCAATTGGAGGATATCACCTGTATGGATTGTCAGCATACTCACCGGACTTGAATCCAATAGAGCATGTGTGGGATATGCTTGGCCGACGAATTGCAGCCCGTCAACCCTCCCACTTGTCAACCGGAACTTCGAGGGCATTGCTTGATGAGTGGTGTAATATTCCCCAAGATCAGATTGATTATCCCTTAACAGTTTATGTTTATCTATTTACTATTCATAGTTCATATCACTAAGAACCTTGTGTCAACAATTCTGTACATATGTATATAACTGTTATTCTTTTCTCAAGTTGTCTAAATTCATTTTTAATTTTCCTTTTAATATATATTAGATTTTTAAGTAGTTTTAGTAGAGCGGTTGCTGGCTGAAAGCATGGAATACATGCTATTCACCATAAATCACTCAAAAAAGGCCTAAAGCAAGAGTTCCTAGAACTCCTCACGATTGAGAGCCGTTCTGGCGTGTTGATATGCACCAGACAACTCTCAAAGCGGAACGGACCCAGTGATTATCACTGATTAGCAACAGTGAACTCAGCCAAAGGGCTGCTTGCGTTACCCAGAGTGGTTATTCAATCCTCCTTTCCGTAGTTGTGCAACCAACACTGAAATCCCGTTAATTCGGGAAGGCCAGTGGCACTCCTGCGGCGTTCAAGATCAGATTGATAATTTGATACTCAGCATGACTAGGCATTGTAAGGCCTGTATTGCATCGTCCGGTAGACATACTCCATATTAACCATCATACTAACCATGTTATAATGTTTTTTGTAAATAGGTTCTTGTTTTGAAATTTGCTCCAGGGAGTAAAAATCGCAATTTTTATTAATTATGTCAAACATATAGCATCTTTTTTGCTCTTTACCTTTTGTTTAATAAATAGACTTTACAAATAAGTCAAATTTGTTTTGCTTCTGTCTCTTTCTTTGCCTGAAGTTCATTATCCTTAATTTATGGACATGAGTGTATATATATAATTATCTACGTCATCCTAAATCACGCAAGTACACTTTTTTACTATTACGCATGACATAGATTACCTTGTCTTTATTTACCTAGTTATAATCATACGAATTACATCGGGTGATACTACTATATACTATTACATTCTAAATACTACTCTTATTGCGAAATCTATTATTTATTTGAGAATATATTTATACTAAGTAGTTTAAAGAAATCCTGTTATATCTATTAACAATTTACAACAGTTAATCTGTCTGTTCACAAACAATGTTTGACATGTAATGAAAATATTTAAAATCACATTAACAGCATAATCTGACATTATCAGATACTGGTCTGATATGTACTCTTATTGTAGATTAATACGGAGATCCTTGGCCGCGTATCGGCCTCTAGATCCTTTATTGTTAGATGTTGAAACATAGCGGTGGCCTCATGCCCCTTGAGTTAAAAAGAAAAAAGGATAATTAAATGCCCTTTTTTAAAAAAAAAAGAATTTTTTATTTAATAAAACTATAAAACAAAAATTTTAAAAGTGTAGATGTTGATGAAATCAGTTGCATGTACATAAAAACAGAATGAGTAAAGGTCAAATTAGGAGAAAGAATAGCTTAGGAGAAAAGCGAACTTTTTTCATCTAGACAGTTGTGTGTAACTGATATGTACTCTGAGCACCTATCCAGGAAATGTCAATATGTTAATTCCCATTTCTTTTAATTACCTGTTTTTTAGTGTTTCTTTTCGTTTTTTTGCATCTTTATTAGTCATTTAACTTAACATTTAACTGGGGTTTCAGGTAAGCCAGGAACTAACAGCTTGGTCTTTTATTGGTGCTGTTTTCTCTCTTGGAAGTTTTTATTGGCTTTTATTTTAATAGTGAAGCTTTATTTTGCGGTTTCTTTTTGTGTGCTATTTACACTTGATGTTTCTTTCCGCATTAATGCCGTGTGCATTCTTTGTTTGCTATCAGACGCCCACACTGCGCCCGATTTGGTCTTGTAGTGTATAGGAATGATTTTGTTTATTTTCTCATTTTATGTACGCTCAAAGAAAAATTCTACAGGGTGGCGATTGATAGATATACAACAAAACTAGCTTTCACAAGTACATTTTTTAAAATTTTATTTGTAAATAAAATTTTCTTCGTGCATGTACAATTTTTAATCACTGGAAAAATGGCTATGCGTTATTAGTTTAGGAATCATATTATTGCTAAAAGACATTCAGACAATAATATGCCGCCGCTATTTTCTCGGTGTTTGAATAATTGATATTTCCCCTAGTTTAAAAAAAAAGTTTTTCTCGTTACTGATTATCACACGTAGGCATTTTAATTTCCAACGAATTTCAAGGAACGCACACAAAAAAATAATAATAAAATTATTGAAAACAAACAAGTTTTGACTTTTACAAACAACTTCATCTTTCAAAATACATGTTACTTCTCATAAAATTACCAAGTACGGATACACTCAAACAATATATGTGAATTATTGACTGTTTATATTTAACAGCTTTAAAGAAATTTAAACATGTAATTGATGAAATAATAGAATTATCGAAAATAAAAACATACGTCATATTATCTATTAGGGTAGGGAGGGTCCCTCGCCTATAGTTATAGTTCTATCAAAAATTGCTTCAATAAGCTAATTTTAAAATTATGAGAAATGATGGTATGTGTTGTACATTTTTCCGGAGGCAATTTACTCAGAAATAACTTTAAACTACAAAGCGATAGCTTAGTACAGCAATCAGTATTTTTTTAAAATTTGAACATCATTGGAAAGATTTTTTTTCCAAACAACCAACAATATACGTTTTTGGCTCAACTAATGTGCATTTTTTTTTTTAAATTTCCAGCACTGTTTTAAATAGGAAATACTTAGATTGAATCTGTAAATAATTTCCATTATAGTCCCATCTGCTAAAAAAGTGTTAAAATCTGTAAAATTGAGGAAACGTTTGTACGACTGCCGTCTTTCTTCTTTTTGAAATCAGTTTACACATTTTTAATCCTGTTCATTTTTGAATCATATGAAATTAAAGACTAAGACAACGGGAGACAGTGAGTTATACTTTTAGAAATACTGAAGTAAATGCGAGACGAACATGATAAAATTTCAAGAAAAACTGATGTTTTTATTCAGATTTCTATAGAGGTATAATACTTTGTCATCTTGTTAATAATATGTGGATAGTTCGAAAAAGTTGAATTCAAATCACACCTCAAACTGCTAACTCCCGTAAATCCAACGGTGACTTACTTATATTGTATGGTTTTACAGTTTATCAGAGTTCTTTAAAACTTTTGTTATGGCAAAAAAATTAATGTTTTCTTAATTAAAGATTTTAGTCATTAAATACACATTTACTTATTTGTGTTATGTACTAAAAGCCAATATACAATTTTTCTATCGTAATTTCTCTCAAAAATAGAGATGGACAAAATTTATGATCATACATTGATTTGCGGACGACTTTCTTTAGATTATGTTATTTTAACGATATTTAGTTCATTTAAAAATAATCGTAAACTAAAAAAGAACTAAAATTGATTAAAGTAAATTTGAACTACTTCCTTAATTAAAACAATAATTCTAATAAGTTCAAAGCAAAACTCACTATATTCAAACATTAAATATTAATCCTTTACTTTCAAGTATATCTTCTCGATATTTCAAAATGTAACTAAACAACAATTTTGCTTATTTTTACTTAAAAGTATCTTCACCAAAACTGCAAAATATCTACAAAAATTTTGTGTTTTTAAATTAAATACAAAACTGTAAAAATCCGTTTACCACAAAAATTGAACTAAATTCTAAAACTACTGTTCGGTGTTGTACGACAAATTAATTTCTTTATTCCTTTTTATTAACTTTTTTGTAACAGCAAAAATAAATAACAAACATAACGAATACTTGTATGTTTGTAATGTGATCTTCTGTAACTCACGTGTATCTATGTGGTTAGAGATTTTGCGAAGCAAAACCTGAGTTTTCCTACTCTAAAACAAATACTGACTGAAGAAAATAAAATTTTAGAATAGTTTATGATCAGTTTCATATTCAATTAGTTATTTATGGTCTTTATACAGCTGATAACACTTATTTAATGTGTAAAGTAAAAACATAAGCTATTATTTTTGACGTTTAATGTGAGGTTGCATGATTTATTGTGAATGTCATCTTTAGAAATATAAATATATTCTATAGAGGTTCGAAAAATATATATAATTTTCATGTTGTTTTTCATTATGTAACAAACCTAAAGTTACATTTTTCCAATTTATACCAGTTTCTTATGAAAAAGTGCAATAATATTTAATACTATAATTAATTTATTGATAAATACTAAGCTGAAAGTTGAGAAAAAACTATCAAAACAATTATATACTTAATAACAAAAAACATAACATTATATTTTAAGATTATTTCAAATGATTTTCTGAATTTTGTCTTTAATTTATAATCAAAAAAATAATTCCATTTGAAATCTTTATTAAAATCTTAATTATAAGGCTACTATTATTTACAATTTCTTTAAAAAGAGTTTAAAATAATTTTTTTAAGTGTAATTTTCACATTTTTCACATCAATACTTAAAATATTGTTTAACATGCAATGAATTTGAAGCTCATTCCACTAATTTGACTTTTATTATTTTTCATTATTAAAAATTTTCAAAATCTGAAAAAGGTTTTTAACTACAATTAATTCAAATACCATTTTAATTAACAGAAACCAATTAAAAATCACTGATTAATTATACAAACAAAATTTATGGTATATTGTTTTTCTTTTGACCTCAATGCAGTGTATTTTGTAAAGGTCTTTAACAACACGAGACATGAATGATACTTTAAAAATTAGAGGGTACATTATACAAATTACAAGAACATTTGTCTGGATATAAATTTATGCGATTAAAATTCCTATGATATTATTAAAACACTGATAATCTAATTAATTTTACTGATAAGCATACTATTATTGCAATACTAATTCCTGCTTACATTATATTATGTATTATATCACCACTCATGATGTCCATTCAATACAGAAATGAGAGAAATATTTCCTTCGGTATCTATGCATCCCATCTCGGGCTTCATCTTGCCATCCCCAATCACCTGCCCCATCCTTAATTTGTGCTCCGTCCCCCATCGGGGGGCCCAAGCCTGGCGCAGAAAGTGGGTCAAGGAGTTTCCAGACGAATCTGGATCAATACCACCGTTCCTCATCTCCATCCTCCCCGCGCTCTTCATCCTCCGCCCCCGACGGCCTTTCTTAGTGTTGACTCGAACGCCGGGTTATATTTGTTTATAAAAGATGCTCGTTCAGCGTGCTACTTTGTTATGGTTCATTCAGTGGAGGCAGGGCTCTTTGATTACAGACGGGCTCTCATTAGGCTCGGATTTCAGAATCGATGGTGGGGATTTGAGTTAGTGCGAGACGCTCTTTGAATCTGGGATCCATAACTTTTCTCTCTTTTTCGATACTTTTGTCCAATATTTATATTTTTTGCATTTATTTAGCAAAAAAATGTCTATGATATTTTTATTGCAGTATTTATGTCAATTGTTTTATCAATCAAATTGTTAATTATATGGAAGGAAAAAAATAGGCTATTTAAAGAATATATAGAAACGAATGTGTTATTAAAGTATATGTAATAAAAATAGAAGCCCATGTAGAGAATATACTATGTAGAGTATATGTAAAAATATATAGAATTTAGAGTATGTAAAAATGAATGTAATGTGATGTAAAAAATATATATAATTTAGAATGCATATAAAAGTTAAACGAATTAGTGCAACTTTGGAAAAGTGGCCTTACGCAATTGTGATACTAGACCAAATATGTACATACTTGTGAAGGTCACACAAAAGGGTTACTCAGTGTAATGTGGCGATGGGATTGAACAACGAAAAATAATTCGAAAATGTAATATAACGAATATGTGATTATATTACGAAAATAATGCGATAATATATATATATATATATGTGTGTGTGTGTGTTCTATATATAATTAAAAATAATACAACGTAGAAAAAAAAATAATTTGATGCATTAAATACAATTAATATTAAGTATTTTTGTTGTAAAATAATGCCTTTTTTACCGAATGGTTTTCATTTACCATTTTCTTAATAGTTATGCTTAACGTTTAATCTCAAAGATGAGTTAATCCAAACAATTGGGACACTAAACCATGTTCATTTTAATATATTATTTTAAAAAAACACATCTATTTCCTTTAGAATGATCTTAAAATGCAATTCGATTTTATTAACGATAATATAAGCATAAAACTATTATTTAGATAACCTACAACTGAACTACTGGTTACTGAAAAAAGATTGTTTTAGTCTGTAATAAAATAGAAATCATTGAACGAATGAATTGCCTTTCTACTGTGGTAACGAATGGTAAAAATTTTACATTTATTCCAAAAAGTTTTGTTTGGCTTTGAAATTAAATGAAATTATCAAGTTAATTGTAGTATTACACTGACAGAAATGTTTTTTTTATCCTTGACTTGTAAGAAATTATTTGTGCGCAATATTTTTTACACTGTTAATAAATTTTCAACACAAATGCTTTCTTTTGTTTAAAAATTACTCTAAATATCAATCTAAATCTAAATATCAATAGATCATTTTTTAAAGATACGATTTACCACTTAAAGTTATGATTGTTCATATTTAAAATATTTATGCAAAATTTGCACTATTATGGTACATGGTTTATAATTATTCATAAACTTATTCTTTGATTTAAAAAGCTCTTTATAGTATAATCAAAATCAATGGTGAATTTTGTTTATTCTCAATGGGTGCTTTAATTCTGCACTTTATTATTTTTTTTCCAATGCGTCGCACTCAAAACATTCCTTTCAGTGTATTCCAACAATATAGAATATATTGTATCTTCACTCAAAGTACATAAAATTTGTCTTAAAACCATGCCTATATGTATGATGTTTAGTTTTCAATAAAAGGGGGAAGCAAAAGTATGACGTCACTTCTGGTGCATGAAAAGTGAGCTGCAATAAATACAGAGGCAACAGTAATTGCACATGACATGATATTTACGAAGAAATGTGCTCAAAATGATCGTCATTCATAAATGAAAGTAAGTGCACACTAAACAGTGAATAACTATACACGATTTATTAATCTTGTGTCCGCGAAAGTCAAGGCAGCATGCAGAACAGCTGCCTTGTTTTGTAATAACTAGGATACTTCAAATCAATATCGGCTTCAGAAAAGTCAAATTGGCTTCATATATTCCCATAGTCGGAAGGAGGAAAAACTCCGAAGGCGTCAAATTTGACGATTGTGGTGGGCCCTCTACATTCGAGACAGAGTCTAGGTGTACCATACCCAACCTATCCCTTACGACAAGTAGAAATCCGCTAGTGCTCTATCATTCTGGAATCATATGTTGTGTATTGCCCATAAAGGTATTACATCATCCAGGAAATCAATGATTACATCACGATGAAAAATTAAATAGGAATGCTTTGTGAGCCATTGAAGCCCCGTGAACCACGTAATATTTTAGCGTGTGGATTGTACAAAGATTAGACATTGACCACTCATGCAATGAAGATATTGTTAGCTTCAGGTTGTTGCAATATCCACATATAACAGTGGATTCGTTGTTGAAATTCATTTTTAAACAGCCCTTGCACGATCATATAACTAAAAAGAAACAACATCTCCTTCCTTAATATCATGAGCACATCATTATTATACATATTTAACTGCATAGAGTGTGCACGTGTACTCAACGGATTTACTTCGAATAGTTGCAATATCATATTTACCTTTTTCTGCTGCAAGCCCACCATGGTTTCTTCAATCTGCATCATAGCAAGCATCTGTCGGATAAATATTTCTAGTATTTCTCAATCTGTCAGTCAATTTGTGGATGATATTGGCGCTGGGATGACGTCTTAATGGATACCAAGATGGCATTTCTTAGCAGTTCATAATCCATTGCGATTAGATTGGCTGTAGATAAAGTACATATCGCGACATTCTTTAATAGAAAATGGTATCGCAAAACGAAGGATAGCAGATAGTTTCAAGCAATAGCAACTCTTCGTTATTGCTGCTATGCTAACAACAGATGTTCATTTGCTAACAGACACGTAAGATAGTTGTACGTTTACTGAGTGTCTTGACCATACAGCTACCTTTAGCAGACATTTACCTATTGTCTATTTCTCTTTAAATTGACCCCCTTTCAAAAGCCTCAAATCTTTCTTCACGTAATTTTAATAAAGCTTGTTTTTTCATGCATCTAATGTGACTTTATACTTTTGATAATCCTTTTTCTCTAACACTATGTACTGTAGAGGTATGATACCTTATGAAAATTTATGTACTCCGAGCAAGGATTTTACTCTTCACAGTTTATGCGATATTCAACGAACACCCTGTATAAAACATTTGCAAAAAAATAAAATAAAATATTGACTTTGCAAGAAACATTCAATGGTCAATCTGTCTTAGTATTATTTACTCTTTTAAAGCACATGATTTAATATGGAATATGCTGCAGTTTTCTTTTATTACGAGTAAGTTCTTAACATAAATATTTTGTTTATCAAATTTGTGGAGCAGTGGTAACGTGGCATGTAGAAGACATTCGAATGTGTTGGCAATGTCCGATGCAGTCACTGCTTTCAGAAGCGAGGAGACTAGATGACAACAGCAGCAATGTGCTTACTCAAGTTACTTTATCAATCAGGATGCCTAGTGAGATTCTTTAGGATTTTTTCCATGGAACATTGATATACGTAGAAGCTACCTCTAAAGTCCTTCAAGGAAGATAATGTCATATTTTCTTCACTTGCTGGCAGGATGTTCGTGATGTACACAAAGGGGGAATGAAACACAAATCATATAAAAAAAATTTTGCATTCTTTAGTTTTAAAAAAATCATGGTTTTGTTTCTTAAGAATTCTTGTATAAATACGAACAATCTTCTGAGGTAAATTTGACTATTTCTCACAATATTTTTACTATTGAAAACTACCTTTAATAATGTTTGTAATATTTATACAAATGTTTATCTTTATTCGTTTTAGCTATTTCGATACTAAATCATTCATCACAGACTTTTTCTAATTTAAATTAGTTTTCAGAATAGATGGTGAATTTTTTGATATTGTTTCAAAAGTGTTCAAAGTTCTCATAAACATCTCATTTTGGATTTGTCTAAAAAAGGCTTTTAAAATATTCATTTAAATTACCATAACCAAAACAAAAATTTTTATAATATTTAATTTATAAAATATTCCCATTACTTCGCTGGCAATTTTTTACTGGTTCCTACGATAGTAAACAAAACAATCAATCTTTTTCTATTGTTTACAGAGAAACCTTATTATTATGTTTCCAAATCAATAGCTGGATTTTGTCTTTGTTCAAAAGAGAATTTCTTTTCAAGCTTCAAAAAATTTTAATGGATCATTTCATGGTAAACAGTTGATTTTTTTGTTTGTTGAGAAGCCTTTATTAACATTCTCTGTATGAATAGATGAGTTGGTTCAAAGGAGATGCCGTTCATCATCAAATTTTGGTGGTTAAATATCATTTTTCTAATGTTTATGAGCAATGTCAGGGCAGAAATGGTATATTTCACATAAACTTTACAGATCAATAATAATTTTTAGAGCTAGTTGAAATTCTTAGAATTGATTTTACTTTTAGTTATTGTTGTTTAAATATAAAATAATCGTTCATTATAAAAATAACCATACTGTTAATATTTATTACGTTGATTGAGATCTACTCATTTAGGGATAAACGCTATTTAAAACGAACGAATAATCAGAATCACGAACGAAATAGTCAGATAAACAAATTCAGAATCAATGCTGCGGATTAAAGAAGTTCAAAAGGGATATTTTTACTTGATATTTGAATTAATGTTTTGCTGTTTTTCAATGCTACAAACAAATAATAATGATATCTATAAAGATAAAAGTAAAAACACACCCATGTATCACAGAAAGTATTTTTGAAAGCAATATTATTTTTGTATTCATTTAATAAGTCCATAATACAAATATATTTTTATCTTATATAAAAACAAGCAATTTTTACAGCTATCGATATCACAGCTCCTCGTTTCTGAATGCAACGACTGCAGAGACAATGACATACCTGTACCTTCCTACATAGCAAAATGTTCACGTTGCTGGACAATGAGTTCAGCAAACAAATCACTAGAAGAATCACAAATCACTAAGAATTTACTCGTTGTACGGAAAAAAAAACCTGTGCCACATCCGGAAGTTTTTTTTTTTTTGTTATTTCCAATGGCTAGGCACTAAGAACAGTAGAGCTATCAAGAACTAAGAACGAAAAAAAGGCCAGTGTCATTGTCTACTGAGCGATCCAGCTTCCCAATATCTCGACTCCTCTGTTGGTTTACGAAGAGCCCCACATCAGATGGTCCCTGTCCATTACAGAAGCACGGAGCAGATGATCCCTGTCCATTACATCTCCATAGTCACAAAGTGAGCAAATAAGATCGGTTGACATGCCTATGTGATGTAGGTGGGCTGCAAGGCAATATGTCCCGTAGATAGGCGAAAGGCCACTACTGCTTAATTTATAGAGTATAAAAGAAGGGCTTAAACCCTCTCCAGTTTCTTTGAGTTGTACGAGTCTGAATTAGATGTAAATAAATGTTTTAAAAACAATTTAATTCTCCAATAGGAATTGCTTTATTAGGATCTTGTAGTAATCCAGCATCTATTTTGGCAAGGAAGTCCTCTTGCACATTGCCCCAAAGACCACAATGGTCAGGCACCCATTGAAAAACAATTTGCTTCCCCTTTAAAGTGAGAGTCCTCAACAATTCTTCGCATTGTAAAATCTCAGCTGTCAATGGGTATTCAGCAGAGCTAATTGATTAGAGGGCTAATTGAGAATCTGAAAGAAGGACTGTAATTGCTATAATTGCTTTCCTAAACATCCTAAAGTACATTGTGCTATTTAAGTATAATAGTAAATAATACTAAAAAGTAATATTAAATAAAAGACGCAAAATTAATGATGGGATTTTCTACATATGTATTCTATCGTGCTTCTTTTGCTTTAAGAAGGAGTTTAATTTTGTTTTTAGTTTTATAATGGTTTTGATGCATTATCTAGTAACCAACTTTTTTTACATTCATTTGTAAAAAATTCGTATGTATTTCTATTTCAAAACAGAAATCACTATCTTCTGCACCTATGACTTCAACTACATTATGTTAGGTCGACTTGTTGTATTATATAAATTTTTATGTGTAATATGCAAGAAATGTTTCATGTTGGTTGTATTATGTATAAAATGTTTTCATCATATATATAAGTATTCAAAAGATTCAAGTATTCAAGATTCTAGTTAGGCGTTTTTAAACTCCCCTTTCAAAATTGGCAGTGGCTATAAATTCGGAGATAATCGTATCCGGTGCTGGACCTTTGATAACAGATTGTTTTCGCCGGAAAGAGTTTCGGCAGGTATTTTCTTATATATTAAGACTTGATTAACGTCATTTGGTTGAGGGCGTTTAATGCTGCATCGCTCTGGTGAATGGCAAGATTAATTTAATGGTAGGGTGCATCCTGCAAAGGTAGAGTTACGTCTAAGAGAGTATATTCCCAACAACAGGGAACCTTATGCCTTATTATATTGTCCAATTAAGGTGGGCATTAGAGATATTTATGTGACATGGAGAAAAACGGCAAGCTGCGACATTCAGTGTGAGATGTCAACTTTTGACCCTCATCTCAGCGATAGTCCAGTGAGGGGTAAAGATAAAACTGTAATATGCAAATGCAAAGTACAATAAGTAAAAAGATACAGTGTAGAGTATGAAATAATGTATCGTAATGGAATCGTATGTGTAACGTATTTATTTGTAATGAAAGGTATGACAATCGTATGTGTAAATATAGGATAACTTTAATTAATTCATATTAACGCTAATTTCCCTAAATATAAATAAATCAACGTTTTTATTTTTAGATAAATGCCATGGATATTTTATTTCGTGTGTATGTATTCCTTCTTCACTTTATAAATCTTCTGTAGTCTTTCGAATATATTTTAATAAAGAAAAATATGGTGTTTGCGTTAATTGATTTATAAGTTATTAATATTCATTTAGGGTTTATTTATTATGGGTATTACGCGGATTACAATGTAGAAGAATGATTTTAACAATGTTAACATGGTTTTTCGGAATAAATTTACTATTTAAATATTTGTTAATGAAGGTATTTTAGGTTACAGTAGAATATTACATATAATTTTTCTAATGATGTTATTTTACAAATTTATTTGTAATATTGGCATCTTTGGCTAGTAAATTGTAGCATTCACTTTCTCTCTTTGGCGAGAATTATTATAATTATTGATATGAATGTAGAAGTCAATTAGAAGAAAAGCTGTTTCATGCTAGTGATGATATCTGTTTAAAGTTTGAAATTTTGTTAAAATAAAATAAATTGTTATAGTTTTAAAACTAATCATCCTAATTATAAATAAAATAGAAAGCACATTATAGTATTATATAATTGATATCTTTAATTCTAATATAAGACTCGCTTTCAAAGCCATTGTATAACAATTCTTAGAAATGTTTCAGCATTGAAAATTATGATATTCGTAATTTCATATATTTTCTAATGTCAATCTTACTACACTTTATTCATAGCTGTTTGTGATAAAAATATTTTTATGCCCTCATTAGCAACAAATATTTGCTTATATCGACTTTGTAGTAGACGCCCAAATAAATAATCTTACATGGTTTATTAGGGATTGTGTTACAGTTATATATGTTTACTCTTGTAATTTTTATTTAATTAACTTATTAAAATTAACTTGTAAAGGAGGTTAGAAGAAATATTTTGCATTGTATAAAATCTCTCAGAAACCTCTAAGTTATTATTATTACCCATTTTGAAATACAAATTAAACCATTTCCCAATTTCTATTAAATTTCAAAATTACTTGGGAAATTAATATACTCATACATTATACCGCTCTGATATTCCTTATTAATTTTCAAAAATTTGATATTTTGTTTTTTGAAGGATATAAAAACTGAGATGTTCATTAATTATATTTATTAACCAGAGTAGGTACCAATGTTATGCACTCAAAAAGAATTTTTTTTTATCAGATTTACAAATTAATTCATTTTTCATAGTGGACAATAGATTTTTTTTTTTTCAATTTGCTGTATATGTGAAAAATATAATAATTCTTCTTTTGAAAGCTAATAATAAATATTAACGAAATGTTTAATATTTTACAATATTTTAATATAACAAAAACTAGACTTAATGTTTAAAAGTAATTAATCATTTTCGTTAAAAATCTATTTTAAATCAGTTACTGAGTAAAAAAAACAACAAAATTAACTAGTAATTTTTCATACTTTTTAAACATAAAATAACCATCTGTATTATTATTTTATTCTTATACATTTCGTTTAAAGTAAATATTCAAAATAAAGCTTGCGATTAATTAGTTGTTTGGCATAATTAATTACTTCTTTATTTTTATGCACTCAACAAAAGTATCAGTAATTTAAAGCACATAAAAGTATTAAGTTTTTTTTTCTTATATAGAAGAACTGGATATAATAAATAATTCATTCGTATAAAAAACAACAATCTCTGATAGTTATACAAGTTCTTTGTCAAACAAAACATCAGAGAAATCCGAAAAGTCTGTTTCTCTTCTATTTCCGCTAATAATTAGTGTAACAATAATGACTGTACATTTATTTTGTATCTCACGAACACAGCTGGGTAATCTTTTTTCTTTTACTTCATTAGCAAAACATTTTGTATTGTGTTATTCATTTATATTCCGTTTTCCTTTTAAACATTTATACAAAAAGCAAAATAAAATGTCTGAAATCAAAAAGCAAAGCAAAATGTCTGAAACCAAAATGGATTATAAATACAAAACTATAATATTATACCAAAAGTATCTATTGCATTACGAAAATTTATTACTTATTAAGTCGTTGAAAAATAAAGATAAGCTATAAAACATTACATTTATTTTGATTGATTCTCATCGATTGCATTATTTAATAAATATTATTATCCATAAAATTATGGGTATTGTTTGGAGTAAAAGCGGAGTTTTTTATCAAATCAATCTGATTAATTTTTTTGTCCTTGACCACTTTAAAATATTCTTGTAGGGTTTTTTTTTTATCTTTCTTTCAAGAGAATGGGTTCCTACTGGTTTATCTGAATATCATTCACTTTTTTTTATATAAATAATGTAGTGTTGTCGGTTCGAGAAGTCCACACGTTGGGCGCCAGATTGTAGTGTTGTGGGTTGGAGCAAATGGATTGACACTTGAGACACAGAGTTGAGAACTCACAGCTTTATTTATGCACGCATATTCATGGCACACGTACACATTTAAAACATAGTGGACAGTCGGCCTCTAGACTGTATAATTATAGATTCGTGGAAGGATTCCACTTCTAAGCCGAAAATCCGATATTCGGCTACACGCAGGATGTGAAAAATATACTTTCTCTCCTGGTGAGAGTCTGTAGGCCAACTATTACGCAAAGTGGTACAGAATATATTTCTTTTCAGGATGGGAGACTGCAAACTAATATTTCCCAGCAAAAGCACGAGTTGAGCTGTACTTCCTCTCCGGTGAAAGTCTAGAGGCCGATTGTCCATTTCTTCTAAGCGTCATAGCAGAAATGGTCAGTAGGCCTCCAGTACATAGAAGGAAGCACGGTTACAATAATGTTTAAAATTGTTTTTCAAGATTTACCTTTATATGATATTTATTTAAATTTATTTCACTATTTAATAATTATATAGTTAAATGATCAAAATGTAAAATCGTTCAAAAAGATCATCTGGTAAAAGCAACAAACAATTTTATTTTAAAGTGAAAAAGAGATTTTTGAAGAAAAGAAAATGTATTGAAATTATGCAGTTTTTTTCATTTTTTATTTTTTTAAATTGCTGTTATTTATTTTGTTCTTACATTAAATATGTAATTTGATCATCAACAAATTAATATTTTTTGCAGAAATTGAAAACCTTTTTAAAAAGAGAATGCAGAATCAATACTGTATATAAGCAATTCGTTTTGTAGAATAACACGTTATATAGGCATATATTCTAGATACTTAACCATCCAAATATCTCATTAGGAGCTTAATTCCCTAGTACTCATCATTTGTAAACACCGATTACATATAATTAAAGCAAAGGCCCAGCAATTGATTTAGAAATCAGGCAAGTCGAATGTCAGCCTTGCCGTTTATCGATTCTAAATTGAAAGGCCAAAAGGTTATAAATAGCACTGGAGGGCATTCAAATGGTGTTTCCTTTTGCCAGTCATTTCAAAAGGAGAAGAGATTACAGTTTTGCTATACAAAGTAATACAGTTTTTCAACCTATAACCGACTGCTAAGCCACGCCTCTATATTTTTTTTTTTAACATCTAATTCCGTTGAAGTTTTAAAAATATTTAACCTTCATCTAATCGATTTAAAACTTTTACCCCAACATCAAAGGAAATTTTCCTTTATATTCCGATGATCTTTTTATTTCTTTTGTCTCAAAATATAGTCTCTTACTTCTATGTGTTCTAGAAAAAAACTCTTACTCATAATCACACTCTTAGAGATGACTAGTTAAATCCATAGAAGCAAAAATTAATAAGCTCAAATCGGAATATAAAGCACAGAAGAAATTGGAAAGTTTGAAGAAAAATGCTTGTGTAACAATTAATAGTGTCTAACGTGTGCAGTAATAAGGAAATAAAAAAAAAGTTTCATTTGAGCGTTCTCAATTTTAGAGGAACTAGGTTTACCAGGATTCAAATTATCGAGACTTCGCTTTATATATTTGATAGTAAAAAATATATTTTTATGTATTACAAAAATTCCCTCATTAATAATGTTTATAAGCCTTTAATATAAATGAATATCATTAATTTATATTCGTATTTGATTACATTTAAAAATAGGAGTGGTATAGATGGGGCCTGATGGCCGAGTGATTAGCACTCTTGTGCTCGATGCCACAGGTTTCGAGTCCCGGCGATTATAGTGGTTCGGAATCTACTTTAAGCCGTAAGTCCTGGTCTAATAAGACTGTAGAGCGTTGGCCATAGGGCTGAAAACCCTCCCCGTAAAAAGAAAACATCTCCTGTCTCGAAATCTACCAGTGGGTAGACGGCACTGGCTCACCATGGGCCATTGCCGTCTGGCCAATGAATAAGTATATAAGTATAGTAGTAGTATGAAAAAACAGCGTTGTCTTAAAATATCCTTAGCAGCTCAAAATATAAAATCTATTGAAAGTAACAGACAAATGTAAATGGAATATTTTTTGTTGTCACTGTAGCAAGTGTATAAATCGAGTAAAAATTACAAAAATATTATGACATTTGTGAAAGACACTCTTAATCCCCGTCGAGACTATGGAGTTGTGAAATGTAAAGTATTATTGCTTTTAAAGTACTACAAAATTAAAATAGCTGAAAAGAACTCCAGTTAAAATGGACACAAATTAGAAAAGGATCTATATTACATTAAAATGGAATTTTGTCACCAAATCATTTTTTAGTATTAATTAGATTTCTTTCGTTTCATTACTGGAAGATTTTTAATTAATTAATCCTTGATTTCACATTAATCAATTTTTGCGAAAATTCAAATAATTTTAATTAAAAAAATGTTATATAATGGTCAGTCAAATGATAACATTAAAGACATTTATATAAATATTTTATAGAGCAAATTAGAAACACGTATAAATAACATTAAGCACAATCTCTCTCACTTGATTTAGTCTTGCATAAATTATGTTTAATTAAAACTTTTTGTGTCCAAAAAATTTTAAATCTGTTCGAGAAATTAATAATTCAAAATCCTTCAATATTGTAAATAAAGAATTTTAATTAATCTCACAAAATTCAATGACAAAATGTCATGTTAATATAGATATCTTGACAAAAGTATTGTAAACCGAGCTCGCTTAATTAGTGAATAATATAATTTTTAGGATGAGTTTAATGTTTTCATTCGTAATCCATATGGCACATATATGTCTCATATGGCTACACATATATAGGCTCTATTATTTGTATTTATTGTTTTAATTATTTCTGGAACACTGAATTGTTCTCTATGTCAAATAAGTAAATATGAAACAACAATTAAATATTTTTTTAAAACCTTTTAAAAAATTAGTTTCTAAATAGGTTACAACTCAAAACAAGCTAATTGTTAAATGTCTTTCATTACTAATATTCTATTCCTTCCTAAAGATTTGGTAAACAATGTTCGATAACAAAGTTATCTCCCAAAATAAATAGCCATAATTACATAACCGAATTTCTGTCTCTATTACTCTGATTCAGCTATTACATGAACAACCTTCAACCCGGCTTTGAGGGTCGTGTATCTGACTAAGATTAAAAGCTTAATCAAGATAAATGACTCGCGCATGGAGCTGGCTCATTGGTGTGCATGGTATTAAATCTGCTGTGTTTAACACGATGTTAAGTAATCCGATCCAACAGAGTTTGGTGGAGGGGTGGAGATATAACTAACATGGGCTGGAGATAGAAACATATAACTTTAAATACGATTATTTGGATTTTATCGGTATAATGAACTTTTTGCTGATAAAAAACAGAGTAATCTTGTTTAAATCTGTCAAGCTTCTTAGTAATCTTTTTAAAAACTACTAGAGGATTATCTTAAGTCGATTTTCAATATTTCTCAACTGCAAACATGATTAAAACCAAATTTGGGAATATAATTTTCTGCATTAAAAATAAAAGTCGCTTAAAAATTGAATGAAATGATTGTTAGTTAATTTTGCATTTTGAAACAAAATTTTTAATATACTGTCAGCATATGTTATATGGACATGATAAGTTACTGATCAACAATGGAGTACCAATAACATGATTTAAAAAGTACAGGAGAACTTCCATCGATAGTTGATCCACATTTGCGTATCTTGTTGCAGGAAAATTAGGAAGAATAGACCCTCTTCCCTATCTATTGATGTGAAACTTTTTACAATCATTGCCAAGATTATTTTTTTAAGATCTGTAAATCACGAATTTTTCTTACATGTTCATTAGCAAAAAAAATAAAATGGACCATTGACTGGAGAAAAAAAATTAAAGAATATAATTATAGTATATCTTTTATCAACAACGTATTTTGTTGTACTTTCCAATACTTTAATGGTATAAAATAATAACAAATAGGGTTACGTTTCCTATACTGAATTTTAATGCAATTTCTTAAACGGTATTTATTTTTGTTGTTTAAATTTATTTATTGATTTTATTCTGGTAATTTTATTAATTTAAGGATTAATTAGAAGGATTCGTAAGTACCATATAAATTCGAAGGACACATTTAGGTCACAGATGGAATGAAAACAAAACAAAAAGTTCGACAGTAAAACAGCAGAAGGAAATTCTTAGAAACTAAAGGATACCCTACTACCTATTAACAGTGTGCTAAAAGTAAGTTTCCTTAAAATTTCTTTTCGTGTATGCAGACTTCCTCTGCGGAATCTTCAACTTTCTAATATTTGCGATTTTTTTTTCTGCTGCGTTCCCAAAATTTTAATTCAAAACTTATTAAATAACAGTAACGATCCACCCTGTTTTCTTGAAACAAAATATACCCAAAAGGCAAGAGTTGAAGGTCGATAGATTCTCCTTTCAAGGATCGGTTGACCATTACGTTTGACTTTGGATTTTTTTTTTCGTTCGTTAGACTTTGGAACCCATAAAGGGAGAGGGAAAAAGAGAAAAGGGAGTGTGAAGTGAGGGGAAAAAGGAGTTCCAAGGCAGTATGGAGGGTACAATGTCCCTTAAAAGAAACTGGCTCTTAAAATGATTTTGTAAATATTTGTTGTATAATTGTGTTATGTGTTTAAATTTCGCAGTGATGTCTTAGCAAATTTTAATAAATGTGGCAGCTTTTTTTTCACCCGTTAGACTTTGGAACCGAAAGGGAGAGGGACTGAAAAAAGAGTTCCAAGGCAGTATGGAGGACTTTTAAGGGCTTTTAAAATAAATTTCTAAATATTTGCTATATAATTGTGTTATGTGCTGCAGTTATGCAGTGCTATCTTTGAAATTTTAATAAATATGACAGCCAAATGTTTCGTTATTATTTAAAGAAACAATCCAGTTTCAACCATGAAACAACACTGAATCATAATCACAAGCATATTTGGCCCAACCTTTACTACAATGATAGTGTGAAAAATAAATATAAAATATATCTATATACATGAAAACGTTTATATGATTTTATCATGACTTGGAAGTCTTGCATGTAAATTTCTTCTTGCAAGTGTTTGCACAAGAAGAGAAGAAACTTCACTGGTAGAAATCTTTAACAGAATCTTGATATAAGGCCATAATTTCATATAAAACCAATCACCACAATATAGTTTGATTAAATTCATTAGCTTAAGTATAAAACTATCAAATTAGTACTGAAATATACATTTTCCACTACTGTCGTCATTTTAATAGTAATACCATAAGTTGTGCCTCACACGAAAGATACTGCCTTTTATTTACAAAAGAACAACTGCAACTCTATTCCGTTACGGTGAAATATATTTGAAATATATTCCTTCGTTGAAGATGAGTGAAAATATACCTGAGCTTCGATCTGATAATATTTTTAAACTCAGTCGCATGGATTTAGTCCCAGTTGGAAAGCAATATTATGTTCACTGCTGTGAAAGTCAAATAAAGGTAGAGAACATATTCAGAATAAAACTGGTAGACTGTAAAAGTAAGGAAAGGATTGTTATGAATCAGCTTTATTAAATTACCCGAAATAAACCTGTTTTTCTATGTCTATGAAACATTAAAGTCTCTGATCTTCTTTCAAAATTATGATTCAATATTTGAAGAATGCAATAGTATGATTTAGAGCAAGATATTTCTCTCACTACTAGTTATTTACTAAACATAGGTTTTATTTCTTAACTAGCAGCCAAAATGCAAACGTTGTCTTTCTGAAATTAGTAGAAATATTTGATGGCCTTCCTAATATTTTAGCATGTAAAAAATGTGCAGTGTTTAACTCGTAGTTAAAAAAGGATAGTAACCAAAAGACAGAAATAATGTAGAGGCAAAAATCGCAATATTTTTACAGCATGGTAGTTAATTAAAACCATTATGGTACGTTATGATTATAACTAACAGAGTAGAAAATGAAGCACATTAGAGGAAAGAAAAAGGATATGAACCTGAGAAAATTAAAAATTCAGACCTCGAAATCCAATTCGCATATATCGGCGAAGTTGTTAATGAAATATTCATTTGTTCGTTTCAGTATAAATCAATTGAAGATTCTTCGAATAATTAATCTTTAATTTTTTGAATATTTTGAAATGGGATGGTGTGATTCACTGTATTTTAATAAGAGATACTCATACTAGAAAGGATACCGAGGATTTTGCTAAATCACTTACAAGCAAGCTTACATGGCTAACTATTCCCAGACTGCAAGAAAATACAAAATCGTTTGTTAGGTTAGGTTCGAGGTTCACTCAAAACATGCTGTACTGCAAAAAAGATTGAGGCAAACCAGAAATTTGGATATCGGTCAATAAACTATACAAGAATAAATTGAGAGATACCATGGACGAAGCTGATCGTGAATATTCTGGTACATATGATACCATCGTAATCGTAAATGTCGTTTCATAAAAGCCTACTGGAAACAATCGAGGTTTTGCATATGTAGAATTTGACGATTATGGCCAAATTCCAAACATTATCAAATCCTTCTCAAAAATTAAACCGTCAACGAGAATCTGTTATACAATGGATACAATACACATGGCAAATCTGATATTTTGACAAAGAATTAAACAAGGCAATGTGGATGTTCGAGGTTACTGATAGTAACATGAAATCAGGTCAATTTGAGTGATTTTTTATTATGTAGTCCATGTTTCTTTATATGAAAAATCTAATAAATTTATTTGCAATGTATCTTTCGTTAGAAGAAAAGAGAAACACTACGGTTGATAGATTTTTGCAGTATTTATTAATTTTGTCATATATTATAATCTTTAATTTTTTGTAGTAATGTGTAGTGAATTAAATGGAAGTTACATTGTGGTGGTATATTTTCATTGTAAGAGCTTTACTGCCTTGTATTATTTGTCATGAGCATTTTCAAATAACTTTCTTCACAAGCAGTTTGTTCAGAGATCATCAATGACTGTGTAAGAAGCATCGTTTCTAAGGTTATGGATGTGCTCTTCATAGAGAGGGAGTGCCCGTTTATTGTGTTTGTAAAAATAAATTTTAAATTATGACTATGGTAGAACAGCTTTTGCCAGTTGGCAATTTGAAAAATTTATAGAGTAGTATAAAGGTAAAATAAAGTTTAATTTGTTCTCGCATTTTGTGATCGATGTACAGGGTGATCGCGAAGACATGGTGATTCCTCAATGGGTTTTAAGAATGGTTTTAATCTCTGAAAATAATCATCCTAAATCATTTGTAAGAAAAAGAACGAGGCCATACTTGAGCAGACTAGCAGGAAAAAGTCCCTGATTCTACGAAGATATTAATATGGATTGAATTTAATAATAGTTACCCCCTCTTCTGCCATAAAACCAATTATCAAGCGTGGTTTTTTTAATAACGGTTCCTTTAATTGCAGAAAATAGTGAATAATATGTAGCATTCATTATTTATATAATATGAACGTGACAGTTTAAAATTATACTTGAAAATACTAAATATCTTTTTTTTATTTAAAAGATTTTAAATTAAAATAAACTAATTTAAATTATTTTTATGTAATTTTAAATATTTTAATACGTAATTTTTTAAAACTATATATTTATAATTTTGAATGAATATTGCTTAATTTTGCTGTAAATAAAAACTTTTTCATAAAAAATTAAAATGAGTCTATCAGTTGCATACTGCCATGTTATAAATATTTTATAATTTATAACAAAATTCTGAGAATAAATTAATCAAATTTAAACAAATAAAATCACCATCACAGAAATTACTGAAAAAATAAACTCTGAATCATTGCAAGCAATATATCAATTGGTATTTCAAGTTTAGAAAGACTTGAATGTGAACCAAATCTCAGAGAAATCGCCTCCTCGTTTTGTGAAACAATTGTGTCATCTATCACTGCCTGTCCTTTGATGTTTATTTAACGAAAGGCTTCCAGAATGTCAGCAACTTCTTCAGCAATATTCAATGTTGTATGATTCAGAAACAATTTTATTCTAAATAGCTTTTGATACATAATAAAAAGCAAAAGGCACAACTATTTTTACTGAAATCGATTCAGTAGATCTTTTCGTTAAGAAATAGTTAGAGAAGATATTTTTAAGAATATCAAAGCACATTTTTATCTTTTCCTACACTCAAATTATTAATATTTAAGCAAAAAATACATGTTTCTTTAAAACTCCTATAGATCATAAAAAAGTGCATATTTTTTAAAATAAAAATACTTTTTTGAAAACATTTTAAAAACAATTCATGTACATATTTTAAAAATTTAATTTTATTAGTAATAAACTAGATCATTTTTGAAATATTTTTTTTTATAAACAAAATAAACGTCTACTGCGATTTCTTTACTCTATATTTCTAAGACGACTTTTATTTTTAAATCGCTTTGATGTTAAAGTTTTAATATTTAAAATACTTTGATGTAGATGTTTAAAATGCTTTGAGGCTTTTGAATCTAACAACTTAAATTAAATTTTCATATTTATGGTTATGTTTGTCTCAAAAAATTTAAAAATATCTTCTACAATAAAAAAAATCAATAATAGAGAATTTATTTGTTTAATCTTTTAAAATTTTTAATTCATGGTTTGATATACAAATAAAATGTTAAAATAGAAACCGAAACAAATATCTAGTTCCAATATTATCATTAAAAATACAAAAAAGAATACTAACATAACTACAACAAACAAGTTTTTAGAGTTCTTAGAAAACATTATATTATAAAATATAAATTTTAAAAATATTTTTTTTTATAATTAATATACATACATATATATAAATATAAAGAATATATTTCATATATATATATATATATATATGTAAAATAAATAAAGTAGATAAATTGATATATACATATATACTTTATTATTTATTTACTTTTTACTCAATGATGTATTTTTATGTTATTATTATTATTTTTTTTTAAACCTGGGAGATGCTTTTATAAATCAATAAATAAAAGAAAAACTAATTTAATAAAACCATTTTTTTAATTCTTTAAGCGATATCTTTTAAAATTCTGTAAATTAATAAAAAAAATATATGCTAACTTGCATCAGAAGATCATTACTTATGAAATTAAATTATTTATAGACTGAAATATTTTTTTTAAATCGAAAATGTATTTTAAGAATAACTATTTCAATGAAAACATTTATTTTATATCGAGTAAGGTTGCTTTTTTTAGATTCGAATATAAATATGAACTATACATTAGAGTTTAAGTTGATATCAACTACTTATTGATTATCAAGCTGCTCATTTTAAAATTCATTTTTAGTATAATTATATACTTGAAGAGATATATTTTTATGAATTGACACGTATATGAAACTTATTTGGGAAATCTGGAATATAATGGGCATCAATGGGGCCTGATGGCTGAGTGACTAGCGCTCTGGCGCTCAGTGTCACAGGTTTCGGTTTCGAGTATCGATGGTGACATGGATGTTTGTAGATGTTCGGATTCTGCTTTAAACCATCCCGGTCTAACATGACTATAGAACGTTAGGCGCACGACTGACAATCCTACCCTGTAAAAAAATTGGGACACGGAGCCAAGTCAGACTTCTACCTACGGGGCCTCCTTCACAACAAAAGCTATCCCCCCCCCTCAATCCTTCCATGAGACCACACGGGTTCATGGACTAGATGTTGCTATCTACCAAGTGGGATAAGAAACAACAACAATTGGTATTAATGGAAATGCTAAATCTGTTGAACGAAATCCGAATTTTCAATGACGTATGAATATTTCTTACTATAAAGTTTCTTTTTAACATAAATTTCCTTAAAAAAATAAATATAATTATATAAAATGAACCTATGCAATAAGAGCTATAAATATCAAAATATAATATATATAGTTCGTGAAATAATTAAATGAATGCACAGATAATAAAATATCTTGTAAAATTAAATGTGAAACTTTTATGAATTTAACTATGGATACAAAGTACTCTTCCCAACACATATTTTAACTTGTTGATACTAAACAGAACCACAAACCAACTTGAGTAATTTATTACAACACTTCTTAGTACATACTCTCTCATTAATATTAAAATGGAGCAAGTTTTTAAAAGGCAACATATTCATTATTCCCGTTCATTCGTTTAAAACATAATTAGAAAAAAAGGGAAAACACAGAACAGATCACAAAACAGTCTCGCTAAAAATTCGCTCGCCAGAGAGATAAGCAACCCATCTTCCAAATTGATATTCTTTTTTGTTGTTGTTCTGTTAATACCGATGGAAATAGAGATATCCCTATCTTCCGTTCCTCTGACTTTTCCCCCTTATCAGCAACAACTATTGCTGCTCTCGGCATTTTATTTCTTGTTTTTATACGCCAAGAAAGAGCCCAAAACGCTCATACGCAGCCCAGGAAAATGGCGACTTGGGAGTGATACAGAGGATACTAGAATTCCAGCTGCGTGGACGAGACACAGTTTTGCTATCGTTTGATGCTCGCTGATGATCGTGAAAGTACTTATTTTTATTTGACGTCTGTCTTCCTTTTTTTTCTGACCGTAACCGCGGCAACCACGGTTATTTTCTGCTAACGGTGCCTGATCCTGAAAGGCAGGTCACATACCAATGGAAAATCTGGCAACGCGTTATTAATTTTCCATTTTCCTTCCGATTGGCAGCGTTCTGCATTTTTTGGGGTTTTATTTATTTTTTTTATTTCCTTTTCCACTTCTAAAATCCTCGAATTCTTTCTATTGCGAACGGAAGTTTGAGAGTTAAGCCATCTTCTTCTAGACAAACATGGCTCTCACACAGAATAGTTTTTAGCATTGTTTCTTGCAGACCATTTTTTGTTAACTGTTTCGGGAGCTAAATTAAACTAAATTCATTTTTCTTGATTTTTTATTTTATTGTTTTTCAGTTATCAAATATATTGAACGTTTTCCTTACTATAAATGGCCATAACATTGTGGTAACCCGCAGACCTGACAAAATTAAATGTTATCTGTAATACATTACATTTTATTTTTATCTATGTTTATATTGGTGAGAATGTATGTTTACAAAAATATGTTACTCTAATCAGGCTTGTGCATTTTTTTGAAATTTTTTAAATTGCTACATATATGAAATTTATTTAGGAAATCTTGAATCTAAATGGTATAAATTGACTTAATAAATCTAATTAACGAAAACTGAGTTCGAACGTAACGTATTAATATTTTTTTTTATTATAAATTGTAATCTTAACATAAATTTATTTAAATGATAAATATAATTATATAAAATGAACCTAAGCAATAAGAGCTACAAATATCAAAATATAAAACATATATTTCATAAAATAATTAAATAAATATTCAGATGATACCATAAAATATCTTGTAAAATGAATGTAAAACAATTATGAATTTAAACTATGGATACCAAGTAATCTTTCCAACGCATATTTTAACTTGTTGATACTAAACAGAACCACACACCAACGTGCATAATTTATAACAACACGTCTTACATACAGTCTCATTAATATTAAAATGCAGTAAGTTTTTAAAAAGGCAGCATATTCATTATTTCCGTTCCATTCGTTTAAAACTTAAGTAGAAAAAAGGGAAAACACAGAACAGATCCCAAAACAGTCTCGCTAAAAATTCGCTCGCCAGAGAGATAAGCGACCCATCTTCCAAATTGATATTCTTTTTTTGTTGTTGTAATACATACGGAAATAGAGGTATGCTTTTCTTCCGTTCCTCTGACTTTTCCCCCTTATCAGCAACAACTATTACTGCTCTCGGCATTTTATTTCTTGTTTTTATACGCCAAGAAAGAGCCCCAAACTCTCATACGCAGCTCAGGAAAATGGCGAACTGGGAGTGATACAGAGAATACTAGTATTCCAGCTGCGAGGACGAGACACAGTTTTGCTATCGTTTGATGCTCGCTGATGAACGTAAAAGTACTTATTTTTATTTGACGTCTTTCTTCCTTTTTTTTTCCATTCGTGACCGTAACCGCGGCAACCACGGTTATTTTCTACTAACGGTGCCTGATCCTGAAAGGCGGTTCACATACCAATGGAAAATCTGGCAACGCGTTATTAATTTTCCACTTTCCTTCCGATTGGCAGCGTTCTGCATTCTTTCGTTTTTTTATTTTTTTTTATTTCCCTTTCATCTTCTAACATCCTCGAATTCCTTCTACTTCGAACGGAAGTTTGAGAAGTAAGTCATCCTCTCTTAGAAAACTATGGTTTTCAAATAGAATTGCTTTTAAAAACGTTTCTTGCAGACTATTTTCAAACGAATTTTTGTCTGCTATTTCGGATGCTAAATTAAAATCAAAAAACTTGTCTTTAATATTTATTTTAGTGTCTTTCAATTATCAAATATGTTGAATGTTTTTCTTACTATAAATGACCATACCATTGCGTTATCTGTCTACGGATTTTTTCATATTTATATTGATGAGAAAAAAAAAAATTGTTCTAAATGTTCTTTACCTGGCAGTTAAGCCATATGCATATAACATCGTTTATACGATAATATTTTTTCTATTATATATATATGAATTTATACATATATATATTGGAAATGTATGTTTACAAAAATATGCTGCTCTAAATAGGCTTTTGCATTTTAGTTAGTGTCTTAGCAACAACCATTACTACGTGGTTAGCAGTAGATTTTTTAATAGAACATGTTTTGGGTAAAATACAATAAAAAATAAATCATCAGATCTATAATACACTTTTGATGCAATCATTCAATGATCCAATTTTCATGTGTTAAGGTTAGAAAGAAATTAAAAATGCCAATGAGTTATTGACGAAACTTCTTAATTTTTAATAAATTAGAAAATATGGAATAAAATATTTCAATAATATTTAAGTATTTACTATTTAGCTATGGATACAAAGTAATCTTTCCAACAAATATTTTAACTGGTTGATGCTGAACAGAACCATAAACCAATGTGCATAATTTATAACAACGCTTCTTACATACTTTCTGGCTCATTAATATTAACATGGAGCAAGTTTTTAAAAGGCAGCATATTTATTATTCCCGTTCCATTCGTTTAAAACATAATTAGAAGAAAAAAAGGAAAACACAGAACAGATCTCAAAACAGTGTCACTAAAAATTCGCTCGCCAGAGGGATAAGCGACCCATCTTCCAAATTGATATTCTTTTTTTTGTTGTAATACCGACGGAAATAGAGGTATCCTTTTCTTCCGTTAATCTGATTTCTCCCCCTTATCAGCAACAACTATTGCTGCTCTCGGCATTTTATTTCTTGTTTTTATGCGCCAAGAAAGAGCCCCAAACGCTCGTACGCAGCCCAGGAAAATGGCGACTTGGGAGTGAAACAGAGAATACTAGAATTCCAGCTGTGAGGACAAGACACAGTATTGCTATCGTTTGATGCTCGCTGATGATCGTGAAAGTACTTATTTTTATTTGACGTCTTTTTTCCTTTTTTTTTTTATTCGTGACCGTAACCGCGGCAACCACGGTTATTTTCTGCTAACGGTGCCTGATCCTGAAAGGCGGGTCATATACCAATGGAAAATCTGGCAACACGTTATTAATTTTTCACTTTCCTTCCGATTGGCAGCGTTCTGCATTTTTTTGGTTTGTATTTCCTTTTCATCTTCTAAAATCCTCGAATTCCTTCTATTTCGAACGGAAGTTTGAGAGTTAAGCCACCTTCTTCTAGACGACCATGGTTTCCACACAGAATTGTTTTTAACATCTTTTCTTGCAGACCATTTTCTGACCAATTCTTAATAGCTGTGGATACATAGTAAAAATAAAAGGCACAACTATTTTTACTGAAGTCCATTCAGTATCATGTTTTACTTAAGAAATAGTTAGAGAAAGTATTTAAGAATACAAAAAACCAATGTGTTAGAATCTTCAAAAATATTTTTAAATATATTTTTGAGATATTTAAAAGAATATTATTTTTTAAGAATATTTTTATCCTTTCTTTCACTCAGATTATTAACATTTATACAAAAAGAAATGTTTTTATTAAACGACTGTAACTGATAAAAAAATTAATATTTTTTATTTAAACTTCTATAAGTGATCAAAAAATTCAAATTTTTTTAATAAAAATACTTCTCTGAAAACAATTTATGAATATATTTTAAAAAATATAATTATATTAGTAATAAACTGTATCCTCATGAAAGAATTTTTTTTTTTTTTTATTAATCAAAAAAACCTTTTCTGAGAATCCTTTACTTTATATTTCTAAGACGCCTTTAATTTTTAAATTGCTTTAATGTTAAAGTTTTAATTGTTAAAATACTTTGAAAAGAATATTTAAAATACTTTGATATCGATGTTTAAAATGCTTTGAGGCTTTTGAATCTAACAATTTAAATTAAATTTTTATATTTGTAGTTATGTTTATTTGTCTCAAAAATCTTTTAAATATCTTCTACAATAAAAAAAATTTCAATAATAGCGAATGTACTTGTTTATCATTTAAAATTTTTAATTCAGAGATCAATATACAAAATAATATTAAAAAAGAAATAAATATAAATATCTACAGTTTCAATATTATCTTTAAAAATATGAGAAGAATACTACTATAAATGCAGCGAACAAGTTTTAAAAATTGATATATATATCAATTTATATACTTTATTATTTATTTACTTTGTATTCATTGATATATTTTTATGTTATTATTTTATTTTTATTTTTAAACCTGGCAGATGCTTTTATAAATCAATAAATAAAAGAAAAAAATTAATTTAATAAAAATATATTTTAATTCTGTAATCAATATACTTTAAAATTCTGTAACTTAATAAAAAAAAATATTTGCTTTTATGCATCAGAAGATCACAAATTTACGATAAATTAATAAATTATCTATATGGACTGAAATAATCTTTTAAATCTAAAATGTATTTTAAGAATTATTCTGTCTTTATGAAAACATTCATTTTTATATCAAATCAATATTCTTATTTCAGAATTGAATATGAAAATAAAGTATACATTTGAATTAATATGTTGATATAATTTGATATCAACTATTTATTGATTATCAAGCTGCTTATTTCAAATTTGGATATTAATATAACTGTATACTTGGAGGGATACATTTTTATAAATTTATGTATATATATAAAATTTCTTTGGAAATCTTGAATCTAATTGGTATTAATGAACTTAATAAATCTGATGAACCAAATCCGAGTTACCCATGACGTACAATTTTCTTAATTATAAAGTTTCATCCTAATATAAATTTAATTATATAAAATGAACCTATACAAAAAGAGTTTGAAATTTCAAAATATAAAATATATACTTCATAAAATAATTAAATGCCTACTCAGATGATACCATAAAATATCTTGCAAAAATTGTTGAGAAACTTTTATGAATTTAACTATGGATACAAAGTACTCTTTCCAACGCATATTTTAACTTGTTGATACTGAACAGAACAGCACACCAACGGGCATAATTTATAACAACACTTCTTACATACTGTCTGTCTCATTAATATTAAAATGGGGTAAGTTTTTAAAAGGCAACATATTCATTATTCCCGTTCCATTCGTTTAAAACATAATTAGAAAAAAAGGAAAACACAGAACAGATCCCAAAACAGTCTCGCTAAAAATTCGCTCGCCATAGAGATAAGCGACCCATCTTCCAAATTGATATTCTTTTTTGTTGTTGTTAAATACAGACGGAAATAGAGGTATCCTTTTCTTCCGTTCCTCTGACTTTTCCCCCTTATCAGCAACAACTATTACTGCTCTCGGCATTTTATTTCTTGTTTTTATACGCCAAGAAAGAGCCCCAAACACTTGTACACAGCCCAGGAAAATGGCGACTTGGGAATGATACAGAGAATACTAGAATTCCAGCTGTGAGGACGAGACACAGTTTTGCTATCGTTTGATGCTCGCTGATGATCGTGAAAGTACTTATTTTTATTTGACGTCTTTCTTCCTTTTTTTTTTTATTCGTGACCGTAACCGCGGCAACCACGGTTATTTTCTGCTAACGGTGCCTGATCCTGAAAGGCGGGTCACATACCAATGGAAAATCTGGCAACGCGTTATTAATTTTCCATTTTCCTTCCGATTGGCAGAGTTCTGCATTTTTTGGGTTTTTATTTTTTTTTATTTCCTTTTCATCTTCTAAAATCCTCGAATTCCATCTATTTCGAACGGAAGTTTGAGAGTTAAGCCACCTTCTTCTAGATAACCCTGGCTTCCACACAGAATTGTTTTTAGCATCGTTTCTTGCAGACCATTTTGAAGACGAATTTTTTGAAATATTTCGGGAGCTAAATCAAAACAAAAACATTTTTCTTTAATATTTATTTTAGTGTCTTCGAATTTTCAAATATATTGAACTTTTTTACTTACTATAAATGGCCATACCATTGTGTAATCCATAGGCCTGATAAAAAAAAAACATTGAATGTTAACTGTCATATTTATTTCCTTTCTATATATATTTATATTATTTTTCTATATTGATGAAAATGTTTGTTTACAAAAATATATTGTTCTAAATAGTTTTGTGCATTTTAGTTACAGTCTTAGCAAGAACCATGACTACATAGTTGACAACAGTTTGTGACATGTTTTTGGATAGGAGAAAATATGACTTTTTTTTTTGTTTGTTTTACGAGTTTTTTTTTAGCTTCTTGGCAATTTTATAAAATCTTTAATATATAGAGAAGACTTTTTAATTTGCATAGGATTTAAATTGGACATGTTTTTGGAATATGACATTTAATAGGATATGTTTTTATTTTTTAATTTTTATGGTTTTTGTCATGTTCTTGGCAATTTCGTAAAATCTATAATATATAGGACAGGACTTTTTAATTTGCAATAGGATTTAATAGAGCATAATTTTGGAATAGGGCATTTAATAGGATGTGTTTTTTGTTTTATGTTTTTTGACATGTTCTTGGCAATTTCATAAAATCTAAAATATATTCTTAATTCAATCATTCGGCTATGTGATTTACATGTGTTAGGGTTAGAAATATATTATTAAAAATGGCAATGCGTTATTAGTTAGTAATAAATTAGAATATATGGAATAAAATAATTTGATATTATTTAAATAATTACTGTATTATGAATCTAAATCATTTTTTTGTTCAGTGTTTTAATTTTACATTAGCATGTGGAAAACATTTTTGAAAAATTTAATACATGAATTTGTAAAGTAAAATTGGCGTGCTAATATGAGACATGCATTGTTTTGTGCAATAATGTATTATATCATTGAGAGTTATCACTTATATATGGTATCAGCTTTATAAAGTGTATTCTGCCTTTACACTTTCATACATAGAATGTTTTGAAAATAACTGATGATAAGAAAACAATAGTATACGAATATTTATATAATTTAAAAATAACTTCAACAAATTCATATAAGAGGGGTTTAAGATAAAACTTTATGTACAATCACACAGAATTTCCATTGAAAGCATATAATTTATTATGACGAAATTATTCAGCAAAAAATATAATGATATAAAAATATAATCAGCTGGGTCGATATACAGGTTACCCATGAAATTTAGAATATAATAAAAAAAAAACCACATAACTGCAATTATAATAAATAAATAAACTTTAACAATTTTCTTTTCTTGAAAAATCGCATTCTTTTTTTTAAATAAAATTCCCTTTGCTTTCCCCAGGTGATTTTTAGAGCACTTTTAAATCATTTAATCATAAAATTAATAGTTCGTGAAGTAAAATTTAAATAAATATTATGTATAAAAAAGTACGTGAAATATTTTTTTGAAAAATTAGCCAATAAGAAATGTTGAAAATGTTAAAAGACAAAAAAAGTTATTTAAGAAAACGAAGAACTCCGTTCCAGAAATAATAACCCCTAATTTTATGGATAATAACTATATTTTAATTTGTTATTCAGTAAATTTAATTATATATTATATTTTCTGACTGCAAGTCGGCTCTGGAAACATTTAAAAATTGAGATACTAACATCACTTCTGCGATAAATGTTCTGCTCGAGACTCTACACTGTAGAGGCAAATCATGTCATCTTCAATGGATTCCTGCACATGTCCACATTGAGGGCAACGAATGCGCTAGCTCTTTAGCCAAAGAAGCCCGGGGCAATGATCAACCCAGGACTACCATCACACTTGCAGGTGCTAACGCAGTTGCCAAAAGCCGACTTATTCCTCATAACTTTAAGAAGTCACTAATCTTGGACTTCAACTGCCCTAGGAAGCTGACATCAGTTATTAGCAGACTCAGAACTAATCATTACAGAGGGATGAAGATTCTCCCAGACAAGACCAGAGAATGCATCCCCTGCAGAAATTGCTCCAAAGCTTTCCTAAGCACATTCTTTCCTAAGCACATTCTAGAGTGCCCAGCACTCACTCGCCATGTTTTGCAATTGCGTATGGTGCCGATCGAGGCCAACTTAAGAGAAGTCCTGTATAGTGAAGCGGCGTCATTGCTAGCGGCCTCTATCGTGAAGACTTTTGACTTGATCTAACTTGAATAATAATATTTTAAATCCATGGACCCGATAACAACAACAACAATTATCTATTATATTAATTTTCACTACAAGCTATGCCCTGTCACATGACTTAGCAAAACATTTTTTTTAAAACTTTCTTTTAAAGAACTCTCAGTTATTTTTATAACACTCTATATAATCACATCCATTAAACTGTTATTACAGCTTTATGTAATTATATGTATTGTATCGGAGTATGTAATTGTGTAATATGTAATGTATCTATAATCATTATTAAAATAAAGATTTGATTGATAAAATACCTATATATTCTAATTTAAAAATAACTATACATTATATATTTCTAATAACTAGTATATACTTTGGTTATATGGTTTTTTTTTTCTAAAAATGAATTACTAAATTTTTTCAATTACTTGAATTGGTATAGTAATTTATTTATTATTTTAATATTCTTTTATTGGTTACGCGTTTGATAGTATGTAGTTTTTTTAATATTGGAATTTCTTATACTAAAAAAAAATATTATTGCTCCAAAATAATGAAAAAAAAAAATAAGAAGTAAAAAAATAGGAACTTTTCAGAGAGCGAAACATTTCCAATTTTTGTTAAAATTATATATATATATATACATATATACCGGGTGAAAACCCTGAAAATTCCCACCAATAGTCCGACTAATGAGGCAAGATGCTCAATATCACAAATGCCCTCGTGAGTCTTCGTTTTTGAAACTGTGTATACAACGAGTGTGAACTGAACAGCAACCCTAATGCTCACCAGCGGCGCGTTTTGTCACTGAGCCACGAGTAGGACAGTTATATATTTGAAACACATCATACGTTAAAATTAAAAATATTTAATAAATAATTAAATATCTGTTATACATGTTGTGCATTATTGATAACGTATATTGTTTTTTCACATAAATAAGCGCTACACTTTATATAATGCAATGCTTCAAATAAATGGATGTCATTAAAAATTCAAACTTAGAAAAAATTCAGTCATTCATGTTTTATAAATTTAGATATGTAATTTTAATATTAACTAAAACATATTATAACAAAATTAAATGCATAATAAATTAATCATAATCAATTAAATGTATTATTATATTGTATAATAATAATAATAATAATAATAATAAATTGATGCTTCAGATATCTTAAACTGCTACTATTTGAACAACGAAGAAAGCAAAATTAAAAATTTAAAGTATATATATATATATAATATGTGTATGTATGTGTGCGTGTGTGTATAAAACACACACACACACACACACACACACACACACATATATATATATATATATATATATGCATATGTATATGTATGTTAAGATTCAAAAGCGACCAAAAATAAAACGTGTAATGGGGACAGTGGAAATTGCTTATGCATCACTAAGTACAAAGCTTACTATTTTATGCTCCCGACATCCTGGCGCCTGTATTTCTTCGACAAAAAAGACTGCGATTTCTGTGTTTAATGGATGTACATTTCTCACAAGAGATTTCCTTTTCCTTAAGAAAGGGAATTTGGCGTAATAAAAAGATCCACTAAGAAAACTATATTCATTATTTATATAACCTTTTGTAAGTACTTTTAATTGCGATAATTACACTATTATAACAAAATCGTGATTACGTTTGCAAAATTAATAAATTTCCAAGGTTACTGATAAGTTTCTTCCATTTACTTTAATTAAAAAATAAGATGGGAAATAATTAAACAAACTAACAAATTTCAGCTGTAATTTATTCATCAAATATGTTAAATGCCCGATTCTTAGCTCAATGGCAACGTGCACCGTTAGTGAGCATTAAGGCGGAGGTTTATTCCGCTTTCGGCTTTGTTGTTGGCAATGTTTCAAAAAATGAGAAGACCCGATGGCGTTTGGGATATTCAGAATCTGGCCACGTTAGCTGGATTGCCTGATGGGAATTTTCCGGGTTTCCTCCCCTACGATACGCAAATTAAGGGTAATTACCTCTAAAAGTCCTTTCGGAAAGCACTGTCACCCTTCTTTCGCGACACGGAGTCAAGTGAAACTTCAGCCTAGGGTGTTCCATCACAACGGAAGCTGCCCCGCTTACCTCCTTCTTTCCGTGGGAACACTCAGACAGTTGGTCTAGATGTTTCTTGGTCTACACTAAGTGGGGTAAGAAACAACGCAAGTTAAATTTTTAAGAAAATTGATACTTAATTTATTCTTACAAATTATATAAAAATACTGAAATCAAACGGACACAAAAATTTTATTTATTACAGTTGGAACTAGGACGTTGTCTTATTCAATTCCTTCTATTAACTCACACTCTCTCTATATATATCTGGTTCAAATTTTCAATCGTTAATAAAATACTTTTTATTCATCCACTCAAGTACAAATACATTTTTTTTAACTTGTAGTGGATGACATTTGATGTTAATACAGTTTTTTAAAATATTAATTCAGTAATTAAATTTAATTGATTAATTTTAGTTTTTTTAGATTTAAGCTGCATATATCTACCAATAGAGGCATCACATAAACTTAAAAAAATGAATGAAAACTATTTATAAAGGACTTTCTGCAATACAGCGTGAAAAAAGTAGGAATTGACTTTATTTTATTTTTTTATATTACTTGTTTTACAAAAAATAGTTTCATAAGCTGATTTTTAATTTAAAGATGAACTATTTCTATTTAGTCTTGCAATACAGATTTTGTTTGGTTTGTATCTCTATGGTCATTTTGTGTACACACTTTTGGCTAATCAGACCGGGACCTACAATTTAATGTGGATTTCAAAGCACTAAACATCCATGCCACCGGCAGGATTCGAATCTGAAGCCTGTGGTACCAAAGGCCAAGGCGCTTGCAATACAGAAGATTTTTGTCAAAATATATTGTTTCTCCCGTAAACGAATTAGTCATATTAATAATTTTTTCCTGTTAGGTTTATTATATTTTCGACCACTCCTATATAATCCATGTTGCTACTTAAAAATATACGCTATTCCAGATATATTTTAAATACTCCATTTGAGCAGTTTAATTTATGTAGTAAAATTTAAATGTTAAAGTGTTTTTTTAAATGTCTTCCATTTAGTTTCCATAATACATGTGAGGCAACAACATTTGTTTCTATAAAAGAAACACATAATTTTATTTAAGTTATACATACCATTTATTGTTAAATTTATAAAATTAGGTAGTAATGGTAAATAATAGTAAGAATATATATTATAATAGTTAAGGTATTTTTAAAAATGTTTTGCATAGTTGCTTTCTTATAAAATACCTGACTAACAAGTCTAGATAACATCAAAGGACAATATATTATGTACTCTTGTCGAAAAACTTCAAAGCAGTTTCCAAACTCGAAACCTATCAGAAGATGTCTGATATCTGCTTTAAAGTCGCTGTAAGGTATATATCGCATAAAAGATGTAAGTTAACATTATAAGTTTACATTTCAAGGATTCAAAATCAATATGGAAACATGAATCTGGAAGAAGAAACAAAAATTTATGTATATATAAATATATAGATATTATTTCGAATTTATAGCAATTTTAATATGAAATTTATTAAAAAAAACTTTTATTTTGCAAAAATGGAAGATGTTCTTTAGAATCTTTAAAGATTAAGGTAAATATTTTTTAAATAATAATAGCGTAGTATTCGTATTTTAAGTCTATAAGTGTAGTGTCCAGGTTGGACAATCAGATTGTAACTGGGTTTGGTTAGGTTGAAATATTTGAGGCACAGGTTGGAGAAGGCTGGTACAGGTGTGCTCACAGTGTTTTTTTACACACGCTCAAACACCACACACATACAATTAAAGACATACAATATTCAATACATTTAAAGATAGATAATTATTGATTTGTGGAAGGACTCCCCTTCTAAGCCAAAAACCGGAAACTCGGATGCGAACAGGGTGCTCAAAATATAAAATCATCTGCGGGTGAGAGTCTGTAGACCAATTAATGCGCCGGTAAGTCTCTAAATATATTTCCTTTTGGGATGAGAGACTATAAATCAAACGTTTCTCAGCGGGAACACAGGTTGTGCTGTACTTCCTCACACGGGTGAGAGTCTCGAGGCCGACTGACAATTTCCCCTGAATGCCATAGGGGGCGTTGCCAATGTGTAGGAGGAAAGACGGTTACATAAGTAAAATCTAATGTACACTGGTTATATTTCTTATATAAATTGAGTTGTAGTATCAATGTTATTATTTTTTATTTATCATATAATTGTTTTATCAATAATTCTCCGTCTGCACCTACACAAATCGAAAAGAGCCATTAGACTTTAAGAAAGGTTGCAGCAGTTGAAGTTTTACTTTCTCATCAACTCTTAAAGTAATTGTTTTTACTTTAATCCTTTGTATATAGAGATAATTTGTGAATAATGGAGAATTCCGTAATTAATGTAGTGAATCTATGATTAAATAGAATGTATTTTTATTTTTTTCTATTTTGATTTTTTCATTAATTTAATGATTTAAAAATAACTGTATACTTATGGATATGTTAATGATAATTTTAAAAAATTCATGAATGAGTTTAAAAAAAGCGGAAGAAGAATTAATACATGGAGCAAAATGGCTTTACATAAATGACGATTTCATGGTAAAATTGCTTTTATTTACAGAAACGTTATTCTGATCATATATATAAATTTGAATATTTTGAAAGTAGATATAATTCATCTAAAAAAATTCAAGTTCAGATTATGTATGCTAATCCAATCACTTTGCTAAACAAATATATGCTGCAATCTTAATTCAAGAATCTTAATTTTCAATCAAAATACTATAAACACAAGTCCTAATTTAAGACATTTAAAATAAACAAGTTCTTTATAATTCGAAATATATAATCATATTTTTATAATTTATAATGCAAAAAAAGAGTTAATGAAATGAATTCAAATGGCCGGAAATTTAATTATAACTACAGCATAACTTTTTTTCATATGAACTAATCAGAAAAGAAATGGGGCAAAAACAGTTCTAAGTCTTAAACTAGGTTTTTAATTTAATAAAAAAATCTCAAAATATTTATACTAGTTAACTTAATAACTAATAATAAAAAGCTGAATAAATATAAATCAAATCAAATTCAAAACTATCTTATTAATTTGATTACAAACTCTATACGATAATTTAGATTTATTCGATTCCAACAGATTTAGTTTTAGATTTATTTGCGGAAAATATTTTAAAATTGGAAATGAATTTTTATTATTTACAAATATTGCCTTTTATTAAGATATTCCTTATATAACTCAATTAAAAAATTGGTTTTGAAAAGTAAATTCTAATGTTATTATTTTGATGTTCACATCAGTAATTATATATACAATTATTGTTATTTATGTAAAAAAATTGCTCTTAATGGAAAAATACATAATAATAATAATAAATTAATAATTTAAAACAATGACTTTAAAATAATACTAAAGATTTTAAGATAATATAGTAATAATCAAAATGATGTTAACATTAATCTATGATTTTTGTAGAAAACCATGAATAATTAAAAAAAAAATAGTTTTGTAATATTTAAAATAGAGTTATAATATATCGTTGGGCTACTTAGGCTTTTCCAAAATAAAATTTATTTAAAGAGAAAAAAAAATAATTTATAAAGGAAAACATAAATAATATCATACTAATCTATGTAGTATATATTAAAATATATATTATTATTAGGATCATTCTAAGACTATGAATATAACTTAAAAACATACTTAAAAGAGATTACATAAAATTTAGAGATAATTCTATGAGAAACGTTATATTGCTTTTTTTTCTCAGAAAAAATAGTTTTATTAATCTTAAATTGCATATTTTATATAAAAGAGAATCAAAAATAAATTTTCCTTTGTGTTGTCATCCAATAATAGGCATGAGTAAATTAAAGTTCAAATAAATATAAAAAGATCAAAATTTCAAAGTCCAGAATATTATATAGATATCATTTATTGATCAAAGAATGAATGTTGCATATATGGAATGATAGTATTCTTCAAATATTTTATAATTTTACAGAGCTTTGTTATTATTAAATTTATTTATTTTTACTTTTTCATTGTATACAAGAAATGTTTGTAGTCAGAAAAGATTAAAATTACTCCTTCAATAACAAACTATTCTGTAATTCCAATATTTTGTTGATGAGTTTTTTATTAAAAATTAAAATAATTACTTCTTAAGTAAAAACTGTAATACAAATTTTATTTTATTGAAGAACCTATTAATATTTTGAGGCTAATTCAATCTAATTTTTGTTGTATCTTAATAAATAATTAATGATAGTAAGTTCCAATTAAGTTCAGTATTGTATGAGAACTGAGTACACTGGTATGAAGTTATATAACAAATAAGTTTACCGGTAGTTAGATAGTTAGTAATGCTAACTATTTAATTTTTATCTAAAGTCTGTGAGTAACTATCTAACTATAACTATCTAGTTTGTATTTTGTGAGTAACTATCTAGTTAGTGAATAAATTCAACCAAAATATCGAACGAAAAAACTTTCATATAAAAAGAGAGTTTCCCATAAGTACCAATGTGTCTTGCATATCAAAAATCAAACACTGAAGATCTTTTTCACTGGCAATATTTTGAATATTTTAAAATTAATAGTTATTTTAAAATATAATATATTTTGAAAATAATTTTTATAAATTATGAAAGGAAACATCTGATACTCTGATCTGAATTCCAATTTTATTTTGGTTTTCAGTTATGTTGCTTTATTTTACTCTTGTAGCGTTTTTGCCACGGAAGAGTTGTGGCATTCCATTCCCAGGAGAGAGTATATTCTTCGACAAGTATTCCTAGTATATTCTTTGATAAGCACATAATAATCACCCATCTTTGAAATTTGACAGCAGACAAGCAGTGTTGTGGGTAGTTATATTTCATGCAATTAGTGTTTTGTACTAATGAATACAACCTGTCACTCAAATCTGGTAGCAGATATTCGTTGTCATGTATAATGGGACCTCATGACATTAGAACTGTCTGTGCGACCTTCACAGCTCGAAATAATTACAGGTGGCATACGGATTGCGCCATAAGTTGTTGCATCGTGATTGGTGATAGACCATGGGGTGAAAAATGTCTAATCCAATGAGAAGTGAAGGAAGTCTCCCTTCCCCCATCATTTTCTTGGAGGTTTTTGGAAGGACAGAGGGTTCTGCGACGAGAAGACAGCGACTGTTGTTTTTCTCTTCTTCTCTGAAGTGACTGAACATACCAAAGTGAGTTTCTTTCCAAAGTGAGCCATTTGTGGTTTCATGTACCACGTCGTGTGATAATTAAGATCTGCCGCAGACCACGTGCTTAGATACGTCATAGACTCGAGAAGTCTGTAAATCTCCGTACTTGGAGTGAACTACATTCGTGAATCAAATTTAAATCTTTACTTTTCATTTTTTTTGTAAATAAGAATGTGTATTAACCCCATGCTCTGTATCTATAATAATGCTTGTAAATAAAAATTAAAGTATTCCCATGAACCTGAAAGTGGCATTCTTCTTGAAGCCGTTATAGGTCTAATAAATGGGCGAGGCGTTACACTATGTAGGATGCATCAAATTACTTATTTGTATCCATAGAAAAATCTTTCAAACGTACATTGTTTGTTATTACTCTGGTCTCTTGGTAAATTACATTTAAATTGTCTTCAAATTCTATACATTCTTTGCTTACATTTACATGATAAAGATGTAACAGTTTATAAAAGGCCATCCATGTAATACAATTCTTGTTTTCACTTGTTCACTTTTTTTAAAACACATTGTGTTTATTCAAACTATGTCTGATAGTTTTTATAAAGAATAAATGTAACACATTATCCACAGACGGAATTTTTTAGTTATATTTGAATGGGCTCTCTAATTCATCAAAAATAAATTGCACCTGAATGGATGCCAATAGAATACAATATGCAATCCGATGATTTAAATCCTTTTGCACCCACTCACCAAAATGCACCTGCCTAGGAAATTCATCTGCATTATTCATACTGTATAGCAATATTATAAGTAATACTTTTTTTGTCTGTGGCTCAATGGCCGTTTACGCTCAATTAAATATGAGAATTCCTATCTTTTACCATATCGGAGAGAAGCTCATTTTAAATGGATGGACCAACATAAATTAGAGCTTTTCAAACGGACAAGGAGATTTAATGCGGAAATTAAACGAAACTACTGTTTAATATTTCAAATCTTTGAAATACATATATGCATATATGATATGCTTGTATGGATACGCATATATTAAAGTATTTTTTTTTTCAAATAAAATCATTTCGATTGCATAAATGTTTATTTAATAAGTAACTACGAACGAATTTTAAATCAGTATAATTTTTTATTCATGTATTCTAATATGTATAGCATGAATAACAATAAAAACAAAATAATAATATTTGTAATTAAAAGCGGTGTTTTGAATTAGAATCAAATGTGTACGAAGATTTAAATTAATTCTTTTGATAATTTTTTTTCATCGTATTTTATCCTACCAGTTACGTATAATTAAAATTCATGAATTTATATGCATTAATAAGGTTTATATATGTTTTTCATACTGTGAATATTAATAAGATAAAAAAAAAAAACAATGAAAATTATTTAAAAATTAAAAACACTTGAAAAAGTTTACTTACAGAAAAAAAAAAACCGAATAGAAAACAAAAATAAAAAATAAATGAGAATCAAAACGAAAACTGGATGAAATCATAATTAAAATTCTTGATTAAGATGTACATTTGCTTTTATTTAATATCTAAAAATGTTAATTTTATAACTTTAAAAGTATAATCACATTTCTATTTTATCCTAGATTATCCCCTTGCTTTTTGAAAATTGTAAACAAAAAACTAAATATTCTCTTATGAAAATTAATGCTATATATAGCACGAAATTGTTGCATACTAATAGATATTCAAATTAATTTTATATCTGTTATTGAAAATTATCAGCAATATAAAGTATAAACGATATTCTGAATACATATAGTTCTTTAAAAACTTATAAGATATAGTTCTTCACCAATATCTTGGATGAAATATACACAAGACCTATATATTTCATCCTGTAATCGAAATCTTTTTATACATTTAATAAAGCTTATAATATGGATGTATATTTAATCTTTAAAGACTAATAAATATTTTGGATACTTTAAGCGATGTGAATTTGAGTAGTAAAATACATTTATTGAAGAAACAGTTAGATATTCCTGTTATTTTATATATCCCGAATCTTAGGTCATAGGTCATATCTTAGGTCATCCCGAATCTTAATCTTAGGCCCGAATCATCTTAGAATTTACATATATGAGCAAATTCAGCGTAGGTACAGAGCTGCGAATCTTCTCCTACATTGTACAACTGCAATTTACCCTTTAGGAGCAGCAATTGGAAGATGGGGTACTTAATTCCATCCTCAAGCTTAACAAAACTTTTTGAATTATATTATTCCAGATACAGAAAAAACATTTTTCAGCTTTTCTTGTTAAAATTTGAATCACGCTAGTTAAAAGAAAAACTAGTGTTAATAGTTTCTAAAGCAGATTGTGAGGAGTGAAACAGGACTGACGTCACGCTTGCTCACTTTCAAAACTAAGTCCAATCTGACATCAAGTACCATCAAATTACTCCAATGGAGTCACAAAAGACAGTCGTTCATCATAGGGCACATCATTAATAATATTATACACTCATGTCCATAAATTAAGGATAATTCAGAATCACACAGAAATTGAACTCTAAAATAAAAATTTCACCTGTAGGATTATCACACACATCTTGAAGAAGAATATGCAAATTACAGGAAACCACCAGATGGCGCGGATAGTACGTCACAATGACGAGAGTGTAAGAGAGTATATAAGGAATGGTGGCAAAGAAGTAAAATTGTTCACAAGCGCTTTAAAAGCCTTTCAGTGCAATAACCGCATAGTTATGGCACAAAGGAAGCATTTGGATGATATTTTACGTGGTAGATTTTTTACGTAGTATTTGCCATTACCATCAATGCGTTAGACAACGATTACATCTTTAGATTACGTGTCTCAACCACAATCGTAGTCTAGTCAGAAAGAACTATTTGGGAATGTAATTAGTTCGCCCCCCCCCAATGTAATACTGATTCAAATAAAGATGTCAAATACATACAAAATTTGTCAAAACAAGTCTAGTGAACTTGGTAATCTCTGCGCGTCATTGGAGTGGGTCATTTCCGTTTAATTTAGACAGCATGTCGAATTAGAATGGTGTTTATACACTGAAGTGACAACAGTCATGGGATAGCAATATGCAAATTTTCAGATGGCAGTAGCATCGCGTAGAACAGGTATAAATTCGCAGTGCTTTCGCAGAGCTTTCATTTCTGTTCAAGTTATTCCTGTGATGATTAGAGGTTTTGACGTGATGATGACCGCACGACGGGAATTAACAGACTTTGAAAGCGGAATGTTAGTTGGAGCTAGACGCATGGGTCATGCCATTTCGGAAATCGTTAGGGAATTCAACATTCCCAGATCGACTGTGTCAAGAGTGTGCCGAGTATGAAATTTCAGGCATAACATCCCACCATGGACAGCGCAGTGGTCGACCGCCTGCACTTAACGACCGAGACCGGCGACGTCTGCAAAGAGTCGTAAATTCTAACAGACAAGCAACACTGCGTCAAATAACCGCAGAAATCAATGTGGGACGTACAAGGGACTTGTCTGTTAGAACTGTGCGGAGAAATTTGGCTTTCTTGGGCTATTCCAGCAGAAGACCGACTCGAGTGCCTTTACTGACAGAACGACATCGCTTGCAGCGACTCTCGTGGGCACGTGAGCATATCGGTTGGTCCCTAGATGAATGGAAACCGTGGCCTGGTCCGATGAGTCCCGATTTCAGTTGGTAAGAGCTGATGGTAGGGTTCGAGTGTGACGCAGACCCCACGAAGCCATGGACCCAAACTGTCAGCAAGGCACTGTTCAAGCTGGTGGTGGCTCCGTAATGGTGTGGGCTGTTTTTTCAGGGCATGGACTTGGTCCTCTGGTGCGACTGGACCGAACATTGACTGGAAATGCTTATGTTCAGCTACTTGGAGATCACTTGCAGCCATTCATGGACTTCATGTACCCAAACAACGATGGGATTTTTATGGATGACAATGCGCCATGTCACCGGGCCACAACTGTTCGCGATTGGTTAGAAGAACATTCTGGACAATTCCAACGAATGATCTGGCCACCTAGATCGCCCGACATGAATCCCATCGAGCATTTATGGGACATCATCGAGAGCTCTGTTCGTGCCCAAAATCCTGCACCATCAACGCTTTCACAATTATGGACGTCTATCGAGACAGCATGGCTCAATATTCCTGCAGAAGACTTCCAACGACTTGTTGAGTCCATGCCACGTCGAGTTGCTGCACTTCGCCGGGAGAAAGGAGGGCCGACACGATATTAAGAGGTATCCCATGACTTTTGTCACTTCAGTGTATTAATTTATAGTAAACTACTCCTCTTTACTTTGCGTTTAAGTGTTATTTTTTCACAGATTCCTTAAAATTCAGCGAAATTGAGAAAAACATCCAAACAATTTATGTTATATATATGGTGAACTAACTTGGAAGTTCCAAAGAAGGAATATTTCTTCCTTGATAAAAAAAGGCATGAACTTTATTTCGGGTATCAAATTGGTGATCAAGGAAAATCTTGAAACCCTGGTGGTTTTTTTTTTTTTTTTTTTTGTGATTTAACATTCCTGAGGTGTTGGCTTAACGGAGAGTCTCAAATTATGTTATTTTCAATTCCAATGGAATGGAGGCAACCAAAGTATCACTACGCGGGCTGTTATTTCTGCATTTTAAAAATTGCTGGAATAAAATGCAATACCAAGAAGACCAGTAAATAACCTTACCTTCCTTCAGATATCAGGCTTCTTTCGCACAGAGACGAGCTTCCAAACCTAGAGCCAACTGAAAATTGGAGGATACGTACAGAAAACTCTGACTATGAGGGTATAACATAAAGTCCAGAAAAAGACCACTCTTAAGATCCAGATTTAGTTGGAACGTCTACAGAACTTCATAGATTTAATAAGTCTGAACTTATCCGCAGAAATTCCCCACAGAGATATGCTTCTAATTCCAGTGTCACTTGAAAATTTCAGTTTGCAGAAAAATACGACACTGAAGATGTAGAATTTAGTGTAACAAATCCTCATAGAATTAATCGTACTAAACTAGTTTCTAATTTAAATTTGTCAAAGAATCACGCAGAATTACTGACATCCAGATTAAAGGATTGGAATTTCCATGAGGAAGGAATTATAATTTCTCGTCGTCGACGGGAATAAAATCTCCAACACTTGTCCTCCGCAGAAAGCAATTTAGTATGATCTTCATTCATTTTCTTCAAGTGATCTTCATTCATTGCAGAATGAGTTAGAAGATCGTCATAATCCTAAGGAATTGAGGTTTCTCTAAACTCGGATTAAGAGTAGTTCTGAAAATATTGAAAATGAGAAACCTTGGATTTGTCATGCCTATGTAACCAGTATGAAAGAGACTGACAAAATGAAGATTTTGCTATCAAAGATACAATACCAACAGCATTCTTGAAATATATGTGGCGATTTTAATGTTTTAGCATTTTTGTTAAGTCTCTAACAATAATATACTAAATTTTGTTGCTTTCTATGCTAGTGGAGTAGAAAAGACAGTCTTATTCAACGCAAAAATAATTTAATTTGTTTATTCAATGCATAAATAATTTTATCAAGAAGAAATGATCTAAAATAAGTCTGAGAATATAATTTCTCAATCGATTATAAATCCTGAGCACATATATCTTCCTCCCTTACAAATCAAACTTTGATTAATACAAATTTGTGTTAAGGTGATTGATAAAAAGGGTCCAGGTTTGCTGTATTTATAGAGTACACTCCCTAGAATCACTGAGGATACAATAAAAGAAGATATATTTATAGCCCCACAAGTAAGGATCTTACATCAATTGCAATTTGTTAGTTTATGTATTAGACAGTCTATAGAGTTACAAGAATTTTAATCCATTTATCGTGATTGAGGGCAATAGTAATAATTCAGATTGAATTTTAGAATCGAGATTTCATTTATTTAGTTTTCGGGTTGATATTTAATTTTAAGGTGCGTTTGCAATTTGTTAGTTTATGTATTAGACAGTCAATAGAGTTACAAAAATTTTAATCCATTTATCGTGATTGAGGGCAATAGTAATAATTCAGATTGAATTTTAGAATCGAGATTTCATTTATTTAGTTTTCGGGTTGATATGTAATTTTAAGGTGCGTTTGCAATTTGTTAGTTTATGTATTAGACAGTCTATAGAGTTACAAGAATTTTAATCCATTTATCGTGATTGAGGGCAATAGTAATAATTCAGATTGAATTTTAGAATCGAGATTTCATTTATTTAGTTTTCGGGTTGATATTTAAAAGGTGCGTTTGCAATTTGTTAGTTTATGTATTAGACAGTCTATAGAGTTACAAGAATTTTAATCCATTTATCGTGATTGAGGGCAATAGTAATAATTCAGATTGAATTTTAGAATCGAGATTTCATTTATTTTGTTTTCGGGTTGATATTTAATTTTAAGGTGCGTTAAATCTTAAAATTGTTAGCTTATGAAGAACCATAACTTTGAGGAACGTTTGAATGGGGTTAAAAATGTTGCCTGCAAGTCAATAAAAAGGCCGTAATTGAATTTTAGGGTAATAGAAAGCTGATAACTGTGAAGAATTTTCAGAATATCTTCAAGATTATAAAGCTCTGAGATGTAACATGTCCCTACAAATACATTTTCTGGATTCCGACTTGGACATATTTTATGAAAATATTGGTGTTGTGAGCGACGAACACAGTGGGCGATGACACCAAGATATAACAATGGAAAATTTTATGAGAGAGAATGGATCCAAATATACTTGCAGATTATTGTTGACCACTAAAAGGATGTTCGTCAAGCAATACATAGTGGAAAATCTTTAAAAACGACATTTTAATTTAGATTAATACATGTAAGTAAATAAAATAAATAATAGCATACATTTTTTAATTTCTTATTATAAAAACACCCTACCCTTTACGAAAGATGTTATGTAAATTTGAAATTAGAGTAAAATATTCTGATTAATTTAAAGCCATTCTGATTAATTTAAAGACAAAAAGTTAAATTTTGTTGATCAGTTTTATTTTATAAATAATTAATTTCTAACAAAACATACATATGAACAAATATGATTATCTAAAATATCAAGATCTGTTTTCAAATAACAATATAATTTTTTAAGTTTTAATTAATTATCCCTAATATGGTTAATACTTTAAAATTAACAATTATTTAGTTAATATTACATACTTCTCAGACCAGTTTTTATCAGATTTGAAAAAAGAGCATATGTTTTTAACAGCAACTTGACTTAATTAATAACAAAATGGCTTTCTTATAAACTTAACTGAATGTTTCATGGGTGATATGAATTCATCTTTAATTTTTGTTTCAAATTTTGTTGCTTTGTTTATTGCTTTTTAGGATTTATTAAATAATTTTAGAGGATATATAACAAATACTTTATACATACGATATTAATTATCTTTGATGAGATATGTCTTGGTGGTTGGTTTTAAACATGTTACTTAACTTTCTATATCAGCTATCTCTAATTTTTTTTGATTATGTATCCCCAAGACGTAAGCTATTAAAGGTTGACAAATAAAGATATATGCAAATTTTAATTACTTTCGTAGTATGCATTTATGTATTAAACACTTTTAATTGCTTTAATATATATATATATATATATATATATATATATATACAATTAGGCCCATTCTGATTGTGTGGAAAAGTAATAGTAAAAAGAAAGAGGACAAATCGATTACTTGTTAAGGGTTCTAATAAAATAAATCTCTAATCAATATTTTGGAAGCAAATAATTTAATTGTTATTAGAAAATTTCCTCGTCTATTTTATGATATAAATAAAATGAAATAAAGTGCAAAAATTGGAACCCAATTACACCAAATATAATTGCACAAAAAAGATACTTATAAAAATATCTTTCTTCCCCATTACGCCATTCTGTTTGAATCCACACAATTTGGATGTTTGCCGATTTTCCATGCAATCTGTGGGCACTCTGCACATTTAAATTAACTTCATTTTTAATTAGAAATAAATCTGAACAATGTGACTTTTTGCTATAATGTATTACTATCGGAGAAATTGAATTTGATGCTCTCTGTTAATGTAATTTGAAGATCTTGTTCTAACTTTAATTTACGTTAGCATGCGTCATTGGCGTACCCTTACATATAATCCTGCATGCTACCTGGGGTACGCGTACAACACTTTGGAAACTACTATTCACTATAGAACATTTTAAAATATTCTTCTTATCATAACAATACATAAATTATTTTAGAGTAAAATAAAAACAATCAATAACTATACAAAACATCGCATCTTTTTAAACTAAAATATAATAAAATGCACGAAGATAGTCTCAAATTCAGCCATTCCAATTACCGCTAAAATATTTCGCTCGAATTTGAGATTCGATCTGAACTAGAGAATGGGTAAATCGATTCTTGTATAAATAGATTCTACCATCGATTCTTGTCTTGCGTAATGAATTGCATAAACGTGTTCCTGTTCTGCATTTTGCGTGTTTACGACTGTTCTTGATTAAACGATATTCTCTAATCGATATAAGGAGAACAATTTAATACACCGGATACATAATTTCCAACAGAATTGAGTCCCACAGACTTGAATAGTAACTTTAATTTAATCTTAATTTTACACGACTCAAGTTATTTTGCGTTAAATTAAATAAGTTAATTGACCTGTCATCCGCTTCAGATATTTTTCTTTCTATCTGCATCCATACGATTTAAATAACTTTGTTCATGCAGAATTTGAATCAATTCAAAAATGTGTTGTCTACTAAGCACTACCGTATATTATAATTAATATCTTTATTATTATTACTATTTTGTTTACTGAATATGTCATGCGATGCAGAGTTAAATATTTCAGTATTTCATTAAAATCATCTGTAAATTATCTATCATTATTAATATCAAATTATTGTTATTATCATTGTAAATTATCATTCATACAAATCTCTAAATTATCATTATTAATATCAAATTTTTGTTATTATCTTTGAAAATTATAAACATGACTATTATCATTGTAAATTATCAAATCTGTGAATTATCTATCATTAGATCATTTGTAAATTAAAATCGTTTCATTAAATATTTTGTGAATTAAAATCGTTTCATTAAATCATCTGTAATTTAAAATCATTTTATTAAATCATCTGTAAATTTAAATTATTTCATTAAATCATCTGTAAATTAAAATCGTTTCATTATATCATCTGTAAATTTAAATCATCTTCATTCAACCATCTGTAAATTTAAATCATCGGTTTCATTAAAGCATGTATAAAATTAAATCATCAGTTTCAATAAATCATCAGTAAATTTAAATCATATGTTCATTAAAGTTGCTTATTAGAGTAAGGATCCACCATGCATTCCCGTAACAAATTATAAAGCGGACGGGGAAGAGTTCAAGGTTGATAGATCCTCCTTTCAAGGACGGCTTGACCTTTACGTTAAGACTTTGCACGTTTTTCTTTTTATTCCTCCCCTTTGACTTTGGAACCGATAATGGGAGAGGGAGAAAGAGAAAAGGGAGTGTACAGGGAGTCGGGAGAAAAGTATCAGGGCCATTATTAGACGCATATTTGTACCTGACCTTTACTACTAGATACATACTACATTTACGATGTGTTCTGAATAATAATAATAATAATACACAAGGAAGTCTTAGCAGTTATTAGGTTATCGATGATTTCCATAGAGAACAGAGGGTACAGCAGTCGAGTGAGAGTTCCAGGCATTACGGAGAACCACAAGCAAAATGACATTTAAGATGATATTGTAAATTTTTTATATAATTGTGTTTCGTGTGTTATGCTGCAGTTGTGCAATGCTGTCTTTGCAATTTTAATAACTATGGCAGCTAAACGTCGCGTTTTATTTTGAGAAACTTTGGTTTCATACACGAACAACATTGAATCACAACCACGCTAATATTTGGCCCTAACTATTACTATTAGGAGTATCCTATTCTAAGTAATAATACATCAGTAAATCTTAGCAGTTATTACGTTTTATCTATAATTTTCAAAAGCTATTGTTTCCAAATTTGCTTGTCCTATGGGGAAATCTAATGTGTCAATTCAAAAGGCTTGCGACTTGATGCCAAAACTACCACTTCCTTTTTTTAACAGCAATGATTGCGATAAATTTCACCAAACCAATTCCCATTATCTATCTAGTTTTTCATCCACGTGCCAGTTATTATCCTTAATGGAATATTACAAATTAAAAAGTGATTTAACTTTTAATTTATTTAATTAAGATTTCTTAACTTAATCAGTTTTATTAATAAGCATCAAAATTAGGTAAAGTAAATAATGAGCATTAAAATGAAACGTATAAAAAAAAAAAGATTAGATCGCAGTAAAAAATATATTTATATTTAATCCCATTTCAGCATATATAAATTAAATTATAATTAATGAATTATTAAAATCTAATGTAATTATTTCGTTATCAATAATTTTACTTTAAATGAATTTCCCAATTAATATTCTATAAACTTAAATTAAAAATATTTTTTTATATTTCCTTACTACCTTAAAAATAAATTAGAGGTAAAACTTTAGTATATGCAAATAAATATAATTTGACTTTTCAATATCAATCCCTGTGTCTCATTAAAATTTAATAAAAATAAAAATATTTGTAAAAGATTTAAGATTTAATGCCAAATAATAAATAAATGAATTAGGATAGGCTCAATAATTTTTATTGCTGTAATAAATATTTTTAAAATACATTTAGAGATTTTGAAATTTGTTATGCAAAATGTCTGATTTTAAAAGAAAATGTTTTAAATAAGGATTAATCTTCTATAGGGTATTTTAATTTTGATTGGTACATAAAAGTTTCTCTATTCTTTTTAATCTGTAATTCAGAACCAGATATTTTTCATTTATTACGAAAATTAGTTTAATTTAGAGGAAGACAAAACTTTGAAAATCACTGGACATTTTTTCAGTATTTTGTTCTCTTTCACTATAAAATTAACGATAGCAATATTTTTAATTGTATTTCTTCTTATTTTGTTTTTGCATTAACGTTTCCAAAATCGATAACATTGCTTGGAAAAATTCCGTTTGTTGTTTTTAATTTTTGTTCTGTTGTTTATCAAAGCGGATGTACTGCTCATCGATTTCGATTACTTCAAGCTTAATGAAAGTGTCGGGTGATGAAGCAACATTTTTTCGAAAGAAGATTTCACACATCGCTGAATTAAGTTCCTTGTATTTCCATTGTTTATTGTAATTTCATTATTCCTTGCACCTTCATTATTAGGTATATTATAGGCGATGCGGAATGTTTACTTACGAACAACCAGCATTTATGAAATTAACGATTACAATCTAACATTTTGTTTCTTTTAAGTTATATACTAAATGAGTTGAACTTAAATGAACAAGTTTTATATAATAATCATAAACCTCTAAGAAAAGTAGTTAATTGCAATTAATGATATCAATATTTTTTAATTGTATTTATTTTTGTTTTTACATTAACAGTTCCAAACAAGTTAATTTGAATTAATGATAGGAATATTTTTTAATTGTATTTCTTCTTGTTTTGTATTTATATTAGCAGTTCCAAAATCGATAGCATTGCTTGGAAAAATTTCGTTTGTTGCTTTTAATTTTTGTTCTGGTGTTTCTTAATGCGGATGCAGTAAATAATCGATTTCGAATACTTGACGCTTAATGAAAGTGTCGGGTGATGAAGTAACATTCTTTTGAAAGTAGATTTCACACATCGCTGAATTAAGTTCCTTGTATTTCCGTTATTCAATATAATTATATTGTCCATTACATTATTCCCTGCTCCTTTATCTTTAGATATATTATAGGAGATGAGGATTATTTACTTACAGACAACCTGCATTCACTAAAACATGAAATTAACGATTACAACATAACATTGTGTCTGTTTGAATAATAACATGAACATAAATGAATTAAGTTTAAATGAACAAGTTTTATATAATAATCACGAAACGGGAACGAGCTTTTCTGTATGATTTTTAAATATCTTATAAGAAAAGTAGTTAATTTCAATTAACGATAGCAATGGTTTTAATTAATTCTTATTTTATTTTTGCATTAACAGTTCCAAAATCGATAACAGTGCTTAGAAAAATGTCGTTTGTTGTTTTTAATTTTTGTTCTGGTGTTTCTCAATGCGGATGTAGTAAATCATCGATTTCGAATACTTCAAGCTTTAATGAAAGTGTTGGGTGATGAAGCAACATTTTTTCGAAAGCAGATTTCACACATCGCTAAATTAAGTTCCTTGTATTTCCATTATTCATTGTAATTCCGTTGTCCGTTTCATTATTTCTTGTTCCTTCATCATTATAGGAGATGCGGATTGTTTACTCAAGAACAACCAATATTGCCTAAAACATTAAATTAACGATTACAGTTATATAAAGGAATTGAATTTAAATGAACAAGTTTTATATAATAATCACGAAACGGGAACGTGCTTTTATGTATGATTTTTAAATATCTTATAAGAAAAGTAGTTAATTTCAATTAACGATAGCAATATTTTTAATTAATTCTTATTTTATTTTTGAATTAGCAGTTCCAAAATCGATAACATTGCTTGGAAATATTTCGTTTGTTGTTTTTTTAATTTTTGTTCTGGTGTTTCTCAATGCGGATGTAGTAAATAATCGATTTCGAAGACTTGAAGTTTAATGAAAGTGTCGGGTGATGAAGCAACATTTTTCCGAATGCATATTTCACAAATCGCTGAATTAAGTTCCTTGTGTTTTCATTATTCGTTGTAATTTCGTTGTTCATTCCGATTATTCTTTGCTCTATACACATTAAATATATTATAGACGATACGTATTGTTTACTTACGAACAAGTAGCATTTACTAAAACATGAAATTAACAAATACGAAGCAACATTGACACTCTTTAAAGTTGATTAAATGTATATAAATGAACAAATTTTATATAATAATACGAAAACGAGCTTTTTTATAGGATTCCTAAATACCTTATAAGAAAAGTAGTTAATTTCAGTTTTTATGCCATTAAAAATTTATACAAAAACTATTCATTGCATTTGACTAAAACTTTAACGAGTTTATGCGTTATTTTTTAATGTATTCAAATACTTATGAATAAGAACAAACTTGACGAAAACAAAGTTGTTGATGAAGTATTTTAAAATTTTTATCATTATATTTCTACAATCTCGAATTTTTGTCGAATATATAAATACGTTTATCCAAATTTTAAATCTGACATTACTCTATTTACTTTTAGAGAAACTTCAAACATTCTTTCATATTACGTTTTCCCAACAGTTAAATAGTTAAAATTGTGATACGTACTTCATTCATCATCCAATATTTGATTATAACTTCCTGTTAATAAGCAATCTGTGGTTAGCGTTGTATCATTTTGCATCATTTGCGTAATCATATTACAGTATTTCTGTATATGTTAAGTAAGAATTTCATCGAGAAATCAAAATTATAAAATGAATTTGCTAAGTAAAACAAAATACAAAAGTTGCCAGTACATTTTGTGGCTGGATATGGGTGTATTCGTCATTGTAAATATAATGGTGTTAGTTAGTTTTTGCTTAAACTGTAACTATCAAACTTTCACGAAAGCAGAATTTTTAGATCTCAAAAATTAGTGAACAGAAGGAGAATATAATTATTTAAATGTTAGAATTGAAAGGAGGTGTTGACATAAACATATCATTTATTTTCAGCAACGCAAAGTAATGACTGAAAAGCTACGGTTGCAACGCAAAGCTTAAAATACAACTAACTAAGCCATGACTAATTAATTTGTAATTTTTAAAACGACAGAACACTCTGAGGTTGCCACACATCTCGAGTACAATTTATTAAAATATTTTTCTTTTTCTCTCCAGAGGTCCCTTTATAGTTCTAGTGAGAATGGATGTTGGATTCTTCTTACTTTTCTGATTAAAGCAAATTGTGTTAAAATATGTCTAGCCAGCCACTGGCACAAATTAAATTCATATGAGGTGTCTGGCATTTAGAGTAATGTATTCCGCATTTCTCAAACTTCTAGAAACTTTACCTAATCACTTGATACTCATTTAAAACCTTCACATACAACTCCGTAAGCCAGTTTCCAATTATAAATATTTTAGCATAATCGCAGACAACATTTGATATATTCCTTCACATTTTTAATACGCTTTTATTAGTTTCGCCTGTATGTTTGTTTGTAATTGACTCTTGGGCTCGATTTTGCCCTACTTTAAGCGATCAGATTTAATATAGACGTTGTAGCCTTATCAAGGACCGACGACAATAAAATATTTTGATAAGTTTATTATATCATCATGATTAGGATCGCCAGGATGAGTGATTTTATTTTTACTTATGAAGAGCAATTTAACTCATGTAGAATGAAAGTACCTAATACATTCAAACTTACGTGGGACAGTGGCACAACGGATAACGCTCCTGACTACGGATCAGGAGATTCCAATATGTTCGAATCCTGGCTGGCGCGACGTATTCGCATTTAACCTTTGTTTTACTCACAATTAAATTATTGTAAGAACTATAGTTCCAGTCCTCCGTACCGGGACCTCATTTAAATATTATAGTTTCAAAACACTAAAAAACAAGCTTTTAGAGTTAATCAAACTAAAAAGTAATAAATCATAGTTCACAAAAACTAAAAAACATGCTTTTAGAGCTAATCAAACTAAAAAGTAAAAAATAAATTATAGTTTAAAAAAACTAAGAAACACGCTTTTAGAGTTAATCAAACTAGCAAGTAAAAAATAATTGTTAACATAAGAATAAAATGACTGACGAGAAAATGAATGTCACTGTTCTAAAAGCGTGGGCTGCTTTGTATGACATTTTTAAACTAACTTTGCATTTCGGAATGAAACTAGTGAAAAATTATAACGATTGATATCAAGCACCCCACGCTTTTAGAACAGTGACATTAATTTTCTCGTCAGTCATTTTATTCTTATGTTAACAATTATTTTTTACTTTTTAGTTTGATTAACTCTAAAAGCGTTTTTTTTTAGTTGTTTTTTTTAACTATAATTTATTCTAGCTTTCTCGGTATGAGTAGAAGTTCTTGAAATGCTGATGCTTCAATGTAACATTCAATCTCATCGTAAGAATCTCACAATGGATAGCGTTAAATATATAAGGATTCAAGTATCATGCACTAAAGCTTGTTACTGGACAATGCTTAACGACTTTTTATGAATAGAACTGACATATATTTAAATATAGCATCTTTGTAGTGCAATCTTTCTACTGAAATCACATTTTTTTAATGTTATCATTATTTTTTTGTTTTCTTAAACTTACAAGGATAATTGCTCATGTATAGCATCCAGCTTACATAAGTAAGTAAAATTAAATCAACAGAGTACAGATTACTGCCGATTTTAAATATGGGTTTATTCACCGTTGAAGATGTAATGACGTTAATTAAATTTAAAATTCTTTATAATTTTTAAATATTTTTAATCTGAAATTATATTTTTATTTACATATTTTTTTCAATTTTATGATTATGGAATTTTGCATTTTCTTAAATGTCAACCTCTTACTTAATACAAATGTTTGCATTCGGTACATTATTTCTGAACAAATTCTAAGATACCCAGTTTTCTTAATATAATTTAATAATAAAGAAATATTTCAACAATGCATTGTTTAAACCATGGATGGTCTAAACAACCCGTGTCCCGCCTTGAATATTTTTCCGGCCCGTAATATTTATCACACTTTTACAAAATATACTTATTTTATAATGGCGAAAGTAGTGAAAACCAACGTATTAAAAAAATACATTATCTGTGCATTCATATATTAAAAAATTAACTGTCGAAATTATGAGAAAAATTAATTTTGATTTTAAAATAATGTTAATAATCTAAATCTTATATGAGGATATATAATTTTATATGCGGCCCGCGGAGTTATGATGCATTTCCAAAGTGGTCAGCAAGATCATTTGGGTTGGCCACACCTGGTTTAGATATATATTATAGACAATCAAACATTTTTAAGTAATCAACGGTCTTTTCATCTATAGTTACTGTTGTTTATTTAATTCATAACTTTATTAATATATTAATTAGTTATTTTCCTGATTTCTGTGATATATTTGGCGAATTTTTGTTTTTTAGTAATTAAAATTGAAGTATTAATTAATGATCAATATCTAATGTTTAAGATAAAAAAATTTATTATTCATAATAACCATTCTGAACTGAGTAAATGATTTTGCTAAGTGATCTAAAATATATTATCTGGCACTATTCCAGTTTTGTAAATATAAACAATTTTGTAAAAAATTTATTCTTAATCAACTGCTGCTTTTTAAATTAATTATCAATTCTCAATTAAATACCAAGTTTTAAGAATCTCTAATTTAATAATTAAAATAAAAAATTGTGAAATGTAAATATAAAATTTTTAAATAATTAAAATTTCTGTGAAAATTAATCAATAGAACAATATACATAACAAAAATTAATCATTATTTTCTGAAATTGTTAATTCAGAAAATAATGAAGTCAATACTATGTCATTTCTTATTTCACCAAATTTCATACAAAATAACAGAATTAACATTTGCACCTGACACTGCATAATTATTTAAATATTAATTGAATTTAAGTCTACAGTTAACTATAAAGAACAGCTACTCAAATGCAACAAACAAACTATTTCTACAAACTTTTAATCCACTATATTTAGATACTTAAATATTTACGAAAGATGGTACTAAATTAAATTACGAATTCCACCTCCAGCTTTCCAATCCTATTCGAAACTGTGACAGTTTTCAATTTCGACCAGCACCTAATTTAATTCTGCCATAAACTCAAGGTAAAATGATATTAATCTTGAAGTCGCTTTAATATATCAAGACGGATCATTGCAATCTAAGATTTATCAAATTAAATATTTCCTCCTCAGATGTTTCAGACCTGAATTACGCCATTAAATAATTCAGAAATTATTAAAGAAGCTTCTATGCAAATTCAGTTTGCTGTCTAATAAGGTTACTCTCGATTGAAAGCATTGAAATCAAATTAGACATTTCAAAACAATATAAATAAATGTTATAATAATGATATACATGTATCTTTGATTGCATTTTTTTTTGTATTTGTGTTCAAATGCACAAATAAATTAAATAAATAGTCTGCAGTTTTTGTGAATTATTTGTTTAAAGTGTAAGATTATAATCAGTTTAAAAGAATTTTAAGCCAAGTTTAGTTTGTTGATGTTTCGAATTTTGGTTTTGGCACAAATAAAAAAAAAGAATCTGATAAGCGGAGTTTTTTAACTGTAAGTTTCACTTTAAAAACTTATTAATTACAACAAAATAGCACAAATAATAGTCTTCAGACGCAGAATAGCCTTTATTACACTAATATATATTGAAACACTGCTGAATTATATCCATGTTCATGGAATAATATATATAAATTTCTTATAATAGATTTATATGTATCTCTCTCCATAGCAAATTCATTGGCGTATCGACATATTGTCCAGGTATAAATTAATTATTTAAAGAAAATTTTGCATGATTATATTGTATTTTTTGTCTAGAACTGTATCAATTTGTAATGTGTTTTAAATTTGTGAAAGTAAAAAAATAACAATAATAAATATATATATTTGTCACTTGGGAAATAATAAAAAATTCTTCGAACAAGTTGGTCTGGGTGGTCTGTATCACAAAGGAAGAAAAGGTGCAATTCAACAGTTCTATTCAGTGGAATCTTTATGGGCCTAATTATTTAATTAGCCATCCTTACTCCAATTCCATATTGTGAATAAAAATGTATCTCACAATGGCAGCCGCTTTAAAAGTAATAAAAGTAGGAACTCATTAAAAATTTGATAGTCCTAAATGAAACTTTACAGCCTACTGGCCATGAAAAGGTACACCTTACAAATAGGAGACCAGCCTTAATAGACATCTTGCAAATGCACTGACAAAAATTCCAAATAATAATTGAGACGTACTCAGCAAGGTGTAAACGACGAACGAGAGAAGGACTACTGGGAGCAATCGATCGGTAGTCCAATGATCGTATGAGAAGGAATTAAAAATCCGGTTTTTCTAATTATATAAGGTGATTTTAGAAAGAAACAAGTAATATAAAAACAATTTATTATAGTCAATTCCTACTTTTTTTTCACTATACTGCAGAAATGTCCTTTACAAATAAAGTTGAAATTTTCCTCTTACATCTGGAGCCATCTATTATTAAATACACGCAACTTAAATCTAAAAAAATATATAATTAATTAATTAAATTTAAATAATGAATTAATATTTGAAAAAACTGTTTTAACATCCAGTGTCATCCACGACAAGTTCAAAAAAATGTATTTGATCTTGTATGAATGAATAAAAAGTATCTTATGAACGATTGAAAATTTGAACAAGATATATATATGGAGAGTGTGAGCTAATAGTAGGAATTGTAAAAAGGAATGAGATTATATAAAATAAGGTGCGAAATGAACAGAAGAGAGGAGTTGATCTAAAGTCCGTAAAAAAAAAAAGAATAGAGAACTAGGTGTAGAGAGAAAAATTATGGTGTCCAGTAAGAGTAGAAGTGTGGTGTATGAGGACCTTCATTGACGTAATAAATTGGGTTTCATGTTGAAAAGGTCTGCTCATCTGGTGAAAGAAAGAGGCCTTACTATCAGAAGATTTCGTCTCCAAGCAATCAATTTCCTCGCTTATCTCCAAAAAGCATCCTCTACAAAGAATTCAGTGCAAGGTTGAAAGCACAATGACTGGGACGCTGAGGGTCATCATTGGATTGACCGAAGATAGAACTGTCGTAAGTGAGAAAATTTGAGGTTGTTGAAGTCTTTAAAAGTTTTTAAACATTTAAGCTTTTAAAAGCTTAAGACTTTTATAGACATACTTTTCTAGATTTTATAGACTTTAGATCGTAAAGCTTTTAAAAGGCTCATTACAAACATTGCAGTCTCGTTGTTACAAGTTCTAGCTTTTAAAGGCTTCACATTTCTCCACAGTTGCTTAATACCAGGAACTTTTCCAAATACATATCAGCACACTTGTCGTTAAAAGTATAAATGCTTCACTCTCTGAACTATTAATATATTGCTTAATACAATTTATTTCTGTATCATGATATGATTTTAAATAAAGGACTTATCCCTAATCAACAATTGGAAACATTGTTAAAATTATTTTTAGAGCAGTAACAGCACACTGTACACATGTAATTGTTTAATAAGCTGTTTTGTTTGTTGTTTAAGTTGTATAATTGTTTGTTATGGCTGGCCTTTGAGTGATAGTAAGTTAAAAAGGCTATCCTAAATAAAAATGTGTAAGGTATGTTTATGAGAGTTCCACCAAATATGAGGCGAGTTGATTTAGTGTCTCCATGCAAAAAAGCATAAAGCTGTAGAGTTCTATTGTAAATTTTGTGCCTTTATAATTCCTACCTTACGCCCAGTAGTTTTCATGCTTTTCTTTACATTATAATGTTGTTTTTTTCTAAACATGTTGCCGAGTGTAAAATCAGTGTAAGACAGATTATCTTTTGCACAAAAATAGCCACTACATCAGTTGTAAAAATAATGGCTGATGAATGGTAACTACATTGCACAACGATCACAATAAAATTAAATTTTAAAAAAGAATGAAATTTCGTTTTTATTCATTTCTTAATTTTTATAATAAACCAGAAATTTGCAGGAAATGCATTTCATCTTTTAATAAATAAATATATACATAACCGTGGTAAAAGGGTTCCACCTACGAAATCATGTTCCCTCCTAAGCACTGCAAGAGCGTCCCATGTCGAGTTCAAAAGAAATCGTCAGCAGGCCTCGAGACTCTCACCCGAGAGGACGTACTGCGCAATTGGCACTTCTATTAGTTGCAATCTCTCATGTGTAGCGCTAGAAGTGTAATAATTCCACAAATTTTAATTATATGTCTTTAAATGTGTCAATTTTGTGTGTTAAAAATAGTCTATCTTTAATTGTGGTGATCATGGACTTGTAAATAAAGCTGTGTGTTCTTAAACTTGTGTCTTAACCTGACCCCACGCAGATCCAGCTGCACAAACAACCAACGAACACTACAAACAAATATTTTCTGAAACACAGGTGCAAGTTAAATATTAATAATTATTAAAATTTCCAATTAATTATAATTAAGCAATTAATGGGATATTAACAGGAAAGCTTCTCAAAGAAATGAAATTTATTTGTTAAATGTAAATAATGGAGTAAAAAAAAACTACATTCTATAAACCGTATGAGTTAATCATTTTGAAAAAAATCAGTTCATTGATTTTATGGACCTGTAAAGAGATTTAATTTGCGTCATAAGACCGTAAATGTTTTTTACCAAACAAAATTTTAATTATATAAAACAAGAAATATGTCCTTCATTATTTTTAATTTAAATATTTTTGAAGCAATTCAGGTGTTCATAAAGAGTAATCATTTCGAAATAAGATAATTAGAAGGTAGTAAAATTATTTTTAATTAATTACTCTAGTTATCTTCGATAATTATGTTTTTTTTTTTTTTGTCATTAAGAGAAACCTCATTAATTCCAAATGTCTTCAATGAGCTTTTACGAAACATGTTTCAAAGCTCTTAAAAATTATAGATTACAAAATAAAGGTTTTTTAAATAGCTTTTCAGCAATTTAGGGCTAAAGATCTTAAAATGCCGATTAAAATTTTTATTTCTACAATAGTCAAGTGGTGGAAAAATGCATGATTCATTTACATTTACATTCTAAATGTTAATTTGTTATTAGTAGAATTTAAATAGCTCTGGCGCTCGGTACCATAATTTTGACTTGGGTGGGCCATGAATATTTGTAGTGGTTCGAAATCATCTTTAAACCGCTGGTCCTTGTCTAATATGATTATAGAGCGTTGGGTATAGGGCGGACGAGCCTACAACGTGAAAAGAAAACATCTTCTGTCTCGAAATCTGCTAATAGGTACAGCCTTGTCCCATAATAGGGCGGTTGCGTCAATGATGAAGAAGAAGAAGAATTTAATTAGCTGGTATTGAATTGGGGGCCTAATGGCCGAGCATCTTAATTACAAAGCGCTATGGCCCTTGGTACCACAGGTTTCGAGTTCGAGTCCCGGCGTCAGGGATGTTTGTAGAGGTTTGAAATCCACTTTAAACCGCAGCTCCCAGTCTAATATGACTGTAGAACGTTTTGCATAGGGCTTATAATGATAATAGTGGTGGTATTAAATTGAAAGCAAGACGTATATGTACTGTTTTTGCACATCAGTGACAATGATATAAAAATAACACCCAATTTTCAAATAGAAAAAAATATCTTTATTTAACAATGATCCAAATATAAAATCAATTTAGAATGTTTCTATAATGTATGGTAAATATATGAATATTCAGAGGTATAATGTATGATTATAGAAACAAATGACACAATTAATATTGTTAAATAAAAACTTTTTCCTTTTCATACATATAAAAGCTATTACTTACTTTTCAAATTACATTTACAGACATGTTCCTATTGCATACTCATATTCCTTCTCACCGTAATATGCTGATTTGGTAGTATCATTCTATAGTAAAATTTCGTATACTATTTAAGAGACGCTAACTTCCCATACTACACTTTCTTGTTTAATTACAGTGCGGAAGAAAACTTAGAAATTTCAACTTAATGTCACTGTAACGATATGCAAAAATTCTAATTAACAAAAAAAAAAGTATTTTTGGAAAATTATGTGACTCTTAATTTTATTGTTTTTTACAAAGATTAGAAAATATTTTTATCAGCGTCATTGTCAAAATAAAATTTTTTCAGGGTATTGAAGGTAAAACTAGATAAAAAAAAATTAAGAAGAAATAGAGAAAAAAAAATATTGCTTAGAGAAAATTTGCTTATCTGTAAATTCATTTCGTAGAAAATACGTTTGTTTATTGTTTATTGTTTATTATTAAGTTATTCTTTAGTTTTTAGAGTGAATTAAGAATAACATTGTTTTTTACACATTCATCATATAGCGTTATATTGGTAACAATACAAAATATTTTTATTCGTATGAGAAAGTTATATTATCCTTTAATGGTCTGCTATGTTAGTATGAAAAGTCTTCTTTTGTTGTTGTTGTATGAAAAGCGATCGAAAATTTATTTGTTTGCTGCAATATCAGTTCTATTATTAAGTTGAGTGATAGGGGCATGCTATAATATTTTGAACTAAATGGCATGAAAAGAACAAAATAATTAGAATACATATTGTGGATATTTGCATGGTGATAAATCAAAAGCGGGGAAACAATTGCAGGAGTATCTCAATATACGTCCACTTTAGAATACGCTTCATTTTACATACGTTCTATTTGTATGCGAACAATTTTGCTTAGTGTTCGATCTTTGTCTGGGATGTGAACAGAAGACGTCAAAATTTTTGCTTTATGGATAGATGTCACAAGCTCTGCTCAAAGAAGACACAATAGCATTTTCTAGAATGACCAGAAAATTTCCCATTTGAAACACTCTGAAGTGAAGGTAGACAAAACGGTTTTTGGACAATCTCTTGTGAATCTCAAAGCTGGTGATCCTGATCAGGTCGAAGGAAGGGAATTTCGACAAAAATGAGAAAATTAAATTTGACAAATTTCTCTTTATGTATATGAATTTTTTAACTTATGCATTTTAGGATTTAGGATACTCATCAACTCATCAAAAAACTCATCATTAAAACTCATCAACGTGTAATATCCAATAATAATAGAAGTTTTCATTGAAATGGATTAACTATTTTCTCTTACGGAAAAAAATTCATTTGATATATGTCTTATATTATCTTGCATTATTTATATATGTTGTTTGGTATATGTGTATTGTCTTGTCTTCGTTATATATTTAGTTTTGTATATGTCTTAGTTATATATTAAGTTTTGTATATATCTTACTTATATATTTTGCTTGGTATATGTCTTAGTAAAGTCCTTTTTCCATTCCTGATCCGTGGACTTTTATGATAAAAGCCGAAGGTTCTGGAACTGATTAAGGATGTTTACGGCAATACCATTATATTATCTTACCTTTTCCTGCAGCAACCCGATGATTACAGCGTCGGAAATTCTAAACTAGAGAAATTCGGTTGAATTCACAAATTACTCCTTCTTACCAACGCTGAGTTGATTCAATCTCTAAGCACGAATGTTCCTTCATAGGGATTTAAGGAAACGAGTATTGTATTCTCATCAGGATACAAGAGACATCAAAATACGTTGCAAAAGTTAATGATGTTTTGCATTATTAATAAATTACTGCTCAAAGATGAAAAGAAAGATATTCAAAACCGAATAAATACAGAAATGAAAAAGGTAATATTTTAAACATAAGTTGGTTTTGTGTGAAACATACAGCTTAACTTAATACTTCTCTCATTGAAATTTCCTTTAAAACATTTGTTCAACAATAGATAGGAGTCAACCACCATAATAAATCGTGATTATATATACATATATGTCGCGATATAATATATATTTACGACTATTTATAAAACGATAAAAATAAGCAATATAAGAAGAAAGAGTGTAACAGACCCACTGACTATTTAAATCAACAACCGTATTTTTTTATTGATCCTATTCAATCGATATTAACAGATGAAACATTTTCTTATATTAGTAATTTGTTAATTATGTTTTTTTAATTAAATATGTTTTTAATCGTAATTGAGTACTTTAATTTAAAATAGTTTTTTTAAGTTTATAGTGGTTAATGAAGCTTAAAGTAATATACTAATTGTTATAGTTCAATATCACGGGAATGTTATTGAACGCATTACAAAATACTGTAAACAAGAATTTTTTTATAGATAGAAACAAATGATCTTTATTAATTTGAAATATAATTGCAAAAGTAATAACTTTAATGATATATAATCGTTTCAATCGTTTTTTTAAGTGAGATCTTTTGATTGCGAGTCCTACATCCAAGAAAATCTTTATTTCATACCAAATATTATCAATTATCTGAAGATTTATGAATTATTAGCAGCTCCAATACACTGCTACAGTTTCTGCAAATTAATACAAGATATCAGTTAGACGTAATCTTTCACATAATCTCTAATAAAATAATCCGTTACATATAAATATGAAAGAATTCACTTACAATTTCTTGACTCTTTTAATGCTTGTAAATTCACTACATGAAGTACTCCGTACGTGAACTCACATCGAAATTTACAACCTTTTGTAGTTACACAGTAAATTAGTAAAAACCTATTGTATCTTTGTCTGATACTTTTTTATGCAATTTAGTAATGTGTACAGCTATAATACGTACTAAAAGGTGATACTTAATAAAATAAAAATGATCTAAAAGATAAAAAAAAAAGAAAGAAATTATAACGTAAGGAACTGTAAGACTGTTTCAAATATCTTTTTTTACCTTTAGTGTTTTAGTACGACTGGCACCTGAGATAAATTTTATTTTATTTGTCATTACATTTGTATTCAAATAACGTCTTGGCCAAAATAAAATTATGAACTTTATTATGAAATTATGAACTCTATTTATATTCCTGATGAATTATTAGCTATTGTGTCCGTATTGATTTCACAATGGAAAGCGAATTTCATTAGTTACCTAAGTATCGATACTTTCAGAAACATCGATTAATTGTTCAGACTTATTTAACATCATAAAAATTTGTAACATCCTATCATTATATTTTAGTTACAAAACATTTTTAATAAATTTTTAATTAAGAAAAGGAAAATATAAGCTTCCTTAATTTGGTTTGTTGCTCTACGATCATTTTGTACACACTTTGGGCTAAGTAGACCGGGACGTACAGTTAAACTCCACTTTAAAAGTGGATTCCGAACCACTAACAAACATCCATGCCCCCTTCAGATTTCTAACCTGAAGCCTGTGGTAACAATGGCCAGAGCGCTAGACAATTGGCCATCAGGGCGCTAAACAGTCTTCAAATCAAATATTGTTCGCTGAAGATTAAGTGTTCTTTAGTATTCCTCATATCAAACAAAAAAAAATTGCATTTCCGTTGTTTAATAGATAACTGAATTTTTTCGTTTATGCAGTCCACAAAAAAATAGAAAGTTTAAACCCATAAATTGAATTTGTATTCATACCAATACCAAAAGGCCAGCAAGAAAACTCTCTATTTCCCTAAATAAAAATGATTACAATAGTAAACTAACTGACCCAACATCATTATTGATTGCTGATACAAATCTACGCTTACATAACAGTAGATAACTGAATTTTTTCATTTGTACCATCCACACACACACACACAAGAAACCCAGAATGTCTAAACACATAAATTGGATGTTTCTGTATCCATACCATTTCCCCAAAAGTACAGCAAAAATGTTGCGTTTGAATACATAAAAATTATTAGAATGGTAAACCAACTAATCCAACATCATTATTGATCGCTGGTACAAAAACTATGTAACAATAGATAACTGAATTTTTTCATTTGTACCATCCACATAAAAAAAAATGTCTAAACACATAAATTGAATCTTTTTGTATCCATACCATTACCCAAAAGCACAGCAAAAAACTCTGTGTTTCCTTAAATAAAAATGATTAGAATAGTAAACCAACTGATCCAACATCATTATTGATCTCTGGTACAAAAACTACGCTTGCAGAAACAATGAATCGCTTAGGGACGATGTAAAAACAATTTAATCCGTCGTCACCTGCGATTCCCGAAGGCCGCTAAAAGCGCAAAGAACAGGGCGTCTCAGGGGAAGTCGTCTAATTAATATTTGATGAGAGCAACAAAAGATAGTACAAGCCTAGAGCTGGTGACCATCAGGACCAGGCGCAAACGACAACCAAGGATTCCAATCGATTCAGTCGTTAACACTGCGACTAATGAGAAAGAATAAAGGTACTAATTAAAACTAATTGGAAGAAGTTTCGCTTTTAGTTTATGAGTGTTTTCATTGCTAATGACTGGGTAGAAAATCTCAGCTTCTAAGTGTGTGCTTCTAAGATAAAACGTGTGAGATTTTTTTGTATTAGTTCATTCACTTGAAGAAGTATTAAATTTATTAGTAAAATAATTTATTTTATTTATGAAAACAATTTTGTTGTTAATTGAACTAATGAAGAATTAAAAACGCGTATTTGGAAAATATTGATTTATTTTTAAAAGGGAATCACTTACTTCAATCAATTTACTTCAACTTTTCATGGCATTTATTCATAGATTTAATATGGATAATCGTAAATTTGTTTCAATACTTAAATAATGGAATTTTAATTTTTTAAATGATTTTTGAAAAGATTTTGCCTTCTGTTTTCAAAAAGACATAGCTATAATTTCATTTCTTCTCAAACATACAGTATTACTTATTTTTATTCAAATATTGCTTCATTATTTTAAAGAAACCACACAGTTTTCTCTAAAGCATTGTGCATAAAATACGTTTGAGTTTATTTGTTTTCTAGATTGGTTTGTTTTTCAGCTCTACGGCTATTTTTTGCACACTTCAAGCTAATTAGACCAGGACGTACAGTTTACCATGGATTCCGAACCACTAACAAACCTCCGGGCAACCGCCAAGATTTGACCCTGAAGCCTGTGGTACAAAAAGACAAAGTGCTAGCCAGTTGACCATCAGGCCGCACCAGCATGGTGCAGTAGTTGCAGCATTATTTGCCATATGTGTTTCTTTCAGATAAAATTCTGAACACTCATTGCAGGAAATATATGTTTAATAACGAAGCCTCATTCCTTTTTTTTTCATTGCCACAACAGACTCAAGCTGAATCAAAGCCATCTGCCTATTGGTCGATTTAGAGTTGTTTTTTCCCCAGAGTTGTCAGCCCTATGCTCTACAGTCACATTAAACAGGGACCTACGGTTTAAAGTATATTCCGAACCTTTACAAACATCCATGGCACCACCAGGACTCGTACTAGATCCTTGTAGCACTGAGCACTAGTCACTTGGACATCCAGCTCTCATCTCATTTCCTTACACTTGATTAAATGTTAGTTATATAATTTAATATAAATTTTTTACTAATTTTTATTGATAAGTCTTAAGCAAATCTTTCTTAAAAAATTTAAAAAATAAAATATTGTATTTTAGCTCATCACTACCTTAAACAATTTTTAAATAATTATTCATTTCTGATTAAATAAACTGATATGAAGATTTTAGTACGCTGTTTCTATTAAAATCGTAACATTTAAAATATTTTCGACTCATTTAATAATTATACTTTCTTAATAATATTTTAAAAATATTTAATGAAAAAAGTTCGAACTTTTTAAAGAAGAGTAATATTTATTATTATACCAAATTTCTATTTTCCAGAAAAACCCTGATTTAGTTTATAAAAACATAATGGCTGTTTTTCTATAACATATGAAACATTTTTTTATAGATAAGATTAAATTTTAATCATTCTAGATTAAAATCGATGGTGATATTCATCTGACATCCCGAACTATAAGCAAATGCACTACAATCTGTCTACCAATATGGATAGATTTCCAATAACTGTCAACTTGTATTTCACGTTTTAGGATTCGCTGACAGTTTAATTTCATATACTTTTACTGTTGAAATATAAAGGTGAAAACTGTAAGATGTTTGAATACATATTTTAAATGTAGGATTAAAATGCGTTACTTTATAGCAGAATAAACTTTTATTCATAATAATTTGTTCTTAAATATCTTACATAGAATTGTAAATTTATTTACTAAGTTATTTTAACAAGAAAATTTTCGTAGCTTTTTAAGTTTTGTTAATTTATGCAACATTTAATTTATAACAATATCGCTTTCCGATAAAATATTCTACAATTTTTTTTGCTATATATTGGCATAAATGTTTTATAACATAATCATTTTTTAAAACGATATCAGTATTATAATTTTTATTATAATATAAACACAGTGTAGCAGAATGTATTTAAAATACCAATATTTTATAACATTATTTTTTTAGCTTCTAATGATAATGATATCGCATTATCATAAAACTTTTTAACAGCGAATTGTTTTAGGTTGTAATAATTTGTTTTCAAAATCGTATTAATGTTTTATAAATATTTATTCTTAAAAATGATATCAAAGTTATGTAACAATTTGTTTTTATGACTATATTAGTGTTCTATTGCAAATTATTTGCATAATAATATAAATATTGTGAAACAATTTATTCTTATAACAATAACAATTTGCTTTTTATGATGATATCAATGTTTTGTTGCAAATTATTTTCATATTAATATAAATATAGTGAAACAATATGTTCGTATAACAATAACAATTTGCTTTAATGACAATGCCAGTGTTTTGTAGCAAATTATTTGCATGATAGTATAAATATAGTGAAACAATCTGTTCTAATAACAATAACAATTTTCTTTCATGACGATACCGATATTTTGTTGTAAAATATTTTCATAATAATACAAATATAGTGAAACAATCTGTTCATTTAACATTAACAGTGTTTTGTAACAATTTGTTTCTAAAACAATAATAATGTTTAAACGAATATAAATATTTATTTGCTATTAGAAAGCAGAAAGGGTTGATTGTGATAATATTACATAATCTACATCAAAAACTTATTTCACGAAATTTTTGAGTACCGATTTTAAATTTCTAATAATATATTTTTACCTTTCTTCTGATTGATACCTTACAGCAGTAAAATGCATTGTGGTATGTACAGAATAAAACCAGGCAATGCATTGCGATATCGATTAAAAAATATTTATCTTTTTAATGAAAAAAACTATTAATTATTATTTTTGTTGGTAATTGTACTGTACGTTTTGAATTTAAATCGTATGTGTTAAATATTATCTTAATAAATTTTAATTAAAGTAAAAGCACACTTTTACAGATAAATCCTTTAAAAAGCTGCTTACTGAGCTTTCTAAACCTGTACCTTAAATAAAACAATACATTATTACGTATAGGACTTTATTGCTGGCCTTGCAAGTACATTGTTTAAAAAGTGTAAATAAAGCAGGTTATTATGTGCAGTCGTAGAATGAAGATAATTTTACTGTTTCATTGTTTTTCCACTACAGCTTTTTTTAGGAGAATTAGCCATTGTTCTTCGTAATATTAATGCTTATAAAAACAAAAATCACGATGAGAAAATAAATCAACGTTTGCTCATATACCATTTAAAAATAATCTTTCTATTTGCTTTTGACAGTAATCTTATTGTTTTTCACGAGAGACTTTTGTAAGACATTTGTTGTCGATGGAAAAAGAGTTAAAGCAAATGAATCAAAGATTGCATTACTTTGAAATTGCATTAGTTTTGCAATATATTTTGCAACTCCATTTTAACAATAACATGATAATAAAAGAAATATACAACAAGTATTATAAAAAAATAATAAAGTCAATTCCTACTTAGGTCAACAAAGAAAAATTTTATTTTAGTTAATTTTTATTAAATAATTACAATTAATATAAATATAAAATCTTTTCTCCCATATAAAAACAATTAATTAATTACATTTAATTAATGAATTAATATTTGAGAAAACTGTATTAACATCAAGTGTCATCCACTACAAACTTTAAAAAAATATATTTGAACTTGAGTGGATGAATAAAAAGTATTTTATTAACGATTGAAAATTTGAACAAGATATATAAATATATATAGGGAGAGTGTGAACTAGAAGTAGGAATTGAAAAATAGGTATTCTTTTAATTCATAAAAGTAGCCATTATTTTACTACACACCATCAGGAAGTACAAACAAAATTTTCTGTATAATTAAAATAATCTTTCTATTATTTTTCCCGTATTCTTATTGTTTTTTCACGAGAGACTTTTGTAAGACATTTGTTGTCAATGGAGAAAGAGTTGAAGCAAATTAATCAAAGATTGCATTAGTTTTGCAATATATCCTGTAATTCCCTGTTAGCAATAACATGAAAATATATAAAAATAGGTATTATTTTAATTCATAAAATTACCCGTTATTTTACTTCACGTCATCAGGAACAACAAGCAAAACTTATTGAATAGTTAAAAATAATCTCTATATTTGCTTTTGGCAGTAATCTTATTGTTTTTCACGAGAGACTTTTGCAAGACATTTGTTGTCGATGGAAAAAGAGTTTAAGCAACTGAATCGGGATTGCATTAGTTTGACATATTAGTTTTGCAATACATGTTGTAACTTCATTTTGACAATAACATGAAAATGAAGCAAATATATAACAATAGGTACACTCTTCTTTTATTTTATAAAAGTAGCCGCTATTTTACTACATGCCATCAGGAAGTACAGAGAAAACTTACTGTATAATTAAATTAATCTGTCTATTTGCTTTGGCCAGTAATATTATTGTTTTTCACGAGAGATTTTTGTAAGACATTTGTTGTCGATGGAAAAGAGTTTAAGCAAATAATCAAGGATTACATTATTTTTGTAACATTGTTCGTAACTCAAATTTTAACAATAGCATGAAAATAAAGTAAGTATAAGGTATTATTTTAATTCATAAAAATAGCCGTTATTTTACTATAAACAAATACAAACAAAACTTTGTATAGAATTATAAATTACCTTTCTATTTGTTTTTTCCAGTAATATTATAGTTATTTAATGAAAGACTTTCCTAAAATACTAATGATTTTGTAAGATAATGCTTTTTATATAATAAAAAACGTTATAAGAATATAGAATAGAAAAATTGTATAATTGTATCTCAGAAATATTGTTAAGAAACTTAAAAAAGTAGTTAACTCTGCATAGAAAACGTGACTTTGTTAGAAATAAAGTATATCTAGTAACGTTTATTACTTATGCTGGCATCCATTATAATACGTACTCGTATTTCATTCTTACCATCCTGAATAATGCATGATCCCAAAGCTGCAATAGCGAGTGCCTTAAATATGAAATGATATAGATTTTCCTGTTACACGTACTCATGATTTGTTAGACATGGTCAGACATTGCCTTTTAGAAGTCTTCGGTTGCAATTATTATATTATCCTGTACACATCAAATCGTTCTTGTATATTTGAGTCCCTTATTTGTTTAGGATCTTTTTAATTATTCAGTACTGAAGAAAGAAAAACCTAAAATTAACCTCTTTGAAGACTGTTTTAAAATTAAATTAAATGTTTATTTTTTCAAAAAAATATCATACAATTATTTCATTCAAATTTATTTGCCATAATATAATGTTCTGTACATGCTGACGTCCTGTAACTTTAATTTAACCACATACTATCTCATTGGTCTTCACATATGCCTTATAGAAATCATACAAAAAATAAATAATATTAGCAAAATTATTAAACACAGAATTCAAGCAAAAAAACTTTATTGTGAATTAAAAAACTATTAGTAACAAAACTTTATATACATAGACAGAATATTTAAAAAAAAAGAAAAGTAGCATTTGAAGTTAACACAAAAATTCAAAAGAGAAAAATGTACTCAAGTATGTTACACAAAAGATTCTATACAATGCAGCTTATTTTTAATCAAAGGAACAATTTATTGGCGAACAATGTTGTTTGCAACAATAGAGCGGAATACAGAAAGTGTAATAAAAATTCGAATTAACATGTAAATAATCTTCTAGAACCAAACATTATGCTTGAAACAATTCAGAAAGAGTAAATAAAATTCGAATTAACATGTAATGTCTTCTAGAAACAAGCATTATGCTTGAAGCCATTCAGAGAAAGTAATAAAAATTCGAAATAACATGTAAATACTCTTCTAGAACCAAACATTATGCTTGAAGCAATTCAGAAAGAGTAAATAAAATTCGAATTAACATGTAATGTCTTCTAGAAACAAGCATTACGTTTGAAGCCATTCAGAGAAAGTAATAAAAATTCGAAATAACATGTAAATACTTTTCTTGAGTCAAACATTATGCTGGAAACAATTCAGAAAGAGTAATAAAAATTCAAACGTGTAAACGCTCTTCTAGAATCAAACATTGTACGTGCAGCAATTCAGAAAGAGTAATAAAAATTCGAATTAACATGTAAACACTCTTCTAGAATCAAACATTATGCTTGAAACAATTCAGAAACAGTAATAAAAGTTCAAACATGTAAACACTCTTCAAGAATCAAACATTATTCTTGAAGCAATTCAGAAAGAGTAATAAAAATTCGAATTAACATGTAAACACACTCTAAATAGAAGCTTTATAACATTTCCCTTCCAATTAAATTTATATCATATAGCAGGAGATTACAAAATCTAATATATTATTACAATGTTATTATTACAATTGACAAATTACATTAAGGTGGATTTCTTTATATGTTTGAGATGATTCAAGTTAAATGAAGTCTTTGATGAGACACCTGCATCCACAAAAATAAATAAATTGATGAAACAATTCGATTAACAGAATACCTTCGCTTTTCAGCAAAGAATGTCTTTGAAACCCAACCACTGACTTCCATTTTGTTGAAAACAAGATAAAAATTAAAAAAAAAGGAACACCTACGCTGCGAAGGATTATCGTAAAAGTCGAAGTGGAGGAAAAGTTTCCAATTCCTCAGGACAGCAAATAATATTTTCGAACTATTTCCATTTGTTTCTTTTTTTCCCCCAGTTAAAGTACTCAACCCAATTTAAACGAATTTAGCTCATTGAGCTTTGTCAGGACGTTAAAGGCAATTCCATTGGCACAGGAAGGTAAAATAACATTATCTCTGAGAATCTCTCTCTCTCTCTCTGGTGCTAGGGTCTTCTTCATTTGTTCTGACAAGACTATGAAAATAAGATTAGGGTAATGGGGATTCATTTGCTATCAAAAGGGTGAGAAAGGGACCTGCATTTAGCAATTCGAAAAGTCATCCCATTGTGAAATTTGTGTCAGCTCAGTTGGGAAATATAATTTGGTTCACAGGAACTTTCAAATCCGATTACCAGAGGGGGTGATGTCATGCTTTTAACATATTGATACATTGTCCATTCTAAATCAATAAATTATGGCATGTTGATTATGGAATATCATACATAAAAATTATGGAATATCATACATATAAAATATATAACAATAATTACAAGAGATAATAACAATGCCAAACACTAGTTCTATAGCAGCTTCTTAATCAGACAAAGAACATCAATGAAATCTTTCAAAATACGAATAAATACAAATACAAACAAACATTCAAATATTATAATAATAATTAATACTAACATACAAAAATAATACTAACATAAATATTATAACAATAATTACAAGAGATAATAGCAATGTCAAACGCTAGTTCTTTAACAGTTTCTTAATCATGGAAAGAACAACAATGAAACTTTCAAAATTCGTATAAAGTTTGAGAGAATAATGATACATACATACATATTTAAGTTTGAAATAATAATGATAAGTTTATAAAGTTCTCAATTACTTATTAATATAAACTACATAATATATTTTTTTATTAATACCTTACGTACATCAGGATTCCAGAAAATATATCGTGGATTCTTAGTTAATTATTTCTTATAATTAATGAATTTATTATTTATAGCATTCAATATTTTTATTATTATATTTGATTAGAATTGTTGTTTTTTCACGCCAAATGACAAGAATAAAAATGCAAATTAGTTGGCGATGTAGCCGAGAAGATTGACAAGGCATTTCGCAATGTTGTCCGAATTTTCTTGAAAATATTCACATACCATAAGACAGTTATTAGCTTAAAACATTCTAAACAGAGAAAATATCACGAAAGAAAATCTACAAGGATTTATAAAATTATTTTACTTCTGTAGCAGAGTTTTACTAAATAGTATACAGATAGTTTGCTCTCATGGGGTAAACCTGGAAATTCAGAATCAAAGGAGTATTTTCCCTTAGGCGGTTAATTTGGTTTATTTTTCTGTGACTACGTTTTCATTCAATGTGGGAAGTCTTGTGATGTTTTCATAGCTTGAGATAGGCGTTCACTAATTACAATTTTTTAAAACTTTGAAATAAATATATTGTGTTGTAATATGTCGAAAGAACTGAATTATTGTTAATTAAAAATATCAAACAAGAACTGAATTATTGTTAACATACATACGTTTTGTTGAACTCTCGATCGATCGATTAATTCCATTCATTCAATATTAGCAAATTTTGATGTACGGTTAGCAAATAAGTTTTTATGTTAATTAACGTTTTCATTTCATGCACTCTTCTTTTAATTAAAAAATATATTTCCATATTTGACTTTTTGTCGTAAATACAAAAAATGCATGTAGTATTCTTTGTATTGAAGCAAAAGATTATTATAATTTATTAGAATTAAAATATTTTTCTTCTTTTTTTATCATGTTTCTTAAGAAAATACCAATACAAAGTTTTATCCTTTATTTTGCTTTTCTTCCTAACCCCATATCTAGGTCTATCTATCTATGTATATCCAGGTCTATGTTCTTAACAATTAAAATGAAATAAAAACCCAAATTATGGCATTAATGGAATAAAATGAATCTTAGGATAAGTAAAAATATAATATGGTGTCATATAACTAACATAAGCATAGATGAAACGAAATGTTTATGATACAGTAAGAATGAACAATGACTATAAGCATCACACACAAAAAACGGTAATGGAATTTCATACAATGGAAGTTCCTTTTTAAACTTTGTATATTATTTTTATTGCTTTACCTGTTCTTAACTAGTAACTAACCTTTTCTAACTATATAACTTTAGATAAAGAATAAAATGAGTAAAAATATGGTATCATATAAGTAACATAAGCTTAAATTAATGTTTACAATACAGAAAAAATGAGCAATGATTATAAACATGACCTATAAAAAACCGCAATAATACACAATGGAAGGTTTATTTTTAAATTGAAACTTTTATATAATTTTTATTGCCTTAACTTTATTTTAACTATTAACTAACTTTTTTTTATTTATTTACCCCCTAGATAAAGAATAAAATAAGTAAAAATCTGATTTGGTATCATATAACTAACATAAGCATAAATTAAAAAATGATTACAATACAAAAATAATCATTAATGATTATAAACATGACCAATAAAAAATAGTAATAATATACAATGGAAATTCTTTTTGTTAATTTAAATTTTGTATATTATTTTTATTACCTTAACTTTTTTTAACTAGTAAGTAACTTTTTTAACTATATAACCCTAGGTAAAGAATAAAATAAGTAAAAATCTGATATGATATCATATAACTAAGATAGGCATAGATGAAAAAAATTTTACAATACAGAAAGAATGAGTAATGATTATAGGCATGACCTAAAAAACAACGGAATAATATAAAATGGAAATTCTTTTTTTAAATTTAAATTTTGTATGTTATTTTTAATGCATTATTTTTTTTAACTAGTGACTAACTCTTTTAAATGTATAACCCTAGATAAAGAAAGGAGGAGGGAAGTACATAATAAATATATGTTGATCATCTATTAAGAAATAGGCTAAAAAAAAAAGTAAGAAAGATATTTATTGAACTTTTTTATAGGTAGCTTAGAACTGACTAGTACCCAAATATTTAATGAAATAATTTTTTTCCTTGAGTTCATATTACATTTATATTGCAGAAAATAATGAAAAAACATGTTTTTATTATGTTCTAAATTTATCGTGACATATAATTACCTTCTTCTCGTTATCAAAATCTTATGCAAAAGATTTCGAAAGTTATGTAGTATAAAAAGAATTATTTCTATAGAATGGTAGAGAAATTCTTAAGCACAACGTTTTAACATTTTTTTTTTTCTCTTAAAAAAGTCACCTGTTTCCAAACTATATTCATAAAACATGTTATTTAATTTTAAAATAAATATTTTGCCCTGTTACATCTCAATGTCCACACCAGACGGCAGTGGTAAATAATTCATTCGAAATTCTCTGTGATCTGTAATTAAATAAAATAATAAAGAACGTAATGAAAATTTATTTAAAATAGTGTTATCTTTAAGAAAATTTTATAATGTCGGTTTATATGAAACGAAGAAGGCAGCAGAATTGTAAGAAACATATTGAAGAAAGTAAAGAGTTCATAAGGCAAATTCAAAAAGTCCAAAAAATCATATGTAAATAGACAACTTGAGTACAAGGTCCAAGATCGAAGTTTACTTGGCGAGTAGCCCGTAGTCGGCGTTCTTGGAGCGCCAAGTACGCCAAGTAAATTACGAATAATTTAAGATAAATAGATTACAAGTAAATTACGATTGAAGTCTTTGATCCAATGGATCTAAGTGATGTGGAGCATATTACTGTAGAAGAGCATATGGACAAAGATTTCAAGAGGCTATATGATGAACGTTCTGTTTCAATACACCAATCATTCACTCCTGTTTTTCATTGTTTCATCAACTATCCCCCAAATTCTCCTAACTATAAATTTGTTCATAGAGATGTTTTACACATTAAGACAACATCAGATGTATTGTACCTCCTTCGATTTTTATCTTAATTACTCATGGAAATTATGGCATTAAATGCGACGACTAATTAAATTAAATAATAAATTGCATAGTTTCTCCAAAAATAGCAGACATAAACTTTTCAATAAACCTGGGGCTTAAAAATAATCGTTAATTATTATAATTATTTTTAAATAATCGCTTATTATTATTGCCTATACACTGTTTACACCTATGCTGCTGAAATAGATAAAAAGAAAATATTTAATTATTTTAAATGGCTTTAAAATAATTAAAATTTATTTATTTTAAATAATTTATAAATAATTTTAATTATTTTTTTAATTTTTATAGATAATTTTTTAAATTATCGCTAATTAATGTAATTATTTTAAAATAATCGCTTAATATTATTGCCTCTACACTAATGTTTACCCCTATGTTTGTTGAATCAGTAAAAATTTATGTAATATTTATAAGTCATTGAGGAATGGCTTACATACACGCATCCAATTATCAGATTGGTTAATGGTCTGCCATATATCTTCATGTCTTTCATATATCTCCATATATTTGATTTATGATATATTTAACGGAAAGTGTATTTGAAAGATTTTTTTAGACTTATGTAATTTGAGCATATAATATTCAATTTCTAAGCTTGATAATTCATTTCTGAAAAATGAAATATAGTATTAAAATGTGTTGAATACAGGTTTTATTTTTGCAAGCAAATTAGCATACAAGTAACTAATTTGTACTCGGAATATATTTATTATTATATGCTTTAATTAGGCTATGAAACACGTATATATATGTGAGAGAAAACAAATGATTTATTTTAAGATAACTAATTTAATTTATAAAAATGGGTATTATAATATTATTGTGAAATAAAAATATTTTTCTAGCCCAAATCATTCTTGACAAGAAATGGCTAATCATTTTTAAAAAAAAAATTACAAAATTTGTAAAAGCTTTTAATATTCTCTAACTGTGATTATTTACAATATGTTTGTTTACAATAGTTATTTCAAGACCGAAACAAAATTTCATTGTTAAATTTTTCCTTCATTTTATTTGGACGATAATTTAGCCAACCAATAAATATTAGATTATTGATTTACTAAAAGAATTTTATCTTTATATAAAACAGTTAAGCATCAAATTTAAGTTACGACCTTTGGGGGGCACCGGTGTTTTACACAAGTTTTGTCCGAACTATTTGCAGGATTTTTAGTTCCATTTTTTAAGAAAATAATTTATTATTTATTTTATTATTTACAAAGCAATGTTATTACGGAGAATAAAATATCAGCGGTTTTGACATACTACGAATTGCTTCACTTTTAATGGACTATTTATTAAGCAAATTATTTTTTTTATTTCATTTATAATAATATTAATTCAACGCAACTAAAATTGCATACGAGTGTGTTAGCATCAGTGAAATAGTTAATTTGAAAATCAATAATAAATAATTAAAACCAAAATTCAGGTATAAATAATATTCCACACTTAAAACCAAAATTCAGATATAAATAATATCCCATAATTAAAACCAAAATTCAGATATAAATAATTTCCCATAATTAAAACCAAAATTTTTCTGATGTTTAATGTTATCAAAATTATTCTGATGATCTTAAAATTATTTTGTCAGCTGCATTTTGTATTTTAAGTTTTTCTCCCATATAGTATAATTACAGTCAATTCTAAAAATATGTGAAAGAAGGTCATCTTTTCCGTATTTCTTTCTCATACGCATAATTCAGTAATCCTCTATTGATTTCCACTGAATACGCTGAATTAACTACAATTCCTCTATATCTGACAAGTATTAAAATTATTATTCATATTTTAAAATAAAAAAAATTATAATTCAATACAATTCAGATATAATTTTAGATAAAGAAACATTTTCTTATAACAAATCATATTTAATATGACGATCAATTTATTTTTAGGAAATTTTAGAATGTTCATTATTAAAATAAAATAAAATCTTCTACATAGTTTTCAAATTTAAAAAAAAAAGCATCTTACTTTAGCTTGAAATAAAGATTGAACAAAATGTTGGTCGTTAATAGAAAGTTCGAGTTTAATCAATCAGACGAAATAAAACAAATTTCTTCGAAAATGTGAAACGAAATGGGTTGCCATGACAACGCGAATGAAGTCTTACTACGAAAAGATTTTAGCTGTCCAAGCTAAAAGACAGAGTAACTTCGCGAAAACTCTTCATTTATGTCAGGAATAAATTTTTATTTTTATCGTTTCCTCCAAATTCGAAAAGCTTTATTTTAAAATGCAAATTTATTGTTAAAATATTTTATTTTTACCGTAATAGTAAAGTGGATAAGACAGTTATTTTTTGATACTTTTTTGTTGTCATAACTAAATATTTCAAAATGTACGATTTTATAGAAGAAATATTTTTGTATAAAGATAAAAAGTCGATTTTCCTGTAATTCCTGTTAAAAAGTCTTTTTCCTGCTTGTAAGTAACATTTTAAAATTAATATGATTGAAAAACTGCTGATACTATGCAATACATTTTATACTATACTATGCAATACATTTTATTTCTAATTAAAATTGTCATTAAAATTATTATATCAAATTAAATTAATCCTTAATACAATTATATGTCAATATGTATTTTACATGATATAGTTATATATTGTAATTTATAAACATATCAAACAAAATGTAATGGAATAACTTTTGACAACAATCTCACTGCTTTCCTAAAATCATTGATGTGATTTTTTTAAAAATAATTTACAAGTTACCTTAATTAAGAAAGTATTTAGCTCTAATTTATTCATATCAAATTTATTAGTACTTAATATATACTGTCATGTACAATAGTTAAACAGTTCTATTATATTTTTAGGATATAAGTATGATATTAATTATTAAGTTAAATATTAATATAATATTACGTGTTTGAAATGTGTGCAGGTGTCCGTTCAGATGAAGTTAATTGGAAAAATTTAATTTATTGCATTGGATGAAATCAAGATCGGTGTATATTACGTAATATATTTCTATGATATATACTAAATTGCTTTATTTATTTTATTCATAGTGACATTTTTTTTTTATATTTAAAAAGAGAAAAACAATGGAAATCAATATTTTTATAAGAATTTTTTCGATTAAATAATAAATTCATAAGAATTATAATTAATGCATATACATAAAGATTTAATATATATAATTATATATAGGCAGATAGATATAAGAATATATTGAAATAAGTCAGACCTTTAGTATGCTTAAAGTGTATGTTGACAAAAACAATGTATCAAACAAAATTTGGCTAAGCATTAATTTGAAAAGAAAAAATTCTTAAATCTGAATAAGTAGTTGGGCTTTTAGTCTTACGATACTTATATTTTAACGAGCTTTCTATTACCAAATCTATTGTCATAAAAATTATAGCTCCAAGAAGTAGTTGTTGAATAGCTGCTAAACTTCACATAAAGTTTGTGACTATTGATGTATGTTCAACCTAACCCAGAAATAGCCAATTTGAGATTCTTATCTCATCTGCAGCAAAGGGACATTTCTTCATCAGATATGTCTATACGACTTTGGATCAAATAGAATATATAAGTATCTGGCGAAATTTGAAAGAGAAAGAAGCACTGGAATGAAAAAGTGTTTGTGGTGTCCTCAGCAGATTCCCGTCGTTCTAGCAGTAATATACAGAAGTGTTTGGTCGTTCTGACAACATTGAAAGAAGGTGTTGTTCCGACAATAATATAAGGTGCTCATTCTTTCTGATTATAGTTTATGGAGATCATCAATCCTTCTGATAATAGTGCATGGATAAGTTCACTCCTACTGATAACAATGTATGGAGGAGCTTTTTCTTCTGATAATAATGTATGGAGGAATTCATTCCTTTTGTTAATAATGTATGGATGCCTGATAATAATGTATGGAGATGCTCATTCCTTCTGGTAATATTGCAATTAGCAGAGTGAGTTCATATATGCGGCCCACGGTACTCTTATCCAGGACGACTTTGGACTACCATTTATTTCGAGAACCACTTTCATGTAATAAAAGTGCTCATATATAGTCGACTGCATCATTGTCTTATACAGAACACAGGCAGCAAGATCTACAGTTCCACATGTGTATATCGTATCATTGCTAGGTATCTGGCTGATAAACATTTTCAATCACGGTGCCCATTACATTGTGATGCCGTTGATAGCTATCTACTGTCGTTTCCGTTCGAACACTCGACTGGATTGGTCCGTGATGTATTATCTTCATAGACGAATTGCGATTCAATTTGGATAGTAATGTTAACCTTGTAAGTGTTTGAAGGCCTTTTGGGGAATGATTCAATGCTGCATACTGTGTGCAGCGGCACAATTGTTGCAATGATTTGGTGCGTCATTGAATACCATTCAATAGGCCATTCAATTAATCTTATTAATGACCGATAACACCAAAATAGCTCAGCTGTATGTACTGTCATCTTTTAAACGTACCCAACTGCATGGTATAGCTCCAAGAATAGATTTTTCAAAAAAAGAATGTTCCTCCACACTAAGGACTCCTCATGAACACTTTTTGGTCCATGCAATTCCTAGATTTTTCACTGATTGAAAATCTGTATGATGACCTGTATCGGCAAACTAAACACAGTTATAGTAATTCAGAATTAAGATGTCCAAGGGCAACGTAAGAAATATGAATGTTTCAATTCAAGACTACATTGCATGGTACATTATAGCTAGAGGTTTAATGTTTTAATAAACTCAGTATCTCTTACAAGAAATGATCTCAAAACACTAAATGATCTTTTTTCTTTCAGTTTATAATATTTTATTAATTACAAATTTATAAACAACTGTCAAATTCCTCTTGTCGCGTACTGATACTTCTCCTGCCTGTTCTAAAACACTGCTATACAAACCAAGGAAGTTTAAAGACCACAGATGACACATAAAAACATTTTCAAACATTTTCTATCAATTTATATTTATATAATTAAAAGTACATAGCGAATTTTATAAGTAGGATTATATATATTTTTTTTCAGTTTTCGTTGTTAAGAGCCCTAAAATTATTAATAAAGATTTTTATTTATGCCTCCATTAATAATTATAAGCGTAATTTTCCGTACCGTAATATAGTATATTGATCCAAATAAGCTGAGTATTCTAATACGTTATAGTATAAACAATAGCATATTTATCAAGTGTAAAATGAAACATGTTTTTTTGCAAAAAAATTAAATAAATTTTGTAATGAGTTCTTAAAAAAAGCTTTGGTAAATGATTAATGAATAAAGACCAAATTATCCTCGCTTAGTCGACAATCAAATAGATAACACATAATAAAATGTTTTTAAATATTTTTTATTAGATTAAAACCATATCGTACTTTATGTGTTAATCTCTCACCAATGTCTAAAAGAATTTTAAAAAATTAACTGTCAATTGAAAGACATTTTAAAGTCAAATTGAATCAGAATAACGCCAGGTGATTAGAAACAACGGCAGGGACGGTATACACATTACCGTTCTAAAGGTTTGAAATTAAAATTTTATTTCAGTTTATATCTAAGCAAACAACAGATTCTTCAATAAATACCCCAATAAAATTTATACTTAACATAAAATAATAAACCATAGACAATAGTACCTAAAATAGATAATCACGAAAACAGCAATCATCAGATCGTAACTTACTATTATTATCATGAAATGAAATAAATTCGAGCAAACCCTATTGACAAATAATTTTTACGTGTTCCCTTAAACGGAAAGTTACAAATTTAGCAATGGCTCAGTGATTGGTGGCCGTCGCCTGACAGATATTGCATCCCATGTCAACTGTTACTGTCCTGGGAATCAATAGCGCGAGTTTGTGTTTTCTTTTCGCTGCTTTCTGAGGTAGAAATGGGATGCGGTATTGGAAATGTGTTTGTTTTGAGGACGATATTTACTTTTCCAGAGGCGACCATTTTGCATTTTGTATGCGTTTACATCGGAAGCCCGGATGGTAAAATATGCCGCTTTTTTTTATTTCCGTAACTAAACTTTCCATAATATTTGGCGATAGCGTTTTACTTTCATGGTTTGGATATGCAAAGTGGAAGAAATTTTCGTGAGACTTGGCAAAGGAATTTTGATGGTGTCGAGTACGTGCGTGAAAGGTTTGCAAATTTGTAAACAGAAATATTCAAATACACTTTGTGTGGAAAACATACGTATGCATAGGAATGTTAATATTTTACCAGCATCTTTAGTTTAAAATGCATTTTTAAGTTTTTAATTTTGAATATAAATGTGGAGGTGCTCCTATTTTGAAGATTAAATAGATTTAGTGAGATCGCATATTTAAATTATTTAAAAATATCACAAAAAAAAAGTTTCATATTATCGTTCATTCTTTTCTTATAATCTTAAACATCAATAATTTTTTTTGAGAAATATATTAATTGTAAACATTAAATGCATGACTTAAAAAATCACAACGATTGTTTGCAAGAATATAAAAAATATCAGTAACACTCATAGTCTATATTTAAAAAATTTGAATTTTAAGCCTATTGAAATATATCTGTTTTTAAATTTTTCTCTGGATATCAGACAAATATTGTAATCATAATTACATCATGGACTAATTAGTTTATGATGTGTTCTATTCAAGAATTGTATCTTCTACAAATAAACAATTATCAAGCACGAATTCTATATCCGCTAATATTACATTACACCACGTCCCTGTGGCCAGATTTGAGATGTATCTTTACAGTATTTATTGGAATTGTTCTATATCCACTAGTTAGGATCATCTAATAATGGTAGCTTGAATACATTATTGACCTGGATTATGGACATTGTCTCATCTGTAACATAAATATGGGCCAATTTCATAAGATCTCTATAACTGTATCTCATGTCAGGACGTTATAAAAGCAAAATAATAACTAAATTATCAATTCTTATAGTAGGTGCCTTTGCGTTACAAAGAAAACTACAAAATTGGACCATTTTTAAAATATTTATCACTGACAAATATAAAATAATAATAATAAATAACAGATTCAGGGTCAACTGGCAAAATTCACCAGCCAATCTTACGAAAAGGATAATAATGTCCCATGGGATAAAAAAGAATAAACTCCGACTTCCTGTCCTCCGATCAATAGTGCTAAGCATTTTGACAAACCTTCATTGTGTCAACTCGTTCACCAACGAAATAGCTATGACTCCTATATGATGGGATTATGTTAGTTTTTATTACAATATGACAATGATAATTTTCAATACATTGATGGCATAGGTAAATACCCTCCATATTATTTTTTGAGCAAATCATGATATCAAATTTTGGCTTCCTTGAAGAAATGTATTTAATTTAATACTTCCTTTTATATTTTTGCTTTATGGAGAAAATCCAAATACTTAAAATTAAGAAAACAATAATAGAAAATAATTATGGTAACTATTAGAAAAACTGCCCATAAGAATTAGCATACTTCATAACAAATGGACTGAACTACATGCGAACAATTCATTTAAATTAATAAACCATTTAAATTGTTTACTTCTCGGCACAACCAGAGGATCTACACGGATATGCTTACAATTTAGCTGCAATGTAATCGGATTCTATTGAATAACATAGTTAGAAATTCAAGAACCAAACATGGAAACCTTGAAGTGCTAAGTCTGTTGAAACAGGGATAAAAGTATTTTAAACCCATCATGTCTGTTTACTCGGTGATATACATAATGGCTTCACCGAGAGCATTATCAATTTACATATAATTACGAAGTAGGCACGCGTTACATTAATGAGGCAATCTGATCCAAAGTTAGATAAATTCAATTAAACCCGCATGTAGCCAGGAATCGGAGAGTGCATGCAAGTATCAGATTACGTTCTCGAAACGAATTTACATTGTGTACCTGTATGCATTTAAGGATTGATTTAGTATTACCAAAATATGTCTCTTTACTGACATTGATTTATCGTTATTAAAACGTAATGTTTAGGGATAATTTCATCTCCTATTTCATATTTTGTTAAAGAAATTTAATTTTTTCATTGCTGTTACGAATAGCATGAACTCTCTAAGTGTGTTGACAGCATAGTAAATGCTCCAGCGCATTGCTTCACCCTTTATGCCTCAGCAATGTGGTGCGAATTACCCCAGTGGTTCATCAGGGAGATTCACCACTACCTTTAAACATCAAATACCTGCAATGCCTTTAATTATCTTCCTTCAGACGGTTTCTTCAACCACCAATCAAATACCTCCAACCACTTCAAATATCTTCCTAAGTCGTTTTCTTCAACTACCAGTCAAAAACATTCAATCACTCCCAATGTCTTTCTTCAGTCGTTTTCTTCAACTACAGTTGATATTCTACCACTTCAAATATTTCATTCCAGACATTTCTTTCAACCGCAATCAGATGCCAACCATTTCAAACACCTTTCGCCAGCTATTTCCTTCACCAACCAATCATTTTAAATAACTCTCCAGCTCCTTTCTTCACCTACCAATCAAATACAACTAATCACTTTAAACACCTCCCACCACTGCCATTATTCATTAAATATATCATTAATTTCTAGCCCACATATTTAACTTACCTAAGCAGACCGATTTTTGATTTGCCTGTTGAATTTCAACTAAATTTTCCCAATTAAAAAATTATACGTGCTAATTGTCTCATTTTTCTGGAAGATTCTTGTGTATTGTGACTTTTGGGCAATTCTAGTAATAGGGGAATATATCAAGAAATATTAAAAACGATGGTTTTTCCTTTCTATTTATGATGTTGCATAATCTATTGGACTACATATGTTTTAGATTAATTTGAGCATGAGCATGAGCAATATACGTTACGAACTCTGTCATAAATGGTTTCAAGGATAGCACAGTTCACATTTCTTTAAAACTATTTTGAAAAGAGTGTCTAAATAAAATGTGTCCCGAATGTATGAGAGACATAACTTGATTAATATAACTTAATATTTGGTGCTTATGAGTTTCGTGGAACCTTCATTCATTCGCATGCTGCCAGACATCCAGCTTTTGTATATCTTTCCTTGACATCAAGTCACTGAAATGCAAGATTTTAGTTGACACACACATACTCAAATTAATTGAAAGACAAGTCAATACAGTTTTTACTATTTATAAATGACTCCAGATTTTGTTTGCAACGTGTTTTAAGAAGATTATTGATCTGGCTGGAGCCGATATCCCAATAGTATCCCAATTGTATCCGTGAAACAGAGACATTTGACGGCTCCAGTGAATGAGTGTGGCTATAATCTCTTTATGTGAGCTTATGACCTATATATCGTCCCAAGAGCCACTGTTATTGCTTTGTACAGACGCCATCATTTATCCTATTGTGCATCCTTACACATGTGTAGTTAGGAACAATTTCCATCTACCAGACGATAATACCAGACTTCACAGTGATCCGTTGATGGAGAATTACCTGCGTGAGGAGACTATTGTACCTATCGGTTGGCCAGCACGTCGGCACATTCTCTGAAATTTAACCTGATTGAGCGTGCATCAAAGGGTCTAGGGAGACGTATTGATGAACTTTTTCCCTACTACAATTTAATAGTTCGAACTACTTAAACACACAAATGACTTTGATTTAATAAGCACCATTATTTTGAGGTGGAAATCTCGCGGTCATGCGTGCATAACTGTTAGAAATGATGGCACTTCATATTTAAATTGATCCCACATTGACACTCTAGGAAGTGTAAATGTGAATCCTCATTGTACTACTTTGTTGATTAATATGTTTCCTTTTTCAAGACATAAAATAAGCTTATTATTTTTCTTTTGTGCTTAAATGGTGAAGTACTTTTTAATTAACGTTTCCGCCGATTTTCATTGAATTCCAAAAAAAAGAAATATGAAACCAGTATCTTTACCCTTATATGCATAGAATAAATTTTATAAATAATATAGCAACATAGAAAGAGTACATTTCTATATAATATGAATGCAATAATATATAAAAAGCAATATATAAGTATACTATATGGTATTTTATAATATGTATTTAGACTAAATATTATTGTATATCAATTTTCTAACTAGAACCTCTTTGAAATTGGAATTATTTTAATTAAAAGTTTGTTTTAATTAGTCTCCTAGAAATCGATTTAATCTAAAGAAATAAATTTTTTTATTATTCTAATAATAAAACTAGAAAATATTTTTTAGAAAGTAAAACAACTAATTATTTTATGGATTAAATTTAAATGAAATTCCCTATGGAAGCAAAATGGCATTAGTAGAAATAATTAACAAAATTTTAAGACCCTCATTTAAGACTTTAATAATTTTTTTTTTGCCTATAAACATATAAAGAAAATAAATTTCTATGATAGTATAAGGTCAAAAATGCTCATTCTATTTCATTCTAATGCTATTTAATCTCTTTTCTATTTATATATATTTTTTATTATTTTTAATGTGCATACCAAAAGATTTAAATGAGCAAGTAAAACGTTTTTAAAATGAAAAAAATTAATCATCACATTTAAAATCATATTTTCTTTTTAGAATTTAAGCAGGAATTCATAATATTTGTTGATATTATTACTGTATAGTTGTATTTAAAAAGGATATTGGTTCTATATGATAGAGATATTGATTGTATCTCATAGATATATAGATTGTATTTAATAGACATATTGGTTGTAACTGATAGAGATATTGTTGTTAGGATATTGGTTATATTTGATAGATATATTGGTTATATTTGATAGATATATTAGTTATATTTGATAGATATATTGGTTGTATCTGATAGAGATATTAGTTGTATTTGATAGAGATATGTAATGCTAATACAATGGGAATACTGCTCTTAAAAATGTAGTTATTTTGAATTTTTAATAGATATGAAACAAATTATTGATATCCTTTGCTTTTATGAGAGTTTACTTGATTTTTTTATACATCAGTTTTGTAGTATCAAAGTATATTCTCATCATAAAATTCAAAGGAAAATCCTTTTATTATTATTAGTTTTTGTTTCAGATTTCAGTAACATAAAAAAGTTTTAGAGATGAGTAGAATGTCTGAAAATGTTTCGCAAAAGTCAGATGCAATTAAAATTGTTGCCTTTTTAGCGTATTTTAGATGTTCAAGCGACTGCAATGCCGAAAACAAGCTGATAAATTAAATTATTTATTAATTATACTCTCAAAGCAGTTCTATCGGCGGCTGTCGTAATATAGTTAAATGTTCTTAATTGTAAGTAAAATTTAAAAAATTAAAATAACAAGATAGTTGTGACGTCTTTCTTTACATCTTATAGTCGTGAATTCTTCTTTCTTTGGATATTTATAACTACATAATCAGTGTTAATTATAGGTGATTGTGCATTTAGGATTCCGATTTCGCCAAATCTCTTTTCCACGCCAAATGGAATCGACAAAGGACGACAACCATTCTTCTCTGAGGCTATTTTGTTTGTTTAGGAGGGTACCTGGCGAAACCGCAAGAGAAGAGAAATCGCCAAATAAACAAGCGGAACCCTAAATTTCAGAGATCCCTAAAATTTAATGTGTTCTTTCTACTAATATAAAACTTTATAGGATTTTCTTTAAAAAAAATAATGTAGCCCTTTTATATTAACAGTCAAAACATTATTTTTTAAAGTTTCTATAGTTTTCATCACTTCTGTAAAAATTGCCGTTCCAATTCCTACCACAGATGCGAGATAAAGAAAGGCTATGAAATATATTGTGTTCATAAACTATTTCTAAACAATAATTCTTTACTGATGAAAATTTGAACAATGTAGAAACTTGATATCCAATTTGCCTCCGTGTTTTTAAAAATTATCACTTAAAGACAAGCATTTTAAAAATTGGGTTAAAAATACAGATTTAAATTCACCCTCTATTTGAATAAAAAACTTTGCAACATTATGTGACGCAGTTTCCCAAATCGGAAACCAAAAACATTAATCCAATTAAACAATTAAATTGAAATGACACACAAACACACACACAAAAAAAAAACGAAACAGCCATCACAGCCAGTGAACATCGCACTCCCAAATTCATTAAGTGTCACAACTAAACAAAATTCATTTCCTGATACAGGAAAGGATGGATTAATTAAACTTTTATATGAATCGCGAAAGCTTCCAATATAAATTAAGCATTCCTTTAAGTTTTTTCCCTGCAACACGAAGTACATCAAAGGGAAAAACCAATTTAAAATTTTAAAAAAGATCGAGGTATGATCACGCTGGAATACACGCGCATTACGAAAAACGATTAAGTCAGCATCTGTGGATTTAAAAAAGGAATTCTTCCTGAAGAAGATAAAGATATCCCATCCCATCCTTTTCATAATGGAATAGAGACTCATTAAAGTTGGGAATTCCATCCAGAAAAATAAATAGGAAAGAAAAATTTCCTGATTGCGAAAATATCATGAATAATTCCGGCGTAATGAGAATGTAGGAGTTGGAATTTCTTATGGGTTGTTTCTGACACCTGAATGAATTTTTAAATAACTTGTTGTCATTGAGGGGGGTGGAAAGGAAATTTAATTAAGATAGAATAATAAATAAATACTTACAGTAAACATTTTAATATTTGAATACGAAGGAAAATTTTAGTAGTAGTTTTTTTCATTAGGTGATGTATCATGTAATTCTGATATTTTTAATTTGTAAATAAGAATCTAGTACATAAATTTGAAAGTCTGTTTGTTAACTTGATTATCCTTTATACAAGGAGCTTTCAAATTTGGTATGAACATGTGCTATGTGTTGTAACCTACGTATAACCTAGGGTACAGCGTGGATCTCATTTTTAATACAGTTCAGTAGCTATTTTGTCCACATGTAAATGGGGCGCGTGATATGACAAGATTCAGAATTGAAAAGCTTTTTCGAAAGAAATAATAGCGATATCTAATCCTTAACGTTATTAATCTTTCTTCTACTTCATTGGCGCAACAGCCCGGTGGTGAGCCAAGCCCTCTGCCTACTAGCAGATTTCGAGACAGGAGATGTTTTCTTTTTACGTGGTAGGGTTATCAGCCTTACATCCAACACTCTACAATCTTATCGGACAGGGACCTACGATTTAAAGTGCATCCCAAACCATTACAAGCATCCATAGCACCGACGAACTCGAACTCAAAACGCCTGTGGCACCAAGCTGTGCCAGAGCTGAATTAAAAAATTCATAGTAATTAAATTAAATTTAAAAAAAAAAGATAATTAACAGCTGATGTTAATACAAAAAAAATTAAAGATAAAAATGTACTCAATTACATTATACAAAAAAGTGTTTTAGCCACATTGAATACATTTAATACAATGTAGTGTATTTTTAATTATAGAAAAAATTTATTAATAAATAATGTTGTTGACAACATTAGACTGAATTAAGTAAGAGTAATAAAAATTCGAATTAACATGTAAACACTCTTCCAGAATCAAACATTATACTTTACACAATTCATAAAGAGTAATTAAACTTCGAATTAACATTCGAACACATTTCTAGAATCAAACATAATGCTTTAAACAATACAGAAAAAGTAATAAAAATTCGAATTTATATGTAAATACATTTATATAGTCAACATTGTTTTAAGCATTTCAGAAAGAGTAATAAAAATTCGAATTAACATTCACACACTTCTAGAATCGAACATATTGCCTTAAACAATTCAGAAAGAGTAATAAAAATTCGAATTAATATGTAAATACACTTCTAGAGTCAACATTGTTTTAAGCATTTCAGAAAGAGTAATAAAAATTCGAATTAACATTCAAACACACTTCTAGAATCAAACGTAATGCTTTAAGCAATTCAGAAAGAGTAATAAAATTCGAATTAATATGTAAATACACTTCTAGAACCAAACATTTTTTAAGCAATTCAGAAAAAGTAATAAAATTAAAATTAACATATAAACGCACTTCTAGAATCAAATATTATGTTTAAAGCAAACTCTAAGTAGAAGCTTTATAGCATTTCCGTTACAATTAAATTCATATCATTTAGTAGGAAATTAATAAATCTAATATATTCTTACAATGTTATGTCTTTGTGGAACATATTGTCAAATTAAGTTAAGGTGGATACAATTTATAAGTTTAAGACGATACAAGTTAGATGAAGTCTCAGATGAGACACCAGCATCCGCAAAAATAAATAAATTGATAAAACAATTCGATTAACAGAATACCTTCGCTTTTCAGCAAAGAATGTCTTTGAAATCCAACCACTGACTTCCATTTTGTTAGAAACGAAAAAAAAAAAAAAAAAAAGGTACACCTACGCTGCGAAGGATTATCGTAAAAGTCGAAGTAAAAGAGAAGTTTCCAATTCCTCAGGACAGCAAATAACATTTTCGAACTCTTTCCATTTATTTCTTCTTCTCCCCCAGTTCAAGTACTCAACCCAATTTAAACGAATTTAGCTCGTTGAGCTTTGTCAGGACGTTAAAGGCACAGGAGGGTAAAATAACATTATCTCAGAGAATCTCTCTCTCTCTGGTGCCAGGGTCTTCTTCATTTGTTCTGACATGACTATGAAAATAAGATTAGGGTAATTGGGATTCATTTGCTATCAGAAGGGTGAAAAAGGGACCTGCATTTAGTGATTCGAAAAGTCATCCCAATGTGAAATTTGTGTCAGTTCAGTTGGGAAATATAATTTGGTTCAAAGGAACTTTCAAATCCGATTACCAAAGCTGGTGATGGGAGGCTTTTAACATAATGATACATTATCCATCCTAAATCAATAAATTATGTTATGCTGATTATGGAATAACATACATACAACTAAAATAACATGAATTACAACAGATAATAACAAACCACACACTAGTTCTCTAACAGCTTCTTAATCAGACAAAGAACAACAATAAAACTTTCCAAAATACAAATACAAACACACATACAAATATTATAACAATAATTACAAGAGATAATAACAATGTCAAGCACTAGTTCTCTGACATCTTCTAACATTAAATGCATACAATATTCTTTATACTGAAGCAATATTTAATAAAGATTATTATAGTTTATTAGTATAAAAATCTTTTTCTTCCTTTTTTCTCCATCATGTTTTCTTAAGAGAGTGTCAATACATAGTTTTATACTTTATTTTGCTTTATTCCATTCCTACCTAACTACCGTATCCAGGTCTATGTGCCCCTCAATAGTTAAAGTGGAATAAAAACACAAATTATGGTATTACAGAAATAAATTTAATTCAAAATTTACAATACAGAAAGAATGAACAATGATTATAAACATGACCTATAAAAAACAGTAATAATATGAAATGAAAGTTGTTTTTCAATTTAAATTAGTATTGTAACCATGCTTCCTCCATTTCTACTCAGAAGAAATGTTCAGTTGGCCTACAGACTGTCACCCGGAAAGGAAGTACCTTTCGCACACCCTATGCGTAGCCGTGTTTCGGGATTTCGGCTTATAAATGGAGTCCTTTCATAAATTTATAATTATCTGTCTTTAAATGTGTTAAATATTGTATGTTTCTAATTGTATGTGTGGGGTATTTGGGCTTATGTAAATAAAGCTATGAGTTCTCCAACCGGCGCCTCAAGTATTTAAACACAACCACACCCAGTTACAATCGGGTTGTGAAACCTGCAAATCACAGTATATTATTTTTACTACCTTAACATTTTTTAACTAGTAACTATAATTTTTTAACTATAGAACTAAAAAGAATAGAGGTGGTAAGTATATGATAAGCATATATTGGTTGTCTATTAAGAAAACAGGTTAAAAAGAAAAGAAAGAAAGACATTTACCGGACTTTTTTATAGGTAGCATAGAATTGACTAGTGCCCGGACATCTTACGAAATAATTTTCTTTTCATGAATTTATATTACATTTATATTGAAGAAATTAATGAAAAAATATGTTTTCTTATTATGTTCCAAATCGAATCGTTACATATAATTACATTTTTCACATTATCAAAAAAAAAATATATCCAAGAATTTTTGGAAGTTTTGAAGTCTAAGAAGAAACATTTCTAAAGAACGGTAGAAAAGTTCTGAAGAATGGTGTTTCATATTTTTTTTCTTTTAAAAAATTCCCCTGTTTAGTTTAAAATTAAGATTCTATCCCGTTTGCATCTCAATATCCACACGATACGAAAGTGGTAAATGGATCATTTAAATGATCATGGTGTCTTATAATGTCGGTTTATATGGAACGAAGATTCAAAATTCGCGGAAATGTATTGCCGAAGTTAAAGGATTTCAAGATAAATTCAAAATGCTCCAAAAAATCATATGTAAATATGCAACGTGAGTGCAAGTTCCAGGATCGAAGTTTAGCTGGCGCAAGACTTGGCGAGCTTGGATCGCCAAGTGCGCCAAATAAATTACGAATAATTTAGGATAAATAGATTACGAGTAAATTACGATTGAATTCATTAATCCAATGGATATAAGTGATGTGGACCGTATTACTGTAGAAGAGCTTTAGGACAAAGATTTCAAGAGGGTATATGATGATCGTTCTATTTCAGTACACCAATCATTCACTACTTTGTTTCCATTCCATCCACTACCGCCCCCCAACAAATTCTCCTTCTCCCCCTATAAATCTGTTCATATAGAGAGGATTTACATATTAAGACAACAGCACACGTACATTTCTTCGGTTTATATCTTAATTACTATAGGAAATTATGCACTTAATTTAAATTCCTAATTAAATTAAATAATAAATTGCATAGTTCCTCAACAAAATAGCTTTTCAATAATTTTTAGGCACAAAAATAATCGCTAATTATTATAACTATTTTAAACTAACCGCTTATTATTATTGCCTATACACTAATGTTTACACCTATGTTTGAATCAGATAAATAGAAATTATTAAATTATTTTAAATAATTTTAAAATAATTAAAATTTAATTATTTTAAATAATTTTAATTATCTTAATTTATAAATTATTTTAAAATTATCGCTAATTAATATAATTATTTTAAAATAATCACTTATAACCTCTACACATGATGACGCCTATGTTGTTCAATCAGATAAACAGAAAATATTTAATCATTTTAAATAATAATAAAATAATTAAAATTTAATTATTTTAAATAATTTATAAATTATTTTTAATTTTATAGATAATTTTTAAATTATCGCAAATTAATACAATTATTTTAAAATAATAGCTTATTATTATTGCCTCTACACTAATGTTTACCCCTATGTTTGTTGAATCAGTAAAATTTTATTTAATATTTATTAGTCATTGAAGAATGGCTTACAAACACACATCTTATTATCAGAATGGTTAATGGTCTGCCATATATGTTCATGTCTTTCATATATCTCCATATATATTTGCTTTATATATATGGAGATATATCTCCATATATATTTGCAATACGTTTTCCATATATTTAATGGAAAATGTATTAAAAAAATTGTTTGATTTACGTAACTTGAGCATGTAGTAATCAATTTCTAAGATTGATAATTCATTTCTGCATGTCTAATGATTTTTAAAAATCAAATATAATATTAAAATGTATTCAATGTCGCTTTTATTTTTGAAAAGCAAATTAGCATATAAGTTACTAACTTGTACCCAAAATGTATTAATTATTATATCCTTTAATTAGTCAGTAAAACACATATATGTCTGAAAAAAAATGATTTATTTTAAGATATCTAATTTAATTTTTAAAAATCTAAATATGACATTATCATATTTCTGTGAAATAAAAATATTTTTCTAGCCAAATTGTTTTTAAGAAAAATTGCCAATCATTTTCTTAAAAAATTACAAAATTTGTAAAAGCTTTTAATATTCTCTAATTGTGATTATTTATAGTTGTTGTTTTATGCTTTTCAAGACAGAAAAAAATTTCATTGTTAAATCTTTCATCCATTTTATTTATCGATAATTTAGCTAGCCAATAATTATTAGATTATTGATTTGCTAAAAGAATATTATCCCTATATATAACAGTTAAACTTTAAATTTCAACTATGACCTTTTGGGGGCACTGGTGTTTTACACAAATTTTGTCAGCATCTTGCAGGAATTTAGTTTCATTTTTAAAAAAAATAATTTATTTATAATCCCACAATTTATTTTAATATTTAGAAAGCAATGTTATTACGGAGAATAAAATATCAATGATTTCGACATCGTACGAATTCCTTCACTTTTAATGGAATACTTATTAAGCAAATTTAAATTTTTTTTCATTTATAATAATATTAATTCAATGCAACTAAAATTACACACGCGTGTGTTAGCATCAGTGAGATAGTTAATTTGAGAATCAATAATAAATAATATCCAATTAAAACCAAAATTCAGATATAAATAATATCCCAAAATTAAAACCAAAATTCAGATATAAATAATATTCACCAATTAAAACCAAAATTCTAATATAAATAATATCCCACAATTAAAACAAAAATTCAGATATAAATAATATCTCACAATTAAAACCAAAATTCAAATATAAATAATTTTCCACAATTAAAACCAAAATTTTTCTGATGTTTAATGTTATCAAATTTGTCCTGATGATCTTAGAATTGTTTTGCCAGCTGCAATGTTTTGTGTGTTAAGTTTTGTTCTTCTAATAGTATAATTGCAATCAATTCTAAAAATATGTGAAGGAGGGTCATCTTTTCCATCTTTCTTTCTTCACTAATCCTAAATTGATTGCCACTGAATTACGCTGAATCAACTACAATTCCTCTATATCTGACAAGTATTAAAACTTTTAATCATATTTTTAAATAAAAAATTATAAATCTATACAATTCAGATACAGTTTTCGAAAAAGAAACATTTTCTTATAACAAATGATATTTAATATGACGATGAATTTATTTTTATGAAATTGCAGAATGTTCATTACAAAAATAAAATAAAATATTCTACATAGTTAACAAATTTATAAAAAAGCATCTTACTTTTAAATCTTGAAATAAAGATTGAACAAAATGTTGGTCGTAAATAGAAAGTTCGAGTTTAATCAATCAAACGAAATAAAACAAAATCCTTCGAAAATTTGGCACGAAATGAGTTTTTATGACAGCACGAATAAAGTCTTACTACCAAAAGATTTTTGCTGTCCAAGTTAAAAGAGTAACTTCGCGAAAACTCTTCATTTATGTCAAGAATAAATTTTTATTTGTATCGTTTTCTCCTCAAAATTCGAAAAGCTAAATTTTGAAATGCTGAGTTATTGTTAAAATATTTTATTTTTACAGTAGCAGTAAAGTGGATAAGAAAATTATTTTTTGATACTTTACTTTTGCTATAACTAAATATTTCAAAGCGACGAATTTTTTTATAAAGATAAAAAGTCGATTTTCCTATAGTTTTTGTTAAAAAAAACCTTTTTCCTGTTTAAAAGTAACATTTTGAAATTAATTTGATTAAACATATATAATATATATATCTATACTAATATGGTAGGTATGAAACAAATTTTATTTCTCATTAAAATTATCATTAAAAATTATTATATTATAGTTAATAAATTAATATAACATTTTTTTTCATGATATAATTATATATTTTTATTTACAAGCACATAAATACGAATGTGCAATTATGACAACGGAATTACTTATGACAACTTATTTATTACTTACTTATTACTTATTGATCGGGGATTTATTAATAACTTTTATATTAAAATTATTGATCTGAATTTTAAAAATAATTTGCAAGTAACCTCAATTAAGAAAGTATTTAGCTCTAAATTATTCGTATCAAACTTAGTCTTACTTGATTTACAATGTCATCTACAATCTATAGTTAAATAGTTCTATTATATTTATAGGATATAATTATATTATTAATTATTAAGTTAAATAGTCATAATATAATATTGTGTGTTTGAAATATGTGGAAGCGTCCAGACGAAGTTAATTGGAAAAATTTAATTTATTGTATTGGGAGAAGTCAAGATTGGTGTAGATTAATTTATATCTTCCCATGATATATATTTATTTATTTTATTAATCGTGACATTTTTTTTATTTAAAAAAGGACAACAATTAAAATTAATATTTTCATAAGAATTTTTTGATTAAATAATAAATTCATAAGAATTATAATTAATATACATAATAAAAATGTGAAATATATACGATTATTTGCAGATATATGTTATATACGTGAATAAATAGAAATAATTCAGACCTTTAGTATGCTTAAAGTGTATATCAGTTAAAAACAATTTGTCAAACAAAAGTTACTAAGCATTAATTTGAAAAGAAAAAAAATACCTGAATCTGAATAGGCAATTGATAATTTAGTCCTAAGAATAATGTGAAATATATAGTTAACCTAATATGTTATCGAACTTTCTATTAACAAATCTACTATCATAAAAATTAGTGCACCAAGAAGTGGTTGTTGAATTTGATAGATTTAATAAAAAGTTTGTGACTATTCATGTATGTCCAAAAATAACCGATTTGAGGTTCTTATTTTATCTGTAGCAAAGGCATACTTTTTCATCACATTTGCCTTTGGAGCAAGTAGAATATATAAGTATCTGGCGGGATTTGAAAGTGAAAGAAGCACTGGCATGAAAAAGTATGGGTGTTGCCCTCAGCAGATTTCCGGTCGTTCTGACAGTAACATAGGGAAGTGCTCGGTCGTTTTGACAGTATTGAAAGGTGGTGTTCGGCTTTTACGACAATAATATAAAATAATTATTCATTCTGATAATAATGTATGGAGGAGTTCATTCTTTCTGATAATAATGCATAGAGAATCTCATTCCTACTGATAATAATATATGGATGAGCTCATTCCTTCTGATAATAATGTATGGGGAAGATCATTCCTTCGGATAATAATGTATGGAGGAGCTCATTCCTTCTGATGATAGTGTCAGGAGGAGAGTGAGTTCATACATATTGTCTACGGTACCCTTATCAATGACGCCTGACAAGAAGATATGTTTCCAACAAAATAATTCTCTTCCACATACAGTACTGCATGAACTTCTTTGGTTCATGCAATTCCCATACTTTTCCCTGATTGAAATCTGTATAATTAACTGGATGGAAAAATTGAGCACGATTATAGTAATTCAAAAATAAGATGTTCCAGGACAACGTAAGAAACATGGATGTTTCAATGTACGACCACATTGCATCGTGCATTATAGCTAGAGATCCAATGTTTTATTTAACTCAATATTTCTTTTAGAGTGTGCCTACAATAAATAATCTTTTTTCTTTCATTTTATAACCGCATACAGTTTTCACATTTTTAAACAACTGTCAAATTACTGTTGCATCTTCCGCATGTTCTAAAGCAAGGCTATACAAACCAAGAAGGCTTAAAGACCACTGATGGCACATAAAGACACTTTCAAGGTTTTTTATCAATTTCTATTTATATAATAAAACATGTATAGCTAATTTGATATATAGCATTAGTTTTTTTCTGTAATTAATTAAACTAAAATTATTAATAAAGATTTTTAGTCATGATCTTTTAATAATTATGCAAATTTTTTTTCATAAATATATATTAATCCTGCGTAACCTAATATATTATCGTATAAACAATAACAGATTTGTCAACTGCATTTACAAACAGAAATATTTCTTCTTTTTTTTTTGCGATAAAATAAAACAAATTTAGTAATGAGTTCGTAAAACAAGCTTTGGTCAATCACTAATGAATAACGACCAAATTCTTCTCGCTTAGTCGACAATGAAATAGATAACATAGAATAAAAAAGAAATTTTAATCTATATCCTACTCTATGTTTTAATCTAAAACTATATCGTACTTTATGTTTTAATGTCTCACCAATGTCTAAATGAATTTAAAAAATTAACTATCATATGACATTTTAAAGTCAAATTGAATCAGAATAACACCAGGAGATTGGAAACAAAGGCAGGGACGGCATACACATTGCTATTCTAAAGCTGTGAAACTAAAATTTTATTTGAGTTTATATCTAAACAAACAATATAGTCTCCAAGAAATACCCCAGTAAAATTTATTCTTAACATAAAATAATAAACTATAGACAGTGGTACCTAAAATAGACAGTCACGAAAACTGCAATCATCAGATCGTAACTTACTATTATCATGAAATGGAATTAATTCGGATTGCATGAAACAAACCTTATTGAAAAATAATTTTTACTTGTTCCCTTAAACGGAAAGTTACAAATTTAGCAATGGCTCAGTGTATGGTGGTTGTCGCCTGACAGATATTGCATCCCACGTCAACTGTTACTGTCCTGGGAATCAATAGCGCGAGTTTGTGTTTTCTTTTCGATGCTTTCTGAGGTAGAAATGGGCTGCGGTATAGGAAATGTGTTTGTTTTGAGGACGATATTTACTTTTCCAGAGGCGACCATTTTGCATTTTGTATACGTTTACATCGGAAGCCCGGATGGTAAAATGTGCCGCTTTTTTTATTTCCGTAACTAAGCTTTCCATAATATTTGGCGATAGCGTTTTGTTTTCATGGGCTGGATATGCAAAGTGGAAGAAATTTTCGTGAGACTTGGCAAAGGAATTTTGATGGTGTCGAGTACGTGCATGAAAGGTTTGCATATGTGCAAACAGAAATATTCAAATACACTTTGTGTGGAAAAGCATAAGTATGCATAGGAATGCTAATAGTTTACCAGCTTCTTTAGTTTAAAATGCATTTTTAAGTTTTTAATTTTGGATATGAATGTGGAGGTGTGCCGTTTTTGAAGAAAAATATATTTATTAAGATTGTAAAGGGAAATTATTGAAAAATATCAAAAAAATATTTATGATTAAGAATTTTTAAACATTAATCATTTGGTGATTTTGAGAAAAATGTTAGTTGTAAAATAACTGATTTAAAAAATCAGAAAGATTGTTTCCAAGAATATTTAAAAATAGCAGAAACACTCATTGGTGATATATAAAAAATTTGAGTTTTAAGTCAGTTGAAATTCATATCTCTGTTTTAAGCTTTTCCCTGGATATAAGAAAAATATATCCACTCTATATCCACTAGCTAGGATCATCTAAAAATGGTAGCTTGAATACATTGTTGACATGGCTTATGGTCGTTGGTCTCTTCTGTAACATAAATATGGGCCAATTTAATAAGATCTCCGTAACTGTCTCTCATGTCAGGAAGTTATAAAAGCAAAATAGTATCTAAATTACCTATTCTTATAGTAGATTCCTATGTGTTGGAAATAAAACTACAAAATTGGATAATTTTTAGAGTATTTATCACTGACAAATATAAAATAATAATAATAAATAGCAAATTCAAGGTCAACTGGGATTAACTAGCAAAATTCGCCAGGATATCAAATTTTGGCTTCCTTGAAGAAATATATTTATTTTAATGCTTTCTTTCATATTTTTGCTTTATGAAAGAAATTAAAATTCTTAAAACTAAGAAAACAATAACGGAAAATAATTATGGTAACTTTTAGAAAAAAATTATTACACAAGAAGAATTACCATAATTCATTACAAATCAACTGAACTTCATGCTAACATTTAATTTAAATTAATACACCATTTAAATTGTTTACTTCTCAACAAAACCATAGTATCCTGCACGGATCTGCTTACAATTTAGCTGCAATGTAATCGTATTCTATTGAATAACATAGTTAGAAATTCAAGAACCAAACACGGAATCCTTGAAGTGCTAAGTCTGTTGAAACCGGGATAAAAGTATTTTAAACCCATCGTGTCTGTTTACTCGGTGATATACATAATGGCAACTACGTTCACCGAGAGCATTATCAATTTACATATAATTACGAAGTAGGCACGAGTTCCATTAATGATGCAATCTGATCCCAAGTTAGATAAATTCAATTAAATCCACACGCAGCCAGGAATTGGAGAGTGCATGCAAGTATCAGATTACGTTCTTGAAACGAATTTACATTGTGTACCTGTATGCATTTAAGGATCGATATATAGTATTACCAAAATATGTCTCCTTATTGACATTGATTTATCATTATTAAAACGTAATGTTTAGAGATAATTTTCCGCTTAAATGTCTTCATTTGTTAAAGAATTTTTTTTTCCATTGCTGTTACGAATTTGCGCATGAACTTGTTAATCTTGTTGACAGCATAGTAAAAGCTGCATCGCATTGGTTCACCCTTTATGTCTCAGCAATGTGGTGCGAATTACCCCCGTGGTTCATCAGGGAGATTCACCACTGTCTTCAAACATCAAATACCTGCAATGACTTCAAATATCTTCCTTAGTCATTTTCTTCAACAACCAGTCAAAAACAATCAACCATTTCAAATATTTTCTTCCAGACATTTCTTTCAAGCGCAATCAGATGTCAATCACTTCAAATACCTTTCACCAGATACTTCCTTGACCAACCAATCATTTTAAATATCTCTCCAGCCCCTTTCTTCACCTACCAATCAAATACAATCAGTCACTTTAAACACCTCCAGCCGCTGCCATTATTCATTAAATATATCATTAATTTCTAGCCCACATATTTAACTTACCTAAGCAGACCGATTTTTGATTTGCCTGTTGAATTTCAACTAAATTTTCCCAATTCAAAAATTATACGTGCTAATTGCCTCATCTATTTTGTAAGTTTCTTATGTATTGTGATTTTTAGTAGTCTAGTAATAGGCGAAAATAACAATAGATATATGAAAAATGAAGTGTTTCCTTTCATTGTAGGATATAGCATAATCTATTGGAGTACATACGCTTTAAATTAATTTAACTGTGATCATCAGCAACATGTGTTATGAACTTCTGTCGTAAGTGTTAGTCTGGATAGCTCTGTTTACATTTCTTTGAAATTAATATTTTGAAAAGTGTGCGCAAATAAAATGCGTCTCAAATATATACGAGGGACATAACGTGATTAATATAATTTAATATTTCGTATTTATGAGTTTCATCCAGCCTTCTTCCGTTCATATGCTTCCAGACATCCCGCTTTATATCCTTCCTTGGCATCAAGTCACAAAATATAAGGTTTTAGATGATGCACACACATGTCAGTAATAGTACAAGCCAATACAGTTCTTTATTCTTTACTAGTGACTCCAGATTTTGTTTGTAAAGTGTTTTAAGAAGGTTATAGGCCTGAAACTATCCTAGATATATCCTTGGAGCAGAGAAATTTGAAGGCATCAGTGAATGAGTGTGGCTATTATCTCTTTATATCCCTTATGATTATCCCTTATATAGTCGCAAGAGTTACTATTATTGCTATGCACAGACGCTATCATTGATCCTATTGTGCATCCTTATACATGTGTAGTTAGGGACAATTTACCTCTACGAGACGACAATACTAGACTTCACAGAGCTCTGTTGGTGGAAAATTACCTCGTCAGGAGACTATTGTGCCTATGGCTTGGCGAGCCCGTCAGCAAATTCTCCGAAAATAACCCTGATTGAGCTTGTATCGAAGGGTCTAGAGAGACGTATTGATGAACTTCCTCCCTATTACAATTCAATACGTTCGAACTACTTAAGCACAGAAATGGCTTTGAGTTAATGAGCACCATCATTTCGAGCTGGAAACGTCGCGGTCATGCCTGCATAACTGTTAGAAATGATGGCACTTCATATTGAAATTGATCTCATATTGGCACTTTATGAAGTGTAAATGTGAATCGTCATTGAACTCAAATACTTTGTTAAAAAATATGTTTCCATTTTCAAAACATAAAATAGAAGAAAATTTTAGTACATTAAAAGTAGATTTTTAGAAAGTAAAACAATTAATTATTTTAGGGATTAAATATAAATGAAATTCCTTATGGAATTAAAACGGCATTAGTATAAAAAATTAACAAAATTTTAAGCCCTTCATTTAAGCCTTTAACGATTTTTTTGCCTATAAACATCGAAAGAAAAGATATATTATATGTATATTTATTTTCTATTTATATGTATTCTTTTAATTTTTAAAATGCATACCAAAAGATTTAAATGGGTGAGCAAAAGTTTTTAAAAGGAAAAAAAAATTAATCATCACATTTAAAATCGCATTTTTTTTAAAATTTAAGCAGGAATTCATAATATTTGTTGATATTATTGATGTATAGTTGTTTTATTTTATAGAGATATTGATTCTATCTGATAGAGATATTGGTTATATATGATAGAAATATTGGTTGATAGGATATTGGTCGTATTCGATAGAGATATTGGTTGTATTTGATAGATATATTGATTGTATCTGATAGAGATATTGGTTGTATATGGTAGAGAGATGAAGCACTATTACATTGGGAATAATGTTCTTAAAATCGTAGTTATTTTGAATTTTAAAATAAATAAATTATGGAAATCTATTGTTTTTATATTAATTTTCTTGATTTTTTTGAACATTAGTTTTGTAGTATGAAACGATATTCTCGTCATGAAACTCAAAAGAAAACCTTTTCATTATTAATAGATTTTGTTTCAAATTTCAGTAACATAAAAAAAGTTTTAGAGATGAGTAGAATATTTAGAAATGTTTCGCAAAAGTCCGACGCAATTAATCTTGTTGTCATGGTAACGTATTTCAGATGTTCAAGCTATTGCAATGCCAAAAACAAGCTAATAAATTAAATTATTTATTAATTATACTCTTAAAACAGTTCTATCAGCGGCTGCGTAATAAAGTTAAATGTTCTTAATTGGAACAAGAAAAATTTTAAAAATTAAAATAACAAGATCGTTGAAAGCATACTTACAGTAAAAAATATATACATAATGCATTCATTATTCGCCATTAATATTTAATATTTGATGATTTGCGCTTTCTTCAAATTTCTAATAATTAAATTACCGATAATTAACATTTGGTATGTATTCCAATTAATAAGTAATTTATTATTATAATTATCTTTGTATGAGTGAGAATTAAAGATCGATACTCAGTGTAAAATTTGTTAATCACATAAGAAAGGGTTCATTTTTTACTATTCAATAAAATTACGAGGAAATTAACAGATATTGATAATTTAATATCTAATTTAAAATTGTGTGTTGTTTAAATGAAGCTATAATTGTCCAACAAAAAAAAAAATAAAGATTTTGGACAGCGAGTTCTAGACTTGTTTCTATTCTATGCTGTATATTTATTATCACTATTTTTTTCAGTTTTTTTTTTTTTTTTTTTTTTAATTTTTAGTATCAATTTTTTTTTTTTTTTTTTTTTTGTATGTATGTATGTATGGCTTCTTTTATCTTTTCGTATCTTTATCATTTTGCTCCTCAGAATACTTGATGGCATGAAATTTCTTAAATAAAAAAACGAATAATTGATACTGTATATTATTATGGAGATCCTTCGTCACATAGCGACCTACAGCTCTTTCACTGATAAATGCTGTAATGCTAATTGCTCTAAATAAATTGCACAACGTAGTTAAAAAAATTGCAATAAAGAAATGCACAAATAATTTAAATAAACAAATGCCTCAACTAGATGATTTGCTTTTTATTTTTAAAACAAATAATGAGAGTTTACTCCTGGTATTACAATACTAGATGTATTATGTGGCATTACAAAAACCTGTTTGTCATTACTTATAGTTCATGTGGCAACTGAAAAATGCCAAAAACAAAGAAACTCATGAAAAAATGACTAAACTTACGTTAACTAAAGGTCTAAATCAGAAGTTGAAGTTGGAAGCAAGAAATACTTCATGTTTACACATGCTACTTCCATTGAATATATTATGTAGCATCACAAATATGTATTACGTGACGTCACGCTTTTCTGTACATCACACAGTTGTGAAATCTTCTTTCCTTTGTATATTTATAACAGTATAATCACTGTGTTAAATGTGAGGGATTCTGCACTTTAGGGTTCCGATTTCGCGAAGTCTCGTTTTCAAGCCAAAGTGAGATATCCATTTTATTTCGGAGACCATTTTGTTTGTTTAGGAGTGTACATGGCAAAATCCTCAAGGGAAAAAAATGTCAAATAAACAAGAGAAACTCCAATGCTAAAAGGTCCCTAAAATTAATTGTATTACTTCTAGTAATATAAACACTCATTAGCGATAGTTAACTCTAGTAACACTCATTGGCGATATTTAAAAAAAATTGAGTTTTAAGTCTGTTGAAAGCCTTATCTCTGTTTTAAGCCTTTCCCTGAATATAAAAAAAATATTACAATCTCAGTTACATCATGAACTTATTATTCTATGGTGTGATCGATATAAGAATTGCATCTTCTTCTAATGAGTAATTATTAAACACAAATTCTGTATCCACTAATATTACACTACACCACATCGCTGTGCCCATAATTGAGATGTCTCTTTAGAGTTTTGGAATCTTCTATATCCACTAGCTAGGATCATCTAATAATGATAGCTTGAATATATTGTTGGCCTGAATATGGACGTTTTCTCACCTGTAACACAAATATGGGCCAATTTGATAAGATCTCTCACATCAGGAAGTTATAAAAGCAAAATAGTATGTAAGCTATTTTTAATTATGGGTGTCTTTATGTTGGAAAGAAAACTCCAAAACTGGACAATTTTTAGAATATTTATCACTGACACATAAAAATAATAATAATAATAATAAATAGTAGATTCATGGTCAACTAGGGTTAACTATCAAAATTATTCAGCCAATCTTATGAAAAGGAAAATAATATCTTCCTTTCAGGATTCATTAACCTGAATTTTTATTTCGCTTGGGAAAGAAACGATAAAACTCCAATTCTGACTATAAATATCAGTCCTCCGATTAGTAGTACTAAATAATTTGATAAATCTCTATTAAGTCATCAGTTTTTCAAAGAAATAGCTGAGACTATGAAACTTTTTAATACATTGATGGAATTGAAAAATGCCTTCCAAATTATTTATCGAACAAATCGCAATATGAAATTTTGGCTTTTTTGAAGAATTATATTCATTTTAACACTTCTTTTTATATTTTTGCTTCATGATGGAAATACTAAAATTATAATACTAATAATATATAATTAACAAACCTGAACCGTAAAAAGAAAACATCTGCCTAAAAATCTTCTAAAAGGCAGACAGCATCGGCCCATCATGGAGTTGTTGCGCCACTGATGATGATGATGATGATGAATATATAATAATAATAATATAAATACTAGTAAGATAAAAAAAATTCAAGATACTTAATATTATGTAAGCAATGAAAAATAATGGTAACTATTAGAAAAACTATTAATCATTTAGAATTAGCATACTTCATTACAAATCGACTGAACTACATACGAATAATTCATTTAAATTGTTTACCATTTAAATAAACCAATAAACCATTTAAATTGTTTACTTCTAGGCACATCCAGAGCATCCTATACGGATCTGCTTACAATTTAGCTGCAATGTAATCGGATTCTATTCAATAACATAGTTAGAGATTCAAGAACCAAACACGGAAACCTTGAAGTGCTAAGTCTGTTGAAACAGGGATGAAAGTATTTTAAACCCATCATGTCTGTTTACTCGGTGATATATATGATAGCAACTACGTTCACCGAGAGCATTATCAATTTATATATAATTACGAAGTAGGTACGAGTTTCATTAATAATGGACTCTGATCCCAAGTTAGATAAATTCAATTAAACCCGCAAGCAGCCAGGAATTGGAGAGTGCATGCAAGTATCAGATTAGGTTCTCGAAACGAATTTACATTGTGTACCTGTATGCATTTAAGGATTGATTTATAGTATTACCAAAATATGTCTCCTTATTGACATTGATTTATCGTTATTAAAACTTAATGTTTAGAGATAATTTTCATTTCAAATTTCTTCTTTTGTTAAAGAAATTCATTTTTTTTCATTGATGTTACGAATTTGTGCATGAACTTGATATGTCTGTTGACAGTCGTCGGTTGTTTGTCGGAAACCAGAAAAATTAATCCAATTAAATTGAAATGACACAAAAAAAACAGAAACAGCCATCACAGTCACTGAACATCCCACTCCCAAATTCATTAAGTGTCACAACTAAACAAAATTAATTTCCTGATACAGGAAAGGAAGGATTAATTAAACTTTATTATTAATCGCGAAAGCTTTCCAGATAAATTAAGCCTGCCTTTAAATTTTTTTCCCCTGCAACACGACGTAGATCAAAGAGAAAAACCAATTTAAAATTTTTAAAAAGATCGAGGTATGATCACGCTGGAATACACGCGGGGTACGAAAAACAATGTAAGCTAGCATCCGTGGATTAAAAAAAAGAATTCTTCCTGAAGAAGATAAAGATATCCCATCCCATCCTTTTCTTAATGGAATAGGGACTCATTAAAGTTGGGAATTCCATCTAGAAAAATAAATGGGAAAGGAAAAATTTCCTGATTGCGAAAATATCATGAATAATTCCAGCGTAATGAGAATGTAGAAGTTGGAATTTTTTAAGGTTGTTTCTGACTCCTGAATGGATTGTTAAGTAACTAGTTGTCGTTAGAAGTAGGGAAAGTAAATTTAATTAAGATAAAGTAATAAATAAATACTCAGAGTAAACATGTTAATATTTGAATACGAAGGAAAATTTTAGAAATATTTATTACGTCGCCTGAATCGTTACTTATTGATAATATATCATGTAATTCTGATATTTTTAATTTCTATATAAAAATCTAGTATATAAATTTGAAAATCTATTTATTAGATTGTTTATCCTGTATACAAATTTATACTTATATACATGGATCTTTCAAATTTGGCATGCACAAATGCTATGTGCTGTAACTTACGTATAACCTAGGGTACAGTAGTGCACCTCATTTTTAATGCAGTTCAGTAGCTATTTTGTCCAAATGTAAATGGGCCACGTGAAATGACAAGATTCAAAATTTAAAAGCTTTTTAGAAAGAAATAAAAGCTTATCTAATCATTAAATATCTAATCAGTAAATTAATTAAACTTTCTTCTACTTCATTAGCGCAACAGCCACGGGATGAGTCAAGGCCGTCTGCCTACTGGCAGATTTCGAGACAAGAGATGTTTTCTTTTTACGCGGCAGGGTCATCAGCCTTACATCCAACGCTCTACAATCACATTGGACCGAGACCTACGATTTAATACAGAATGCAATACAGAAAGAGTAATAAAAATTCGAATTAACATGTAAAAACCCTTCTAGAATCAGCTATTACGCATGAAGCGTACTCTAAAAAGAAACTTTATAGAATTTCACTTCCAATTAAATATCATAACGCAGGAAATTATAAAATCTAATATATTCTTACAATAATCTTTGATAAAATAATGACAAATTACATTAAGGTGGATGGATACCTTTATAAGTTTCAAAACGATACAAGTTAGATGAAATTCCTGATGTAATGAGAGACACCAGCATCCACAAAAATAAGTAAATTGATGGAACAATTCGATTAACAGAATACCTTCGCTTTTCAGCAAAGAATGACTTTGAAACCCAACCACTGACTTCCATTTTGTAACAAACGACATAAAAATAAATAAATAAAAGGAACACTTACGCTGCGAAGAATTATCGTAAAAGTCGAAGTTGTGGAGAAGTTTCCAATTCTTCAGAACAGCAAATAACATTTTCGAACTCTTTCCATTTATTTCTTCTTCTCCCCCAGTTGAAGTACTCAACCCAATTTAAACGAATTTAGCTCGTTGAGCTTTGTCAGGACCTTAAAGGCAATTCCGTTGGCAAAGGAGGGTAAAATAACATTATCTCAGGGAATATCTTTCTCTCTCTCTGGGTGCCAGGGTCTTCTTCATTTGTTCTGACATGACTATGGAATAAGATTAGGGTAATTGGGATTAATTTGCTATCCAAAGGGCGAGAAAGGGACCTGCATTTAGTAATTCGAAAAATCATCCCTGTTGTGAAATTTGTGTCAGTTCAGTTGGGAAATATAATTTGGTTCAAAGGAACTTTCAAATTCGATTTGTCAGACGGGGTGATGTCAGGCTTCTAACGTAGTGATATACATTGTCCATCCTAAATCAATAAATTATGCCATATTGATTATAGAATAATATACATATAAATGCCATAACAATAACTGAAGAATTAATAACACTGTCAAATGCTAACAACTCTTAATGAGAGAAAGAACAACAGTAAAACTTTCAAAATACTAAAAATACAAGTATACATGCAATAATAACAATAATTAATAGTAAAATACAAAAATAATACTAACATTCAAATATTACAACAATAATAACAATGTCAAACACTAGTTCTCTAACAGTTTCTCAGTTAGACAAGGAAGAACAATGAAACTTTCAAAATATGAATAAATGCAAATACAAACATACATAAAAATATTATAACAATAATTGTAAGAGATAATAAAAATGTCCACTAGTTCTCCAAGAGTTTCATAATCAGACAAAGAACAACAATGAAACTTTCAAAATACGAATAATGTTTTAGAAAAGCATAAATACATATACATATACACATACATACATATATAAATTTGAATAATATTAAAAATTTTATAAAGTTCTCAACTACTTACCAATATACGCTACATAATATATATTGTAATTAATACATTAAGTACATCAGGATTCCAAAATATATGTTGTTTATTCTTAATTAATTATTTTTTTACAAGTAATGAATTTATTATTCATTTCATTCAATGTTTTTATTCTCGTATTTATTTGAATTGTTTTTCCCGCCAAATGTGCGATATATAAAATACATAATATATAATATATATAATATACGATACCCTAAAATATAGTTAGGTTTGGCGATCTTGCCCAGAAGATTGACAAAGTGTTTCTGAATGTTTTCTAATATGTGTTTCACGAATTTGTTTGAAAACATTCACATACCACGTGAGAGTTATTATTTTGAAACATTTTAAACGGAGAAAATATCCCGAAAGATTTATAAAATTCTTTGACTTCTGTAATAAAATTTTACGAAATATATAGACTGTTTATTGTCTTGGAGTGAATTTGGAGATTCAGAATCAAAGGTATCTTTTCCCTTGAGCTGTTAACTATTTGCGTATTTCTCTATGATATATGTTGTCTTTCAATGTGTGAAGCCCTGTGATATTTTCACAGTTTGATATAAACGTTCACTAATTAAAATTTTGATATATTGTGTTTTACTTTGTTGAAGATTCCATACAGTTAAATATCAAACAAAAACTGAATTACTACTGATATACATAAACTTTTATTGAACTCTGAATTGATCGATAAATTCCATTAGCAAATTCTGATGCATTTAGTTTATTAATATCTGCTTTTCATACACTTTCCTTTTATTTAAAAATATAATCCGTATCTGAATTTTTGAGACAAATACATTAATGCATGTAATATTCTTTATACTGAAGCAATATTCAATAAAGATCATTATAATTTATTACAATAAAAATATTTTTTTCTTTCTTTTTTTATACTGTCTTCTTAAAAGAATACCAATACAATGTTTTATCCTTTATTTTGCTTTATTCCATTCCTACCTAACTCTATATCCAGGTCTATGTGCCTCTCAACAGTTAAAATGAAATAAAAACCCAAATTATGCATTATTGTAATAAAATGAATCTTAGGATAAGTAAAAATATAATATAGTATCACATAACTAACATAAGCATAAATGAACCGAAAAGTTTATGATACAGCAAGAATGAACAATGACTATAAACATCACCCATAAAAAACGGTAATAATATACAATGGAAGTTTCTTTTTCTTTTTAAATTTTGTATATTATTTTTATTACTCTAACTTTTCTTAACCAGTAACTAACTCTTTTAACTATAAAACCCTAGATAAAGAATAAGATGAGTAAAAATATGATATCATATAACTCATTTATGTAAATGAATGTTTACAATACAAAAAGAATGAGTAATAATTATAAATATGACTATAAAAACGAATAAATTAAACGAAATGTTTACAATACAGAAAGAATTAGTAAGGATTATAAGTACTACTTATAAAAAAACAATAGTAATATACAAAGGAAGTTTTTTTTTTTCAATTTAAATTTTGTATATTATTTTTACTATCTTAACTCTTGTTAACGAGTGACTATATATATATATATATATATATATATATATGATAAATATATATTGATCATCTATTAAGAAAAAAGAAAGATATTAATCGAACATTTCATCTTCGTACTATTGCCCCTTGACTATTGCCCCAGTATTTTATGAAATAGTTTTGTTTCCTTAAATTCATATCACATTTATATTGCAGAAAATAATGAAAAATATGGGGGGAATATGGGGGGGAAATAATATATATTATGTTCCAAATTTATCGTTACATATATTACTTTTTTCACATTATATATATTTATATATATAAAACAACTTATCCAAGAGATTTTGGAAGTTATGATGTCTAAGAAGAATTATTTCTAAAGAAAAGTGGTACAGAAGTTCAGAAATATTTTTTTTTTTTTTTTTTTTTTTTTTTTCCTCTTAAAAAAATCACCTGTTTCCAAAATTTATCAACTAATACATTTTGTTTAGTTTTAAAATAAAAATTTTATCCTGTTACATCTCAATGTTCACACGAGACGAAAGTGGTAAATGAACGTTTGAAAGGTCTCGGTGATCTTTAATTAAATAAAATAATAAAGGCCATAACGAAAATTTATGCAAAATAGTGAAATATTTGGAAAAAAAGTTATAATGTCGACTTATATGCCACGAAAGATGAAACGTAATTCGCGAAAACATGCAGAACTCGGAAAATAAAGAGATAATAAGATAAATTCCAAAAGCCCCAAAAAAATCACATGTAAATAGACAACATGAGTGCAAAGTCCAGGATCGAAATTTAGCTGGAGCACAGTTTGGCGCTTAATTGTATTTGGCGCTGCAAGCTCGCCAAGTCCGCCAAGTAAATTGCGAATAATTTAGGGTAAATGGATTACGAGTAAATCAGGATTGAAGTCTTTGATTCAATAGATATAAGTGATGTGGAGCATATTATTGTAGAACATCTTATGGGCAAAGATTTCAAGAGAGTATATGATGATTGTTCTGATACAATACACCATTCATTCCCTCCTTTGTTTCCCTGTTTCATCCACAAGCGCCTGCCCCCCACAAATTTTCCTTCTCGCCCCCTCCCTGTAAATCTGTTCATAAAGAGGATTTACATATTAAGACAATAGCACATGTACTATGCCTGCTTCGGTTTTCATCTTAATCACTCATGAAAATTATGCAATTAAATTGGATCCTAATTAAATTAAATAATAAATTGAGTACTTCCTTAAAAGAACAGCAAAGCCATATACCTCTTAAGGAATCTATGGCTTAAAAACTATTTTAAATTAATCGCTTATTGTTATTGCCTCTATACTAATGTTTATCCGTATGTTGTTGAATCAGAAAAAATTTTGTTTAATATTTATGAGTCATTGAAGAATGGTTTGCAAACACGCATCCAATTACAAGAATGGTTAATGGTCTGCCATATATCTTCATGTCTTTCATATATCTCCATATATTTGCTTTATGATATATTTAATGGAAAATGTATTGGAAATTTTTTTGACTTAGTAAATTGAGCATGTAGTAATAAATTTCTAAGATTGATAATTCATTTCTGCATGTCTAATGATTTTTAAAAATCAAATATAGTATTAAAATACATTCAATATCGCTTTTATTTTGAAAAGCAAATTTGCATATAAGTTACTAACTTGTACTCAAAATGTATTAATTATTATATCCTTTAATTAGGCCGTGAAACACACATTTGTGTCTGAGAAAAAAAATGATTTATTTTAAGATATCTAATTTAATTTTTAAAAACCTAAGTATGACATTATCATATTTCTGTGAAATAAAAGTATTTTTCTAGCCAAATCGTTTTTGTGAAAAATGGCCAATCATTTTCTTAAAAAATTACAAGATTTGTAAAAGCTTTTAATATTCTCTTGTGATTATTTATAGTTGCTATTTTATGCTTTTCGAGATAGAAAATATTTTCATTGTTAAATATTTCATTCATTTTATTTGGTCGATAATTTAGCCAGCCAATAAATATTAGATTATTGATATACAAAAAGACTATTATCCCTATATATAACAGTTAAACGTTAAATTAAAACTATGACATTTTGGGGTCACCGGTGTTTTACACGAGTTTTGTAGATAGTTAATTTGAGAACCTGTAATAAATAATATCCCCCAATTAAAACCAAAATTCAGATATAAATAATATCCCACAATTAAAACCAAAATTCAGATATAAATAATATCTCACAATTAAAACCAAAATTCAAATATAAATAATATCCCACAATTAAAACCAAAATTTTTCTGATGTTTAATGTTACCAAAATTATTCTGATGATCTTAAAATTGTTTTGCTAGCTGCATTGTTAGTATTTTAAGTTTAATTGCAGTCAATTCCAAAAATATGTGAAGGAGGGTAAACTTTTCCGTCTTTCTTTCTTGTACGCATAATTCAATAATACTAAATTGATTTCCACTGAATTACGCTGAATCAACTACGATTCTCTATAGCTGACAAGTATTAAAATTTTTATTCATATTTTAAAAAAAAAAATATATAATTTAATACAATTCAGATACAATTTTCAAAAAAGAAACATTTTCTTATAACAAATGATATTTAATATGACGATCAATTTATTTTTAAGAAATTTTAGAATGTTCGTTATTAAAATAAAATAAAATCTTGTACATAGTTTTCAGATTTATAAGAAAACGTATCTTACTTTTAAGCTTGAAATAAAGATTGAGTAAAATGTTGGTCGTAAATAGAAAGTTCGAGTTTAATCATTTAGACAAAGTAAAACAAATTCCTTCAAAAATGTGAAACGAAATGGGTTGTCATGACAACACGAATAAAGTCTTACTACCAAAAGATTTTAGCTATCCGAGTTAAAAGACAGAGTAACTTCGCGAAAACTCTTCATTTATGTCAGGAATAAAGTTTTATTTTTCTCGTTTCCTCCAAATTCAAAAAGCTTTATTTTAAAATGCAGAGTTATTGTCCAAATATTTTATTTTTACAGTTATAGTAAAGTGCATAACAAAGTTATTTTTTCATACTTGACTTTTGTCATAACTAAATATTTCAAAATGGCGAATTTTTTTATAAATATAAAAAGTCGATTTTCCTGTAGTTCCTGTTAAAAAATATTTTTCTGTTTGAAAGTAACATTTTAAAATTATTATGATTAAACATATGAAAAACATATATCTATACTAATATGGTATGTATGCAATACATTTTATTTCTTATTAAAATTATCATTAAAAATTTTATATTAAAATAAATTCTTAACATTAATTTTTTACTTTATAACTATATATTTTTATTTACAAACATATGAAACCAAATGCATATATGATAATGGAATGTCTTAATGACAACTTACTTATAATTTACTTACTTATTACTTATTAATCCAGGATTTATTAATAACTTATATATTAAAATTATTGACATAATTTAAAAAAAAATAATTTACAAGTTACCTCAATTAAAAAATAATTTAGGTCTAAATTATTCAATCTCAAATTTATACTTACTTGATTGATACCTACGATTTATACTACTTGATCAAAGTACTTACTTACTTACTATATATTATATTGTCATATATAATACATAGTTAAATAGTTATATTATTATTATTATTTATATTATGCTATAATTATAATATTAATTATTAAGTTAAATAATGATAATACAATATAGCGTATTTTAAATATGTGTCGGTCTTCCAGACGAAGTTAATTGGAAAAATTTAATTTATGGTATTGGGAAGAAGTCAAGATTGGTTTAGATTACGTAATATAGTTTTGTAATATGTACTTAACCGTTTTATTTATTTTCTTAATCGTGGCATTTTTTTATTTATTTTTTTTTTTTTTATTTAAAGGTGTAAAACAATGAAAATTAATATTTTTTATAAGAATTTCTTTGATTAAATAATAAATTCTTAAGAATTATAATTAATACACATACATAAAAATGAAATATATATGATTATATATAGGTAGATAGATATGTAAAGATAAATAGAAATAAGTCAGACTTTTAGTATGCTGAAAGTGTATATCAGGCAAAAACAATATATCAAGCAAAATACTACTGATCATTAATTTGAAAATAAAAAATACCTAGACCTAAATAACCAATAGTCCTATTATACTAATATTTTAAATATCTTTTTATTAAAAACACATACTGTTGTAAAAATTAGAGTTCGAAAAAGTAGTTGTTGAACAGTTACCAGACTTGACATAAAGTTTGTGTCAAGCGCAATAGTCAGTGATTAAAATTGTAACCTTATTGCCCACAGCGTAAGACTATTGATCCAACCTAGGCCAGAAATATTCAATTTGAGTTTTCTTACATTATCTGTGGCAAAGGGATGGTTTTATTAAATGTGCCTTTAAGCCGCCATTGGAGCAAATAACAGTATCTGGCGAAATTTGAAAGGGAAAGAAGCACTGGGCATGAAGAAGGATGGGGGCAGATTCCCTGTCGTTCTGACAGTAACGTACGAACGTGCTCGGTCATCCTGATATCATTGAAAGAAGGTCTTTGGTTGTTTCGATAACAATATAAGGTGATCATTCCTTTTGATAATAATGTATGGATGGACTCATTCTTTTTGATAATGTATGGGGAACTTAGTTCATCTGATAATAATGTATGGCGGTCCTCAATCATTCTGATAATAATGTATGGAGGTTCTCAAATCTTCTGTTAAAAATGTATGGAAAAGTTCATTCCTTCTGAAAATAATGTATGAAGAGCTCAATCCTTCTGATAATAATGAATGGAGAAGCTCATTCCTCCTGATAATAATGTATGGAGGAGCTTATTCCGTTTGATAATAATATATGAAGGAACTCATTCTTTCTGATAATAGTGTCAGGAGGAGAGTGAATTTATACTTGCTGCCCAGTGTACATTTATCAAGGACGCATTTGATCCACCATTTATTTCGAGAACCACTTCTATATCATATAAGCGCACGAATACAGTCGACTGTATCATTGTTTGGTACCGGACACAGGCAGCATGATACACAAAGCCGCATATGTATGTCAGTATCATTCTTAAGTATCTGACTGATACCCCACTATCACGGTGCTCATTACGTGTGATGCGGTTCATAGCTATCCACTGTCGTTTCCGTTTGAATACTCGACAGATTGGCTGGTGATGTAGTTGGGACAAGTCATATACTTAGACAAATTACGATTCAATTTGGGTAGTGATGTTAAGCTTGCACATGTTTGGAGGCCTTTTGGTGAATGATTCAATGCCGCATACTGTGGAAAAAAAGTCAGAACTGCTGTAATGATTTGATGTGCCATGCGATTCCTCTTAATAATGAGCCACGACACCAAGATAGCTCGGCTGTATGTACGTGCCATCTTTTAACCATGTCCAACTTTCATAGTAAGTCCCCAGGAAGGTAATGTTCAACATAGTAATGCTCCTTCACACACACACACACACACAGGACTGCCTCGTGTACACTTCTTTGGTCTATACAATTCCCAGACTATTCACTAATTAAAAATCTTTATGATGACCTGAATGGATAAATTGAGCATAATTATAGTAAATCAGAAATAAGATGTCCCAGGACAATTTAAGAAGCTTGACGATTTCAATGCACAACCACATTGCATTCATTCATTATAGCTAGAGGTTCAATGTTTTACTTAACTCATTTCTTTGTGAGTGTTCCTACAATAAATTATCTTTTTTCTTTCATTTTTAACCTCTCATTTATAAACTGTCAGATTCCTCTTGTCGTGTACTAACACCTCTTCTGCATGTTCTAAATCAAGGCTATATAAACAAAAGCGTAAACACAGCGAAAGGAACATAAAAGTACTTTTAAGGTTTTCTATCCATTATTTTTTTTTTTTTCAATTTTTGCTTTAATTAGCTTTAAACTAATAATAATAACGATTTTTATTTATAGTCGTTTAGTAATCATCAGCGTAATTTTCTGTTAACAAATATATATTAATCCAAATAAGCTGCGCATTCTATTACGTTATCGTATAAATAATAGCAGATTTGTCAAGTTCATTTATAAAAGGAAACATATGTCATTTGTAATAAAATAAAATAAATTATGTAATGAGTTCTAAAAAAGTTTTAAGCCATGACTTATGAATAAAGACCAAATATTCCTCGCTTAGTCGACAGTAAAATAGATATCATAGAAAACTTATTTTAAATTAAAAACTTATTTTAAATACTTATTTTTTATTAAATTACAACCATATCGTACTTTATGATTTAATCTCTCCCCGATGTCTAAAATGATTTAAACAATTATCTGTCATATAGCATTTTAAAGTGAAATTGAATCAGAATAACGCCAGATCATTGAAAACAATGGCAGGGACGGTATACACATTAATGTTCTGATGATTTGAAACTAAAATTTTATTTGAGATTATAGCTGAACAAACAATATATTCTTCAATAAATGCCCCAGTAAAATTTATTCTTAACATAAAATAATAAACCATAGACAGTGGTACCTAAAGTAGACAGTCACGAAAACTGCAATCTTCAAATCGTAACTTAGTATTGATCATGAAATGAAATTGATTCGAATTACATGGAAACAAACCTTATTGAAGCATAATTTTTACTTGTTCCCTTAAACGGAAAGTTACAAATTTAGCAATGGCTCAGTGAATGGTGGCCGTCGCCTGACAGATATTGCATCCCATGTCAACTGTTACTGTCCTGAGAATCAATAGCGCGAGTTTGTGTTTTCTTTTCGCTGCTTTCTGAGGTAGAAATGGGCTGCGGTATTGGAAATGTGGTTGTTTTGAGGACGATATGTACTTTTCCAGAGGCGACCATTTTGCATTTTGTATGCTTTTACATGGCAAACCCGGATGGTAAAATGTACCCCTTTTTTATTTCCGTAACTAAGCTTTCCATAATATTTTTCGATCGCGTTTTATTTTCATGGACTGGATATGCAAAGTGGAAGAAATTTTCGTGAGACTTGGCAAAATAATTTTGATGGTTTCGAGTACGTGCGTGAAAGGTTTGCAAACAGAATTATTCAAATATGCTTTGTGTGGAAAGCATAAGTATGCATAGGAATGCTAATGTTTTATCAGCATCTTTAATTTAAAATGCATTTTCAAGTTTTGAATTTTGAATATGAATGTTGAGGTAAATATATATGTTGAGGTAAATATATAGGTGATAAATTTATTAATATTGCATACGCAAATTATTTGAAAATATTTTTAAAAAAGTGAGGAATAGTTTTATAAAATATGTTTCTTTATTCACATTGATTTATTGTTATTAAAATGTAATGTTTAGGGATAATTGTATGTCCTATTTCTTCTTTTGTTAAAGAAATTTAATTTGTTCATTGCTGTTACGAATTTGAGCATGAACTTGATAAGTCTGTTGACAACTTAGTAAAGATTCACCCTTTATGCTTCTGGAATGTGGTGCGAATTACCTCAATGGTGCATCAGGGTGATTCACTACTTCCATCATATTAAATACATGCAACCACTTCAACTATCTTCCTTCAGTCAGTTTCTTCAACCACCAATCAAGAGTATTCAACCATTTCAATTATCTTTCTTCTATCGTTTCTTCGCCCACCAATCAGGAACATTTAACCACTTCAATTATCTTCTTTCAGTCGGCTTCTTCAACACATGACAAAAGTTCAAACATTTCAAATATCTTCCTTCAGTCGTTTCTTCAACCACCAATCAAAAACATTCTACCACTTCAAATATTTTCTCCTAGCCACTTCTTTCAACCAAATTCAGATGTTCAATTGTTTCAAATACCTCCCTCCAAACCTTTATTCACCTACCAATGAAATGGAGCCAATCACTTTAAATACCTCCAGCCATTGCTTCATTCATCAATTAGATCATTAATTTTTAGCCAGCATGTTTATCTTACCTAAGCAGATGGACTTTTGATATGCCTGTCGAATTTTAATTGAACTTTCTGTAAGTAACTGCTAATTGCCTCATCTTTTCTGGAAGATTTTTATATATTGTGACATTTTGGTAGTCTAGTTCTAGTAGAATAAACGATGGAAATATGAAAAATTAAGTGATTACTTTCATTGTGATGTTGCATAATCTACGGGAATATATATCTTTAGATTAGTTTGAGTGTGAGTATGAGCAACATATATTATGAACTTTGTCATTAATTATTTCATGTATAGTAGTTCATATTTCATTTAAATTAATATTTTGAAAAGAGTGCTCAAAACAGTGTGTCTAAAATATGTACGAGGGACATAGCATGATTAATATAACTTAATATTTCGTATTTGTGAATTTCGCCCAGCCTTCATTCGTTCATATGCATCCAGACATCTAGCTTTTGTATGTCCTTCCTTGGCATCAAGTTAAAGAAATGTAAGGTTTTAATTGGCACCCATACATATGTCAGTTGAAGTGTAAGTCAATACAGTTCTTTACTCTTCACTAATGATTCCAGATTTTGTTTGCAAAGTATTTTAAGAAGATTATCGATCTGGCTGGAGCCGATATCCCAATAGTATCCCAGTTATATCCTTTAAACAGAGAAATTTGGCTATTCCATTGAATGAATGTGACTATAATGTCTTTATATGACCTTATGGCATATCGTCCCATGAGTCACTAGGTATCGTTATGTATTGAAACCATCTTTGACCCTATTATACGTCCTTAAACATGTGCAGTTAGAAACAATTTCTATCTACAAGACGATAATACTAGCTGATAATACAGAGCTCCGTTGGTAGAAAATTACCTGCATTAAGAGACTAATGTGCATATAGGTTGGCCAGCACGTCAGTGCATTCTCTGAAATTTAACCTCATTGCGCGTCTATCGGAGGATCTAGGGAAACGTATTGATGAACATCATCCCTATTACAATTCAATACGTTCAAACTACTTAAGCGCAGAAATTACTTTGAGTTAATAAGCACCATCATTAAGTCGCGGCCATGCATGCATAACTGTTAGAAATGATGGCACTGCATATTGAAATTGATCCCATATTAGCACTCTATGAAGTGCCAATGTGAATCCCCATTGAACTCAGATACTTTGCTATTTAATATGTTTCCATTTTCAAGACATATAATAAGCCTATTGTTTTTCTTTTGTGATTGATTTGAATTATTAAATTAACGTTTCTGTCGATTTTGATTGAATTCCAAAGAAAAGAAGTTTCCCATTCTCAAATTTTCTTAATTTTAAAAAACTAGTGCAAACCTGATATGTAGAGAATAAAATGTATAGACAATGTAACAACATAGAAAGAGAATGGTTCTATAAAATATGAACGTAATAATATATATAAACAATGTATATCTATATTATATGAAATTTTATAATATTTTGACTAAATAGTATTCTACAACAATTATTTAACTGAAATACTTTTTGAAATTGGAATTATTTTTAATTAAAAGTTTGTTTTAATTATTATCCTAGAATTCGATTTAATCTAAAGAAATAGATTTTTTTACAATCCTAATAAAAAAAAATTAGGATTGTAAAAAAAAAAAAAAATTTTTTTTTTTGAAAGTAAAACAATTAATCATGTTATGGATTAAATTTAAATAAAATTCCTTATGGAATCAAAACGGCATTAGTATAAAAAATTAACAATATTTTAAGACCTTCATTTAAGCCTTTAATGTTTTTTTTTTTTTTTTTTGCCTATAAATATGAAAAAAAAAAAATGTTATGATGGTATAAAGTAACAACATTCTAATGCTATTTAATTTTTTTTTCTATTTATATATATATTTTTTTTTATTTTTAAAGTGCATACTAAATGAGCAAGCAAAAAGTTTTTAAAAATAAAAAAAATTAATCATCATATTTAAAATCATACTTTTTTTTTAGAATTTAAGCAGGAATTCATAATATTTGTTGATATTATTACTATATAGTGGTTTTATTTTAGAAAGATAATGATTCTATCTGATAGAGATATTCGATGATAGGATACTGGTTGTATTTGATACATATATTGGTTGTATTGGTAATTTAATTATTTGAAATTCATAGAAAGCGCAAATATAGCATGAAAACCATCAAATATTAGATATTAATGTCTAAAAATGAATGCATTATATTTTTGATAGAGATATTGTTTGATAAGATATTGATTGTATTTGATAGAGATATTGGTTGCAATACTATTACATTGGAAATAATGTTCTTAAAATTGTAATTACTTTGAATTGTCTAATAAACAAAGTATGGATATGATTTTCTTTTATGTGAATTTTATTGATTTTTTGAAGCATCAATTTTGCAGTATGAAAAGATATTCTCATTATTAATTGATTTTATTTCAAATTTCAGTAACATAAAAAAAAATTTTACGGATGAGTAGAATGTCAGGAAATGTTTCGCAAAAGTCAGATGCAATTAATATTGTTGCCATGGATACGTATTTATTAATTACATTCTCAAATCAGTTCTATCGGCGGCTGTCGTAATAAAGTTAAATATTCTTAATTGGAACAAGTGAAATTTAAAAAATTAAAATAACAAGATCTTTGAAAGCATGCTTACAGGAAAAATATATATACAATGCATACATTATCGGCCATTAATATTTATTATTTAATGATTTGCACTTTCTGTGAATTTCTAATAATTAAATTACCGATAATTAACATTAGGTATGTAGTCCAATTATTAAATAATTTATTATTATAATTATCTTTGTATAAGTGAGAATTAAAGATCGATACTAAGCGTAAAATTTGTTTTATGCTAGTTAGTCACATACGTAAGGCTTTTTTTTTTTTTTACTATTCAATAAAATTATGAGGAAATTAACAGATATTGATAATTTAATATAAATTTTTAAATAGTTTTTTGTTTAAAATGAAGCTGTAACTTTCCAACAAAAAGATGAAAATAGCAAATTTTAGAGTTGTTTGTATTCCATGCTGTATATTTAATAGCATAATTTTTTTTTCCATTTTTTTTTAAAGTTTAGTATCATTTTTTTTCTTTCATCTTTTCGTATCTTTATGATAAAAATGCAATTTCTTAAATAAAATGCCATGAAATTTCTTAAATAAAGGAACGAATAATTGACACTGTAGGTTATTATGCAGATCCTTCGTCACATAGCGACCTGCAGCTTTTTCATTTCTAAATGCTGTAATGCTAATTGCTCTAAATAAATTGCACAGCTTGTTTAAAAAATTACAATAAAGAAATGCTTAAATAATAACAAATAATTTAAGAACATCAAATACCACAATCAGATATTTTGCTTTATATTTTAAAAATAAAAAATGAAAGTCTACTCCTGGTATTACAATACTGGATGTATTATGTGGAGCACAAATTATGTTTGGCACCATAATGTTACAGTTAATATCGCAACTAAGAAATGCAGAAAACAAACTCATAAAAATATGACTAGATGTATAATAACAGAATGTCTAATTCAGAAAATCTGCTTTAAGTTTTGAGAGTTTACACATGTTGAATATGTTACGAATATTGAATATATTGAATATATTATGTGGCATTACAAACGTGGATGTGAAATTACAAAAGCATTTTTTTTTACATCACACAGTTGGGATTTCTTCTTTTCTTTGTAAATTTAATTCCGATTTCGATAAGTCTCTTTTCCACGACAAACGGAATCGCCAAAGGGCGATAACCATTTCATCTTGGAGGCCATTTTGTTTGTTTAGGAGGTTATTTGGCAAAACTGGCAAGGGAAAATATCGATAAATAAACCAGCGGCACCCTAAAGTTCAAAGGTCCTTAAAATTCAATGTATCCATTCTAGTAATAGGAAACTTTATAAGATTTCCTTTGAAAAATAATGTAGTCATTTGATATTAACCGTCAAAAGGTACATTTTTTCTATAGTTTTAGCACTACTGAAAAAAATTGCCGTTCCAATTACTAACATAGATACGATATAATACTATCTTTTTAAACTCTTTCTTAAAAAAACTCTTTACTAATAGAAATGTGAACAATTTAGAAACTAAATGTACAATTTGTTTTCATGTTTCAAAAATTATTATTCAAAGACAGGCATTGTAATAATTAAGTTAAAAATACAAATTGAGAATCAATCTCTATCTGAATTAAAATTCCTTAATTATGTGGCACAAAAAAATTAAAAACCAAAAAAATTATCCAATTAAATTGAAATGGCACACAAACACACACACAAAAGGCAGCTATCACAGCCATTGAACATCACACTCCCAAATTCATTTACATAACTAGACAAAATTCATTTCCTGATTCAGCAAAGGAAGGATTAATTAAACTTTTATATTAATCGCGAAAGCTTTCCAGATAAATTAAGCTTGCCTTTACTTTTCTTTCCCTGCAACACGACGTACATCAAAGGGAAAAACCAATTTAAAATTTAAAAAAGATCGAGGTGTGATCAAGCTGGAATACACGCGGGGTACGAAAAACGATGTTAGCTAGCATCTGTGTTTTGAAAATAGGATTTCTTCCTGAAGAAGATAAAGATATCCCCTCCCATCCTTTTCTTAATGGAATAGAGACTCATTAAAAATGGAAATTCCATCTAGAAAAATAAATAGGAAAGGAAAAATTTCCTGATTGCTAAAATATCTTGAATAATTCCAGCGTAATGAGAATGTAGAAGTTGGAATTTCTTACTCGTTGTTTCTGGCACCTGAATGAATTTTTAAATAACTAGTTGGCATTGAAGGGGGTGAGGAATGGAAATATAATTAAGATAGAATAATAAATAAATACTTAGAGTAAACATTTTAATATTTGAATACGAAGGAAAATTTTAGAAGTAGGTATGTCGTGTCGGTGTCTGAATCGTTATTTATAGGTAATGTATCATGAAATACTGACATCTTTAATTTGTAAATAACAATCTAGTATATACATTTAAAAATCGGTTTCTTCGCTTGTTTATCTTTTATACAAATTCATAGCCATTTGCCTGGAGCTTTCAAATGTATAATGTGCATATGCTATGTACTATGCATATGCTATTGCATATGCTATGTATACACGTTACACTTAGGATACTACCTAATCATCATTTCTAAGGTAGTTCACTTACTATTTTGTGCAAATGTAAATGGGTCACGTGATATGACAAGATTCAAAATTATGAAGCTTTTTAGAAAGAAATAATAGCAATATCTAAACATTAAACGAATTAAACCTTCTTTATTAGTGCAACAACTCCATGGGGGGCCTTGTCGTCTGCATACTGGCAGATTTAGAGACAGTAGATGATTTCTTTTACGGGGTAAGGTTATCAGTCTTACACCCAACGCTCTACAAGCATATTGGATACCTGCCGTTTAAAGTATATTGCGAACCACTATTAACATCCATGGCATAGCTGGGAATCGAATCCGAAACCTGTGGCACCGAGCGCCAGAGCGTTAATCTCTCGCCCATCAGGCGCATCATTAAACCTTAGCACTGTGAAAGTTAAATCTGTAATTTATAGAGTAAACTGTAGTGTAAACTATTGTCTCACTATAGTGCAAACATTTCTCTATCCAGCAGAATTATTAAACTACTTGGATATTCAGGTTGTATTACACAATAACTTTACCCCCAAAGTGGAGTACTTGTAATCCTCAGAGAAATATTTGAGACACTCAGAACGTGAGACTCATACGCAACGACACCTGTCTGAAGAAGCAATGAAACATAATATCTTTGCAAACTATTTCATAAAAAAAAAAATTCTTTACTAACGAAAATGTGAACAATGTAGAAACTAGATTTTCAATTTGTCTTCGGGTTTTCAAAAAGTAACACTTCAAGATAAGCGTTTTAATAATTAAGTTAAAAATACAGATTGAGAATCACTCTTTATCTGAATTAAAAACTTTGCAACATCATGTGGTACAGTTTCCCAAATCGGAAACAAAAAAAAATCCACTTAAATTGAAATGACACAAACACAAACAAACACAAAAAAGAAACAGCCACTGAACTACACACTCCCAAATTCATTAAGAGTCACAACTAAACAAAGTTCATTTCCTAAGAAGGATTAATTAAATTTTTATATTAATCGTGAATGCTTCCCAGATAAATTAAGCATTCCTGTTAGTTGTTTTCCCTGCAACTAGACGTACATCAAAGGTAAAAACCAATTTAAATTTTTAAAAAAAGATCGCGGTATGATCACGTTGGAATACACGCGGGGTACGAAAAACAATGTTAAGCTAGCATCTGCGGATTTAAAAAAGGAATTCTTCCTGAAAGAGATAATGATATCCCCTCCCATCCTTTTCTTAATGGAATAGAGACTCATTAAAGTTGGGAATTCCATCTAGAAAAATAAATAGGAAAGAAAAATTTCCTGATTGCGAAAATATCATGAATAATTCCGGCGTAATAAGAATGTAGAAGTTGGAATTTTTTAAGGTTGTTTCTACACCTGAAGGAATTTTTAAATAACTAGTTGTCTTTGAAGGGGAGAAAAGGAAATTTAATTAAGATAGAATAATAAATAAATACTTAGAGTAAACATTTTAATATTTGAATACGAAGGAAAATTTTAGAAGTAGTTATTTCGTTGCCTGAATCTTTACTTATCGGTAACGTATCATGTAATTCTGTTATTTTAAAATTGTAAATAACACTCTAGTATACTCTTGTTTGACCTTTATACCAATTCATACTTATATACATGGAACTTTCAAATTCAGCATGAACATATATTATGAGCTGTAGCCTACGTGTAACCTAGACACAGCTTAGGTCCCATTTTTAATGCAGTTCAGTAGCTATTTTGTCGAAATGTAAATGGGGCAAGTGATATGTCAAGATTCAAAATTTAAAATCTTTTTAGAAAGAAATAATACCGATGTCTAAACAGTAAAGTAATTAATCTTCTTTTTCTTCATTAGCGATATTGGCCAAGGACGTCTCTGGCTACAGGCAGATTTCGAGACAAAAGATGTTTTCTTTTTACGTGGGTAGGGTTGTGAACTTTACGCCCAACGCTGTACAATCATATTTGACCGGGACCTACGATATTAAGGGAAAAAATTAACAAAAAAAAGCTGAACACTAAAGTTCAAAAGAACCTAAAATTCAATGTATTCTTTTCAATAAATATAAAACGTTATATGATTTTCTTTAAAAAATAAAGTAGACATTCGAAATTAACTGTCAAAACATACATTTTCTAAAAAGTTTCTATAGATATGGATACTACTATCGACGCTCCAATTCCAGCCATAGATACGTGTTAAAGAAAATTAAAGACAATGAAACACATTGTCTTTTAAAACTATTTCTGTAAAAAATTCTTCACTGATGAAAAATGTGAACAATATGGAAAATGTAGTAAATGTAAAATATAGAACAATATAGAAAGAACAATGCACAATGTAGAACAATGTAGAAATTATATGTTCAATTTGTGTTCGTGTTTTTAAAAGTTATCTTTCAAAGACAACCATTTTAATAATTAAGTTAAACTACTAATTGGGAGTCACTCTTTATCTGAATTAAAAAGTTTATAACGTTATGTGCCCAAATCGAAAACCAAAAAAATTAATCCAATTAAATTGAAATGACACACAAACACACACAAAAAAAAGAAACAACCCATCACAACTACTGAACATCACACTCCCAAATTCATTAAGTGTCACAAGTTAGCAAAATTAATTAAACTTTTATATTAATCGCGATAGCTTTCCAGATAAATTAAGCCTGTCTTTAATTTTGTTTCCCTGCAGCACGACATACGTCAAATGGAAAAACCAATTTAAATTTTTTAAAAAAGAATCGAGGTATGATCACGCTGGAATACACGCGGGGTACGAAAAACGACGTAAGCTAACATCTGTGGATTAAAAAAAGGAATTCTTCCTGAAGAAGATAAAGATATCCCATCCCAACCTTTTCTTAATGGAATAGAGACTCATTAAAGTTGCGAATTCCATCTAGAAATATAAATAGGAAAGAAAAATTTCCTGATTGCGAAAATATCATGAATAATTCCGGCGTAATGAGAATGTAGAAGTTGGAATTTTTTAAGGTTGTTTCTGACACCTGAATGAATTTTTAAATAACTAGTCGTCATTGAGGAGGGGGGAAGGAAATTGAATTAAGATAGAATAATAGATAAATACTTAGAGTAAGCATTTTAATATTTTAATACGACGGAAAATTTTGGAAATAGTTATTTCGTCACCTGAATCTCTATTTAACTGTAATGTGTCATGTAATTCTGATATTTTTATTTTGTATATAATAATCTAGTATATAAATTTTAAACTCTGTTTGTTAGCCTGTTTGTCCTTTTTACAAATTCATGGTTATCTACCTGGATTTCAAATTCAGCCTGTACATATGCCATGTCCTATATAGCCTATTTAAAATCTAAGCTACATTCAGTGGCGCAATTATACCATCTGAGGCTCGTGGCAAGTGTTTCGAATGGGGGGCGCCCTCAATGCAAAATGTCATCATTCCATGTTGTCCCGTAGAATTTCATAAATAGGTTTTTATCAATTTTAATTTAGAGATTAATCGCTCAGGACTAACCGTATTTACAGGAAATGTTACAAGCAACATAAATGCAGTATACACTTCAGGAAAGGTTGAAGCCAAAAAATGATTCTTTATGATTAATAAATCACTCAGTTTTCTCATGGAAGAAGACGTTTTTATTTCATATATAAAGATTTTCCGAAAACTGAGAATTTACTTGGTAAACGAAACATATAGAGGTGTTATCAAAATAATGGAAACACCATAGATTTATAAAGAATCCTTTATTAGTATGATGTAGGACCGCCTTTGGTATGTAATACATCTTGGATACACCTAGGAATCGATTCATACAATTGCAGAATAGTGTTTAGAGGAATATAGTACCATTCTTCATGGAGATATTGAGGAAGTTTTGAGGGAGATTCCGGTAGGCTCGACTCGTGGTTCAGTTACAACACGCGCTGTTGGTGAGCATTAGGGTAGAGGTATAATAATAATAATTTTTTTTTTAAATTTATAATAATATTAATTCAACACAACTAAAATTACACGTGCGTGTGTTAGCATCAGTGATATAGTTAATTTGAGAATCAGTTATATAAATAATATTTCAAAATTAAAATCAAACTTTTTCTGATGTTAATTGCTTAAAAATGTTTTTCCAAGCTGCATTGTTTGTATTTTAAGTTTTTCTCCCATGTATTGTAATTGCAATCATTTCTAAAAGTATATGCATGAGGATCATTTTTTCCGCTGTGTAAATAATTCAATAACCCTCCATTGGTTTTAACTAAATTACGCTGAATCTACTACACTTCCTCTATATCCGACAAGTATTAAAAAAATGTATTCATATTTTAAAAATGCCCAATTCAGATACAATTTTCGAAAAAAAAACATTTTCTTGTAAATGATATTTAATATGACGATCAATTTATTTTTATGAAATTTTAGAACTTTCGCTATTAAAATAAAATAAAGGCTTCTTACATAGTTTTCAAAATTCAAAAAAAGATCTTACTTTTTAAGCTTGAAATAAAGAATCAATAAAATGTTGCTCGTAAATAGAAAATTCGAGTTTAATCAATCAGATAAAATAAAACAAATTCCTCCGAAAATGTGAAACCAAATGGGTTGTCATGACAACGCAAATAAAGTCTTACTACCAAAAGATTTTAGCCGTCCAAGTTAAAAGGCAGAGCAACTTCGCGAAAACTCTTCATTTATGTCAGGAATAAAGTTTTATTTTTATCGTTTCCTCCAAATTCGAAAAGTTTTATTTTGAAATGCAGAGTTATTGTTAAAATATTTTATTTTTACAGGAATAGTAAAGTGGATAAGAAAATAATTTTTTGATACTTTACTTTTATCATAACTAAATATTTCAAAATGGCGAATTTTTTTATAAAGATAAAAAGTCGATTTTCCAGTAGTTCGTTATAAAAAATATTTTTCCTGCTTGAAAATAACATTTTGAAATTAATATGATTAAGCATATGAACTACACATATCTGTACTAATACGATACGGATGCAATAAATTTTATTTCTCATTAAAATTATTATATTAAAATAAATAAATATAACTATTTTATTTTTTTCAATTCCTTCTATTAGCTCACACTCTCCCTATATATATCTTGTTCAAATTTTCAATCGTTCATAAAATACTTTTTATTCATCCATTCTAGTTCAAATACATTTTTTTAACTTGCAGTGGATGACACTTGACATTAATACAGTTTTTTCGAATATTAATTCAGTAATTAAATTTAATTAATTATTTTTAGTTTTTTTTAGATTTAAGTTGCTTATATCTACCAATAGACAGCGCCAGATAAACTTAAAAAATGAATGAAAATTATTTATAAAGGACTTTTTGCAATATAGTGAAAAAAAGTAGGAATTGACTTTAAAAATTTTTTATGTTACTTGTATATGATATAATTATATATTTTTATTTATAAGCATATGAAACCAAATGTGCAATTATTATAATTAAATTACTTATGACAACAATCTTACTACTGTGAATGATTCAAGATTTATTAATAACTTTTATATTAAGATTATTGATTCAATTTTTTAAAATAATTTACAAGTAATTTCATTTAAGAAGGAATTTAGTTCTAAATTATTCATCTCAAATTTATTCTTACTTAATTTATACTGTCATTTACAATATATAGTTAAATAGTTCTATTATATTTAAAGGATATAATCATAATTTTAATTATTAAGTAAATAATCATGGTATTATATTGTGTGTTTGAAATTTGTGCAAGCGTCCAGACGAAGTTAATTGGAAAAATTTAATTTATTGTATTGTGAAAAGTCAAGATTGGTTCAGATTATTTAATATATTTCCATGATATATATTTATTTATTTTATTAATCGTGACATTTTGTTTATTTAAAAAAGGATAACAATGAAAATTAATATTTTTTATAAGAATCTTTTTCGATTAAATACTAAATGCATTAGAATTACAATTAAAATACATAATAATATTATGAAATATATACGATTACTTATAGATAAATATATACATGGATAAATAGAAATAAGACAGACCTTTAGTATGCTTAAAATTTATATCAAACAAAATATTAATAAGTATTAATTTGAAAAGAAAAAAATACCAAAACCTGAATAAACAATTGGTCCTTTAGTTCTACGATATTAATATTTTAGCAAACTTTCTATTAAAAAAATCTACTGTCATAAAAATTAGGGCGAAAAGAAGCAGCTGTTGAACAGTTATCAGACTTCACATAAAGTTTATGTCAAGCACAATAGCCAGTGATTAAAATTTTAGCCTTATTGAGCACAACGTAAGGCTATTGATCCAACCTAGCCCAAAAATAGCCAATTTGAGTTTCTTACTTTATCTGTGGCAAAGGATGTTTTTATCAGATATACCTTTAAGCCACCATTGGAGCAAATAAGAGTATCTAGCGAGATTTGAAAGGGAAAGAAGCACTAGATGGAAAAGTGTGGGTGTTGTCCTCAGCAGATTCCCGGTCGTTCTGACAGTAATATACGGAAGTGCTCGGTCTTCCTGACAGCATTGAAAGGAGGTGTTAGGCTGTTTCGACAATAATATAAGGTGCTCATTCCTTCTGGTAATAAGGCATGTATGAACTCTTTCTTTTTGATAGTGTATATACGAATTTAGTTCATCTGATAATAATGTATGGTGGTTCTCAATCATTCTGATAATAATGTATGCAGGTTCTCAATTCTTCTGATAAAAATGTATGGAGAAGCTCATTCCTTCATAAAATAATCGAGGGAAAAGCTCATTTATCCTGGAAATACTGTATGAAGGAACTCCTCATTCCTTTTGATTATGATGTAGGGATAAACTCAATGTTTCTTAAAATAACTTACGCAGGTTCTCAATCCTTTTTCAATGACGATTTCAATGCACAACCACATTGCATCATTCGTTATAGCTAGAGGTTCAATGTTTTACTTAGCTCAGTATTTCTTTGTGAGTGTTCCTACAATAAATCATCCTTTTTTCTTTCATTTTATAATCTCTCATTTATAAACTGTCAGATTCATCTTGTCGAAAATTAACACCTCTTTTAAATGCTCTAACTCTAAGCTATACAAACAAAAGTATAAAGACAGCGAAGGGCACATAAAAGCACTTTCAAGGTTTTCTATCCATTATTATTCATATAATAAAAAGAATATAGCCAATTTGATTTATAGAATTATATTATTAAAGCATTATTTTTTTTTCAATTTTTGCTTTAACTAGCTTTAAACTAATAATAATAACGATTTTTATTTATATTCTTTAATAATTATGAGCTTAATTTGTTGACAAATATATATTATTCCAAATAAGCTACGTATTCTAATACGTTATCGTATAACTATAGTAGATTTGTCAAGTTCATTTATAAAAGGAAACATATGTTTTTGTAATAAAATAAAAAAAATTGTGTAATGAGTTCTAAACAAGCTTTATTTAGCCAATGACTAATGAGTAAAGACCAAATACTCCTCGTTTTGTCGACAGTAAAAAAGATAACATTGAATACAATTACTTTAATTTTTTTTAAAAATTTAATTTTTATTTTTTATTAAACTAGAGCCACATCGTACTTTATGTTTTAATCTCTCATCAATGTCTAAAATGATTTAAACAATTATCTATCATATGACATTTTAAAGGGAAATGGAATCAGAATAAACGCCAGATGATTGAAAACAATGAAAGTGACGGTATACGCATTACTGTTCTAAAGGTTTGAAACTAATATTTTATTTGAGTTTATATCTAAGCAAATAACATATTCTCCAAGATATACCCCTGTAAAATTTACTTTTAAAAGGAAATAATAAACCATAGACAGTGGGGCCTAAAATAGACAGTCACGAAAACTGCAATCATCAGATCGTAATTTACTATTATCATGAAATGGAATTAATACGGATTGCATGAAACAAACCTTATTGACAAATAATTTTTACTCGCTCCCTTAAGCGGAAAGTTACAAATTTAGCAATGGCTCAGTGAATGGTGGCCGTCGCCTGGCAAATATTGCATCCCATCGTCAACTGTTACTGTCCTGGGAATCAATAGCGCGAGTTTGTGTTTTCTTTTCGCTGCTTTCTGAGGTAGAAATGGGCTGCGGTATTGGAAATGTGTTTGTTTGGAGGACGATATTTACTTTTCCAGAGGCGACCATTTTGCATTTTGTATGCGTTTACATGGAAAGCCCGGATAGTAAAATGTGACGCTTTTTTTTTACTTCCGTAACTAAGCTTCCATAATATTTTTCGATCGCGTTTTATTTTCATGGTTTGGATATGCAAAGCGGAAGAAATTTTCGTGAGACTTGGCAAAGGAATTTTGATGGTTTCGAGTACATGCGTGAAAAGTTTGCAAATTTGCAAACAGAAATATTTAAATATGCTTTGTGTAGTGAAGCATAAGTATGTATAGGAATGCTAATATTTTACCAACATCTTTAGTTTAAAATGTATTTTTAAGTTTTTAATTTTGAATATGAATGTAGAGGTACACCTGTTTTGAAAAATAAATAGATTTATTAATATTGTAAAGGGAAATTATTTAAAAATATCAAAAAAATGTTTATAAGGAATAGTTTTTAAACGTTAATTATTTGATGATTGTTAGAAAAATATTAGTTGTAAAATGACTAATTTAAAAAATCAAAAAGATTGTTTCCAAGAATATTAAAAATAGCAGTAACACTTATTGGCGATATTTAAAAAAAAAAAGTAAGTTTTAAATCTGTTGAAAGCCAAATCTTTGTTTTAAGCTTTTCCCTGTATATAAGAGAAATATTATAATCTCAGTTATATCATGGAATTATTATTCCACGATGTGATCGATTCAAGTATTGTATCTTCTTCTAATGAGTAAATATCAAGCACAAATACTGTATCCACTAATATTACACTACACCATATCACTGTACCCAGAGCTGAGATGCCTCTTTACAGCTTGAGAGTGTTCTATATCCATTAGCTAGGACCATTAAATAATGGTAGCTTGAATATATTGTTGACCAGGGTTATGGACTTTGTCTCGTCCATAACACAAATATGGGCCAATTTGATAAGATCTCCCAAATTATCTCTCATATCAGGAAGTTATAAAAGCAAAACAGTATCTAAATTATCTATTTTTATAGTAGGTGTCTTTATGTTGAAAAGAAAACTCCAAAACTAGGCAATTTTTTAGAACATTTATCACTGGCATATAAAAAATAATAATACGTAATAGATTCGAGGTCAACTAGGGCTGACTACCAAAATTCACCAGCCAATCTTATGAAAATGAAAATAATCTCTTCCTTTTATTATTCATTACCTGAATTTTTATTTCCCTCAGGCGAAAAATAAATAAATTCCAATTCTTATTTCCGGTCCTCCTTATTAATAGTGCTAAGCATTTTAGTATATCTCCATTGAGTCACCAGTTTTTCAAAGAAGTAGCTGTGACTATGTTAGTTTTCAATACATTGATGGGATTGATAAATACTATCCACATTATTTATTGAACTAATCACAATATGAAATTTTGGCTTTCTTGAAAAATTATATTCATTTTAATACTTCTTTTTATATGTTTGCTTTATGGGAGAATTACTAAACATATAATACCAATAATATATAATTAACAAACCTCCCCCCGTAAAAAGAAAACATCTCATACTTAGAAATCTGCTATCAGGCAGACGGTCTTGTCCCACCATGGAGTTGTTGAGCCACTGATGATGATGATAAATAATATATACTAGTAACAATATAAATAGTAGTGATATTGAAAAACTCAAAATTTTTAAAATTAAGAAAACAATGAAAAATAATAATGGTAACTATTAGAAAAACTATTAAACATCAAGAATTAGCATACTTCATCACCTACATGCGAACAATTCATTTAAATTAATAAACCATTTAAATTGTTTACTTCTCGGCATAACCAGAGGATCTACACGGATCTGCATACAATTTAGCTGCAATGTAATCGGATTCTATTGAATAACATAGTTAGAAATTCAAGAACCATACACGGCAACCTTGAAGTGCTAAGTCTGTTGAAAAAGGGATAAAAGTATTTTAAACCCATCATGTCTGTTTACTCGGTGATATACATAATGGCAACTACGTTCACCGAGAGCATTATCAATTTACATATAATTACGAAGTAGGCACGAGTTCCATTAATGATGCAATCTGATCCCAAGTTAGATAAATTCAATTAAACCCGCACGCAGCCAGGAATCGGAGAGTGCATGCAAGTATCAGATTACGTTCTCGAAACGAATTTACATTGTGTACCTGTATGCATTTAAGGATTGATTTAGTATTACCAAAATATGTCTCTTTATTGACATTGATTTATCGTTATTCAAACGTAATGTTTAGAGATAATTTCCCTCTTAAATGTCTTCTTTTGTTAAAGATATTCGTTTCTTTTTCATTGTTGTTACGAATTTGAGCTTGAACTAGTTAATCTTTTTGACATCTTATAAAAGCTGCATCTCTTTGATGGGTTCACTCTTTATGCTTTCGCAATGTGGTGCGAATTCCCTCAGTGGTACATCAGGGAGATTCACCACTTCCTTCAAACATCAAATACCTCCAACCACTTCTTTCAACCAAAATCAGATGTCAACCGCTTCATGCACCTTCCTCCAGTCACTTCCTTCACCAACCAATCTTTTTAAATAACTACAGCCCATTTCTTCACCTACCAATCAAATACAACCAATCACTTTAAATATATCCTGCTACTGCCATCATTAATCATTTAGATCATTAATTTCCAGCCCACATATTTAACTTACCTAAGCAGAGGGACTTTTGATTTGCCTGTAGAATTTTAACTGAACTTTCCCAATTCAAAGATTTTACATGCTAATCGCCTTATCTACTATTCTGGAAGATTTTTGTACATTATGACTTTTCGGAATAATATATATAACAATAGTTTGTTTGTGACTAATCCTCAATGTCCTGCAGTGCGGGACGGAGAACCCATGAGTGATCTCCTCATCGACGGAGGGAAAGGGGGCAGCTTCTGTTGTGATTTAGCACCCGTAGATAGAAGTCTGACTTTTGCTCCGTGACGCTCTTACAATCATATGAGACCGGAACCTACGGCTTAATGTGGATTCCGAACCACTACAAACATCCATGGCACTGCTCGGACTCGAACCCGAAACCCGCAGTATCGAGCGCCAGAGCGCTAGCCACTCGACCATTCAGGCCCATAACAATAGTATTGCGTATAACATTAGAAATATGAAAATTGATGCGTTTCCTTTCATTGTTGAATGTTGTATAATCTATTCGAGGGCATATGTTTTAAATTAATTTAAGTGGGATCATGATCAACATATGTTACGAACTCTGTCTTAAATAGTTCCATGGATAGCAGTTCCCATTTCTTGTAAATTAATGTTTTGAATAGAGTGCTCAAATAAAATGTGTCTCAAATATGTATGAGGGACATAACTTGATTAATGTAACTTAAGATTTGGTATTTATGAGTTTTATCCATTCGTTCTTATGCTTCCAGATATCCAGCTTTTGTATATCATTATTTGACATCACGTCACCGAAATGTAAGATTTTAATTGACATACACTCACACAAGTGCATGCCAGTTAAAGTACAAGTCAATACTGTTCTGTATTCTTTACTTATGACTCCAGATTGTAAAGAAGATCGATAATTTGGCAGGAGCCAATATGCCAATAGTATGCTAGTTATATTCGTTATCCCAATAGTATGCTAGTTATTATTAGAAATTTGGAAGTTCAAGTGAATGAGCGTGGCTATAATCTCTTTATAATACCTTAAAACCTATATATCATCCCAAGTGTCACTATTATTGCTATGTACAGAAGCCATCATTGATCCTATTGTGCATCCTTACACATGGTTAGTTAGGGACAATTTCCATCTACAAGACGATAATACTAGATTTTACAGAGCTCGTTGGTGGCGAATTACCTGTGTTAGGAGACTATTGTGCCTATGGGTTGGCCAGCCCGTTAGCACATTCTCTGAAATTTAACCTGATTGAGGGTGTATCGGAAGGTCTAGGGAGACGTATTGAGGAGCTTCATCACTATTACAATTCAAGATGTTCAAACTACTTAAACTCAGAAATGGCTTTGAGTTAATAAGCACCATCATTTTGAGCTGGAAACGTCGCGGTCATGCATGCATAACTGTTAGAAATTATGGCACTTCATATTGAAATTGATCCCACATTGGCACTCTATGAAGTGTAAATGTGAATCATCATTGAACTCAAATATTTTGTTATTGAATATGTTTCCATTTTGAAAACATAAAATAAGCCTATTGTTTTTCCTCTGTGCTTAATTGGTGAAGTACTTTTTAATTAAAGTTACTGTCGATTTTCATTGAATTCCAGAAAAAAAAATTCCATTTGCAATTTTTTAATGTTTAGAAATCAATGTTTTTACTCTTATATGTATAGAATAAAATTTATAGAGAATGTAAAAACACAGACAGAGAACGTTTCTATATAATATGAATGTAATAATATATAAAAAGCCATATGTTTGTATACTATATGGTGTTTTATAATGTAAATATTATTGTACAGCCAGTTTTTAATTGAAATTCTTTTGAAATTGGAATTAATTTTAATAAAATGTTTTTTTAATTAGTATCCCAAAATTCGATTTAATCTAAGGAATTATATTTTTTATTATTCCAACAATAAAACTAGGAAATATTTTTTAGAAAGGTAAATAGTTAATTATTTTATGGATTAAATTTAAATGAAATTCCTTATGGAATCAAAACTGTATTAGTATAAAAAATTAACAAAATTTTAATATCTTCGTTTAAGCCTTTAATGTTTTTTTTTTTTTTTTGCCTATAAACATTAAAAAATAAATTTCTAATGCTAGTAAAAAGCAAAAATATTCTAATGTTATTTAAACTCTTTTCTATTTATAAGTATTTTTTATTTTTAAAACGCATACCAAAAGATTTAAATGAGCAAACAAAAAGTTTTTATAAGGAAAAAAATTAATCATCCCATTTAAAATCACATTTTCTTTTAAAATTTAAGCAGGAATTCATAATATTTGCATTATATTATTACGTATTATTGATATTATTACTGTATAGGGCTTGTATTTAATAGAGATATTGGTTCTATTTGATAGAGATATTCATGTTGTTGTTTCTTATCCCACTTGGCTGGCCAAGCCCACGAGCCCATATGGACTCATGATTGAAGGGGAAGGAAGCAGCTTCTGTTGTGATGGAGCACCCGTAGGTAGAAGCCTGACTTTTGCTCCGTGACGCTCTTACAGTCATAGGAGACCGGAACTTACGGCTTAAAGATTTCCGAACCACTCCAAACATCCATGGCATTGAAACCTGTGGCACCGAGCGCCAGAGCGCTAGACACTCGGCCATTCAGGTCCCAAATTTGCCAACGTAGTTTCCCAGGTGGTCACCCACCCAAGTACTGACCGCGCCCAATGATGCTTAACTTCGGTGATCTAACGAGAACCGGTATATTCAGCATGGTACGGCCGTTGGCAGAGATATTCATTGATAGGAAATTGATTGTAGTTGATAGGGATATTGGTTGTATCTCATAATGTTGATTGATAGGATATTGGTTGTATTTGATAAAGAGATTGGTTGAAAGGATATTGGTTGTATTTGATAGATATATTGGTTGTATCTGATAGAGATATAGGTTGATAAGATATTGGTTGTATTTGTTACTGAGATGCAATACTATTTCATTGGAAATAATGTTCTTAAAACTGTAATTATTTTGAATTTTTTTATAAATTAATTATGGATATCTGTTGCTTTTATATCAGTTTCTTGATTTTTTTTAAACATCAGTTTTGAAGTATGAAAGGATATTCTTGTCCTGAAATTCAAAAGAAAATCATTTTATTATTAATCGATTTTGTTTCAAACTTTAGTAACATAAAAAAATTTTAGAAATGAGTAGAATGTCTGGAAATGTTTTCGCAAAAGTCAGACGAAATTAATCTTGGTGCCATGGTAACGCATTTTAGATGTTCAAGCGACTGTAATGCCAAGAACAAGCTGATAAATTAAATTATTTATTAATTGAACTCTCAAAGTAGTTCTATCGGCGATGGTCGTAATGAAATTTAATGTTCTTAATTGGAACAAGTAAAATTAAAACAATTAAAAAAACAAGATCGTTGAAAGCATACTTACAGAAAATACATATATAATGCATTCAATATTGGCCATTAATATTTAATATTTGATGATTTCCATGTTACATTTGCGCTTTCTACGAATTTCTAATAATTCAATCACCGATAATTAACATTAGGTATGCATTCCAACCAATAAGTAATTTATTATTATAATTATCTTTGTATAAGTGAGAATTAAAGATCGATACTCAGAGTAAAATTTGTTCTATGCTAGTTAATCACATACGAAAGGATTATTTTTTACTATTCAATAAAATTATGAAGAAATTAGCAGATATTGATAATTTAATATATTTAAAATTTTCAATTGTTTAAATGAAGCTGTAACTTTCCAACAGGAAAGATGAAGTTTTTTTTACAGCGAGCTCTAGACTTGTTTGTATTCTATGCTGTATATTTTTTAGCATTATTATTTTTTTTTTTTTTTTTTTCATTTTGCCAATTTTAGTGTCACTTTTTTATTATTTTTGTATGTCTGGCTTCTGTTATCTTTTCATATCTTTATCAATGTGCCAGACTTCTTGATGGCATTATATTGAATTAACCATCACAAATAAAATAAAAATATAGTTTCTTAAATAAAATAGGAATTATTGATGTTTTAGATTAATATGCAGATTTTTGGTCACATACTGATCTCCAGCTCCTTCGTAGTTAAATGCACTAAAATAGATGTGGTTTCATAACCTTTAAGTTAAAAAGAATAAAAACTTAGTAATTGTCCTTTTTTTAATATAATATAACTGTAATCTACATTATAATCAAATATTTAACTTTAATTAGAAACATAAATTTGAAAAACAATGAAAAGAAAAATAAAAATAAAAATAAAATGTAGTAAGTGATGTTTGATGTTTGATAAAAGCAGTTTAGATGTTTGATAAAAGCAGTTACATAAAAAATTGATAATAAAATAGCTTACGAAAACTGGTGCTCAACAATTCATAGTCAATTAAATGCAACATTTTTCATCTGATTTTGATATGATTTTTTAGAAATATTATTTGTTATGATTTAAATTATTATGATTTAGGCAATATTTCCTAAATTAATATATCAACGAATCATTTATTTGACAAAAATTATCATTTCTGAAAAAATAGTGTAATGTGTCAAATATTCTATAAAGATTTAGGATTTTGTATATACTTAAACGTTCCAGGAATATAATATTTAAAAATTCTATAATTCTACATTTAACAATTTAAATATGAATTAATATCAATTTTGAAACTTAATAAATTTTGAAATTTTTACATTTCGATTCAATTCTTTTGGATCACTTGTTTGAATACATAAAAAAAGATTGATATCTTAATATTATTATTAGTTATCTAGAAATTATTTAAAGCCTAAAATTTTCTTGAAATTTCGAGTATTCCAACCCTTTAATATTTATTAAATGATAAGGTTATAGCTATATAAAAGCATCAACAAATTGGCAACTGTTTTTTAATCTTCTCCTTTGTATTTTGATCTTTAACTTAAAATTTAGAAACTACCTAAAACAATTCCGTAATATATTAGTAAGGATCCACCATGTCTTCCCGAAACAAACTATAACCAAAGGGGAAGAGTTCAAGGTTGATAGATCCTTCTCTCAATGACGGGTTGACCCTTACGTTAGATTTTGGGCTTTGCCGTTCAAATTCCTACCTGAGATAGGAATTAAAAATTAAAAGCATTAAAACATATTGTCTATTTAAACTATTTCTAAAAAAAATTCTTCATTGATGAAAATGTGAGCAATGTAGAAACCTGATGTTTAATTTGTCTTCGTGTTTTCAAAAGTTATCACGTAAAGACAAGCATTTTAATAATTAAGTTAAAAATACAGATTGGGAATCACTCTCTATCTGAATTAAAAACTTTGCAACATTATGTGACACGGGAAACTGTGTCACATAATGACGGAAACATACGTGTCACATAAGTCGGAAACAAAAAAAAATGAATCCAATTAAATTGAAATGACGCACAGAAAAAAAGCAACAGCTATCACAGCCACTGAACATCACACTCCCAAATTCATTAAGTGACACAACTAAACAAAATTCATTTCCTGATACAAGAAAGGAAGGATTAATTAAACTTTTATATTAATCGAAAAAGGTTTCCAGATAAATTAAGCCATTCTTTAATTTTTTTCCCCTGCAACACGACGTACATCAAAGTTAAAAACCAATTTAATTTTTTTAAAAAAAGGTCGAGGTATAATCACATTGGAATACACGCGGGGTACGAAAAAGGATGTAAGCCAGCATCTGTGGATTAAAAAAAGGAATTCTTTCTAAAGAAGATAAAGATATCTCATCCCATCCTTTTCTTCATGGAACTGAGACTCATTAAAGTTGGGAATTCCATCTAGAAAAATAAATAGGAAAGGAAAAATTTCCTGATCGCAAAAATATCATGAATAATTCCGGCGTAATGAGAATGTCGAAGATGGAATTTCTTAAGGTTGTTTCTGACACCTGAATGAATTTTTAAATAACTAGTTGTCATTGAAGGGGATGAGAAATGGAAATATAATTAAGAGAGAATAATAAATAAATACTTAGAGTAAATATTTTAATATTTGAATACGAAGGAAAATTTTAGAAGTAGTTATGTCGTGTCGTCGTCTGAATCGTTATTTATAGGTAATGTATCATGAAATACTGACATCTTTAATTTGTAAATAACAATTTAGTATATATATTTAAAAATTGGTTTGTTCGCTTGTTTATCTTTTATACAAATTCATAGCTATCTGCCTGGAGCTTTCAAATTTGGAATGTGCATATGCTATGTACTATACACGTTACACGTAGGATACTACTTAATCATCATTTCTAAGGCAGTTCACTTACTATTTTGTGCAAATGAAAATGGGTCACGTGATATGACAAGATTCAAAATTATAAAGCTTTTTAGAAAGAAATAATAGCAATATCTAAACATTAAACAAATTAAACCTTATTTATTAGTGCAACAACTCTATGGGGGGCCTTCTCGTCTGCATACTGGCAGATTTAGAGACAGTAGATGATTTCTTTTACGGGGTAATGTTGTCAGTCTTACACCCAACGCTCTACAATCATATTGGATACCTGCCGTTTAAAGTATATTCCGAACCACTATTAACATACATGGCATAGCTGGGAATTGAATCCGAAACCTGTGGCACCGTGCACCAGAGCGCTAATCACTCGCCCATCAGACACATCATTAAACCTTAGCAATGTGAAAGTTAAATCTGTAATTTATAGAGTAAACTGTAGTGTAAACTATAGTCTCACTATAGTGCAAACATTTCTCTATCCAGCAGAATTATTAAACTACTTGGATATTCAGGTTGTATTACACAATAACTTTACCCCCATAGTTGAGTACTTGTAATCCTCTGAGAAATATTTGAGAGACTCAGAACGTGAGACTCAGACGCAACGACACCTGTGTCAAGAAGCAATAAAAAAAAAATCTTTGTAAACTATTTCATAAAAAAAAAATTCTTTACTGACGAAAATGTGAAACAATGTAGAAACTAGATATTCAATTTGTCTTCGTGTTTTCAAAAAGTAACACTTCAAGATAAGCGTTTTAATAAATAAGCTAAAAATACAGATTGAGAATCACTCATTTATTCTGAATTAAAAACTTTGCAGCATCATGTGGTACAGTTTCCCAAATCGGAAACAAAAAAAAAATCAAATTAAATTGAAATGACACACAAACACAAACAAACACAAAAAAGAAACAGCTATCACAACCACTGAACATCACACTCCCAAATTCATTAAGTGTCACAACTAAACAAAATTCATTTCCTGATACAGGAAAGGAAGGATTAATTAAACTTTTATAATAATCGCGAAAGCATTCCACATAAATTAAGCCTGCCTTTCAGTTTTTTCCCTGCAACACGACGTACATCAAAGGGAAAAACCAATTTAAATTTTTTATAAAAAGATCGCGGTATGATCACGCTGGAATACACGCGGGGTACGAAAAACGATGTTAAGCTAGCATCTGTGGATTAAAAAAGGAATTCTTCCTGAAGAAGATAAAGATATCCCGTTCCATCCTTTTCTTAATGGAATAGAGACTCATTAAAGTTGGGAATTCCATCTAGAAAAATAAATAGGAAAGGAAAAATTTCCTGATTGCGAAAAAAATCATGAATAACTCCAGAGTAATGAGAATGTAGAAGTTGGAATTTCTTAAGGTTGTTTCTGACACCTGAATGAATTTTTAAATAACTAGTTGTCATTGAGGGGGAGGAAAGGAAATTTAATTAAGATAGAATAATAAATAAATACTTAGAGTAAACATTTTAATATTTGAATACGGAGGAAAATTTTAGAGTAGTTATTATTATTAGAGTAGTAGTTAGAGTAGTAAAGTAGTTATTCCGTCTCCTGTATCGTTACTTACCGGTAATGTATCATGTAATTATGATATTTTTAATTTATATATAATAATCTAGTATATAAATTTGAAAATCTATTTATTAGATTGTTTATCCTGTATACAAATTTATTGTTATCTACATGAATCTTTCAAATTTGGCATTAACATATGCTATGTGCTGTAACCTAGGAATAACCTAGGGTACAGGCGTGGGCCTCATTTTTAATGCTGTTAAATAGCTATTTTGTCCAAATATAAATGGGGTACGTGATATGACAAGATTCGAAATTTAAAAGCTTTTTAGAAAGAAATAATAGCGATATCTAATAATTAAAATAATTAAACTTTCTTCTACTTCATTGGCGCAACAGCCCGATGGTGAGCCAAGGCCGTCTGCCTACTGGCACATTTCGAGACAGGAGAAATTCTCCTTTTACGTGGTAGGGTTATCAGCCTTACATCCAAAGCTCTACAATCATATTGAACTAGGGAACTACGATTTAAAGTGCATCCCGAACCACTAAAACATCCATAGCATCGACGGGACTCGAACCCCAAAAGCCTGTGGCACCAAGCAGTGCCATAGGCGAATTAAAAAAAAGCATAATAATTAAATTTAATTTAAAAAAAAGGATAATTAGCATGTGAAGTTAACAGAATAAAATAAAGATAAAAATGTACTCAATTACATTACACAACAAAGTGCAACCCCAATTATTCAATACGATATAGTGTATTTTTAATTATAGAAACAATTTATTAATAAATAATGTTATTCACAACAGTAGACGGAATTAAGTAGGAGCAATAAAAATTCGAATTAACATGTAAACACTCTTCAAGTAATAAACAATACGCTCAAAGTAATACAGAAAGAGTCATAGGTATTCGCAATAACATGCAAATCCTCTTCTAGAAACAAACACTAAGCTTGAAGCAAATCAGAAAGAGTAATAGAAATTCGAATTAACATGTAAATACACTTCTAGAATCAAACATTGTTTTAAGCATTTCAGAAAGAGTAATAGGTACTTGAATCAACATGTAAGCTTTAACGTTAAGCATTCTTCTAGAATCAACCATTACGCTTGAAGCAAACTCTAAATAGAAGCTTTATAACATTTCCCTTCCAATTAAATTTATACATAGTCCAGTCACATAATGTTACCACCACCTACTTTCGACGTCAACGTGAAATAACCAATCACAAAAGGCAGGTGGCAGCACATTACAGTAGAGTGTATATAAAGGATGTCCTAGGGCATCGGAAAGCATTTCAATCGTTAATTACCTTGATCGAATTGCAATCGGTCCGCTCTGCCAAAGGTGGTTATCATGACTTTTGTGATTGGACTGTGTAATATAACAGGAAATTACAAAATCTAATATATTCTTGCAATATTACTTTTTGTGAAACATATTGACAAATTTCATTAAGATGGATTCCTTCAAAGTTTGAAACGATACAAGTTAGATGAAGTCTCTGGTGAGGCACCAGTATCCAAAAAAATAAGTAAATTGATGGAATAATTCTATTAACAGTGTACATACACTTTTCAACAATGAATGACTTTGAAATCCAATCACTGACTTCCATTTTGTTTCAAACGACATAAAATAAAAGAAAAAAGAACACATACACTGCGAAGGATTATCGTAAAAGTCGAAGTAGAAGAGAAGTTTCCAATTCTTCAGAACAGCAAATAACATTTTCGAACTTTTTCCTTTTATTTCTTTTCCCCCAGTTCAAGTACTCATCCCAATTTAAACGAATTTAGCTCGTTGAGCTTTGTCAGGCCGTTAAAGGCAATTCCGTTGGCACAGGAGGGTAAAATAACATTATCTCAGGGAATCTCTCTCTCTCTCTGGGTGCCAGGGTCTTCTTCATTTGTTCTGACATGACTATGAAAATAAGATTAGGGTAATTGGAATTCATTTGCTATCAAAAGGGTGAGAAAGGGACCTGTATTTAGTGATTCGGAAAGTCACCCCATCGTTAAATTTGTGTCAGTTCAATTGGAGAATATAATTTGGTTCAAAGGAACTTTCAAATCCGATTACCAATGCTGAATATGTCAGGCTTTTAACATAGTGATATATTGTCCATACTAAATCAATAAATTATGTCATATTGATTATGGAATAACATACAAATATTATAACAATTATTACAAAAGATTATTATTATTATTATACAATTATTATTACAAGACAAGCAACACTTTCTAACAAAAGAGGATAACTAGTGCTGTAACAGATTCTTAATTAGACAAAGAATAACAATAAAACTTTCAATATACAAATAAATACAAATACAAAACACACACAAATATTATAACAATAATTAATACTAATATGCAAAAATAACACTTAAATACAAATATTGTAATAATAACTACTAGAGATAATAACAATGCCAAACACTAATTCTCTTACAGTTTATTAATCAAACAAAGAACCACATTGAAACCTTAAAAATACGGATAACGTTTTAAAGGATTAAGGTTTTTATTCAGAAAGAGTAATAAAAATTCAAATTAACATGTAAACACTCTTCTAGAATCAAACATTATGCTAGAAGCAGTTCAAAAAGAGTAATAAAAATTGGAATTAACGTGTAAACACTCTTATAGAGTCAAACATTATGCTTGAAGCAATTCAGATGGATTAATAAAAATTCGAATTAACATGTACACACTCTTCTAGAATCAACTATTAATGCTTGTAGCAATTCAGAAATATTAATACAAGTTCTAATTAGCATGTAAACACTCTTCTAAAATCAAACATGTTTGGAGCATTTCAAAAAGAGTAATAAAATTTAAATTAACATGGGAACAATCATGCAGAATTAAACATTATGCTTGAAGTAATTCAGAAAGAGTAATAAAAATACGAATTAACATGTAAACATTCTTCTAGAATCAAACATTATGCTTGAAGTAATTCAAAAAGATTAATAAAAATCTGAATTAATATGTAAACACACTTCTAGAATCAAATAGTATGCTTAAAGCAAACTCTAGTAGAAGTTTTATAGCATTTCCCTTCCAATTAAATTCATATCATATAGCAAGAAATTACAAAATCTAATATATTCTTACAATGTTACGTCTTTGTGAAACATATTGACAAATTGCATTAAGATGGATTCCTTTATACGTTTGAAACTATACAAGTTAGATGTAGTCCCAGATGAGATACCAGCATCCACAAAAATAAGTAAATTGATGGAACAATTCGATTAACAGAATACCTTCACTTTTCAGCAGAGAAGGCCTTTGAAACCCAACCACTGACTTCCATTTTGTTACAAACGACATAAAAATAAATAAAAAAAGAAAGAAGTTTCCAATTCCTCAGGACAGCAAATAACATTTTCGAACTCTTTCCATTTATTTCTTCTACCTGCAGTTCAAGTACTCAACCTAGTTTAAACGAATTTAGCTCGTTGAGATTTGTCAGGACGTTAAAGGCAATTCCGTTAGCACAGGAGGGTAAAATAACATTATCGCAGGGAATCTCTCTCTCTCTGGGTGCCAGGGTCTTCTTCATTTGCTCTGACATGACTATGAAAATAAGATTAGGGTAATTGGGATTCATTTGCTTTCAAAAGGGATTTAGTAAGCATTTAGTAATTCGAAAAGTCATCCCATTGTGAAATTTGTGTAAGTTCAGCTGGGGAATATAATTTGGCTCAAAGTAACTTTCAAATCCGATTACCAGAGGGGCTGTTGTCAGGCTTTTAACGTAGTGATACATAGTCCATCCTAAATCAATAAACTATGTCATGTAGATTATGGAATAACATACATACAAACATTATAGCAATTATTATTACTAGAATACAAAAATAATACTAACATACAAATATTATAACAGTAATTACAATAGATATTAACAATGTCCAACACTAGTTCTCTAACTGTTTCTTAATCAGACACAGAACAGCAATAAAACTTTCAAAATACGACTAAATATAAATACAAACATACTCATAAATATTATAATAGTAATTAAAACTAACATACAAAAATAATACAAACATACAAATATTTTAACAATAATTAGATGATAACAAGTCAAACACTAATTATCTAACGGTTTCTTAATCAGACACGGAACAACAATAAAACTTTCAAAATACAAATAAATACAAATACAAACATACATACAAATATTAAACATACATATAAATATTATAACAATAATTAATACTAACATACAAAAATAATACTAATATTGAAACAATAATTACAAGAGTAATAACAATGTCAGCAATAGTTCTCTAAGTTTCTTAATTAGACAAAGAACAACAATAAAACTTTCAATATACGAATAAAGTTTTAGAAAAACATAAATATATATGCATACATATATAAGTTTGAAATAATAATGATAAATTTATAAAGTTCTCAGTTACTTATTAATATACACTACAAAATATATATTGTTATTAATAGCTTACATATATCAGGATTCAAAAACTTTGTTGTTTATTCTGAGTTAATTATTTTTTACAAATAATGAATTTATTATTTATTGCATTTAATGTTTTTATTCTCATGTTTATTTGAATTGTTGTATTTTCACGCCAAATGCGAGATATATATGGCAAGAATGAAAATGTAATTAAGTTGACGATCTTACCCAGATGATTGACAATGTGCATCACAATGTTGTCTGATAAATCTTTCTCGGATTTTCTTGAAACTATCCACATACCACGAGACAGTTATTATCTTGAAACATTCTAAACGTAGAAAATATCCCGAAAGAAAATCTACTAATATTTATAAAATTCTTTAACTTCTGCAATAGAATTTTACGAAATATATAGACTATTTGCTCTCATAGAATAAACTTGGAGATTCAGAATCAAAGGTATCTTTTCCCTTGAGCTGTTTACTATTAGCGTATTTCTCTATGATTATGTTGTCATTCAATGTGTGAAGTCTTGGGATGTTTTCATAGTTTGAGTTAAAGATTCACTAATCAAAATTTTTAAACATTTTGAAAAAAATATATTGTGTTTTACATTGCCGAAAGATTCCATGCAGTTAAATATCAAACAAAAACTGAATTATTATACATAAATCTTTACTAATTTTTAACTCTCAATTGATCGATAAATTCCATTAGAAAATTCTGATGCATTTATTTTATTAATATCTTCTTTTCTTATACATTCATATCTGGATTTTTGAGACAAATACATTAAATGCATGCAATTTTCTTTATACTGAAGCAAAATTTAATAAAGATTATTATAATTTATTACAATGAAAATCTTTTTACTTTCTTTTTTTATTTCTGTTTTCTTAAGAGAATACCAATACAAAGTTTTATCCTTTATTTTGCTTTATTCTATTCCTACCTAACTCTATATCCAGGTCTATGTGCCTCTCAACAGTTAAAATGAAATAAAAACCCAAATTATGGCATTATTGTAATAAAATGAATCTTAAGATAAGTAAAAATATAATATTATCATATAACTAACATAAGCATAAATCAACCGAAATGTTTATGATACAGCAAGAATGACCAATGACTATAAACATCACCCATAAAAGGTAATAATATACAATGGAAGTTTCTTTTCTTTTAAATTTTGTATATTATTTTTATTACTCTAACTTTTCTTAACCAGTAACTAACTCTTTTAACTATAAAACCCCAGATAAAGAATAATATGAGTAAAAATATGATATCATATAACTCATTTATGTAAATTAATGTTTACAATACAGAAAGAATAAGTAATTTTTATAAATATGACTATAAAAAACGAATAAATTAAACGAAATGTTTACAATACAGAAAGAATTAGCAAGCATTATAAGCACTACTTATAAAAAAACAGTAATAAAATACAAAGGAAGTTTTTTTTTTTTTTTTTTTTTTTTCAATTTAAATTGTGTATATTATTTTTACTATCTTAACTCTTGTTAACTAGTGACTAACTTTTTTTAACTATATAACACTAGATAAAGAATCGAGGTATGTATATATATATATATATAACTATCATCTATTAAGAAAACAGGCTAAAGAGAAAAGAAAGATATTAATCGAAAATGTCTTCTTCGTAACGTAGAATTGACTATTACCCCAGCATTTTATGAAATAGTTTTGTTTCCTTAAATTCATATCACATTTATATTGTAGAAAATAATGAAACAATACGGGGCGGGAGTGGGGGGGATGTATGTTCCAAATTTATCGTTACATACATTACTTTTTTCACATTATATATATATTTATATATATAAAACCACTTATCCAATAGATTTTGGAAGTTATGATGTCTAAGAAGAATTATTTCCAAAGAACGGTGGTAGAGAAGTTCTGAACTATTTTTTTTTTCCTCTTAAAAAAATTCACCTATTTCCAAAATATATACACAAATACATTTTGTTTAGTTTTAAAATAATTATTTTATCCTTTACATCTCAATGTCCACACGAGCCGAAAGTGGTAAATGAATCGTTTGATAGGTTTTAGTGATCTTTAATTAAATAAAACAATAAAGGCCATAACGAAAATTTATGCAAAATAGTGAAATATTTGGAAAAAAAGTTATAATGTCGACTTATATGCAACGAAAGATGAGGCGCAATTCGTGAGAACATGCAAAACGAGGGGGGGGGGGTCTTAAGATAAATTCCAAAAGCCCCAAAAAAATCACATGTAAATAGACAACATGAGTGCAAGGTCCAGGATCGAAGTTTAGCTGGAGCACAGTTTGACGCTTAACTGGTATTTGGCGCTGCAAGCTCGCCAAGTAAATTGCGAATAATTTAGGGTAAGTAGATTACGAGTAAATTACGATTGAAGTCTTTGATCCAATGGATATAAGTGATGTGGACCGTATTACTGTAGAAGAACTTATGGACAAAGATTTCAAGAGGCTATATGATGATCGTTCTGTTTCAATAAACCAATCATTCCCTCTTTTGTTTCCTTGTTTTATCCACTACCCCCCCATAAATTTACCATCCCGCTCCCCTTTAATAGAGTTGGTTTACACATTAAGACAACAGCGCATGTAGTATGCCTCCTTTGGTTTTTATCCTAATTACAATTATCATGGAAATTATGCAATTAACTTGGATCCTAATTAAATTAAATAATAAATTGAGTACTTCCTCAAAAAAAAACAGCAAAGCCATATACCTTTTAAGGAATCTATCGCTTATTGTTATTGTCTCTATACTAGTGTTTTTCCGTATATTGTTGAATCAGAAAAATTTTATTTAATACTTATAAAGCATTGAAGAATGGTTTGCAAACACGCATCCAATTACTAGAATGGTTAATGGTCTGCCATATATCTTCATGTCTTTCATATATCTCCATACATTTGCTTTATGATATATTTAATGGAAAATGTATTAAAAAATTTTTTTGATTTACGTAATTTGAGCATGAAGTAATAAATTTCTAAGATTGATAATTCATTTCTGCATGTCTAATGATCTTTAAAAATCAAATATAGTATTAAAATACATTCAATATCGCTTTTATTTTTGATAAGAAAATTAGTATATAAGTTACTAACTTGAACCCAAAATGTATTAATTATTATATCCTTTAATTAGGCAGTAAAACACACATATATGTCTGAGAAAACAAATGATTTATTTTAAGATATCTAATTTAATTTTTAAAAATCTAAAGATGACATTATCATATTTCTGTGAAATAAAAATATTTTTCTAGCTAAATCGTTTTTGAGAAGAAATGGCCAATAATTTTTTTAAAAATTACAAAATTTGTAAAAGCTTTTAATATTTTCTAATTGTGATTATTTATAGCTGTTGTTTTATGCTTTTAACGATAGAAAACAATTTCATTGTTAAATTTCTCATCCATTTTATTTGTCGATAATTTAGCCAGCCAATAAATATTAGATTATTGATTTACTAAAAGAATATTATCCTTATATATAACAGTTAAACGTTAAATTTAAGCTATGACATTTTGGGGACACCGGTGTTTTGCATGAATTCTGACCGAACTATTTGCAGGATTTTTAAGTCCATTTTTGAAGAAAGTAATTTATTATTTATTTTAATATTTACAAAGCAATGTTATTACGGAGAATAAAATTTAAGTGTTTTTGACATCCTAGGAATTGCTTCACATTCAATGGGCTATATATTAAGCAAATTTTAATTTTTTTTATTTATAATAATATTAATTCAACGCAACTAAAATTACACACGTGCGTGTTAGTATCAGTGAGATAGTTAATTTGAGATATCAATAATAAATAGCATCTCACAATTAGAGCCAAAATTCGGATATAAATAATACCCCGCAATTAAAACCAAAATTCAAATATAAATAATATCCCCTAATTAAAACCAAAATTAAGATATAAATAATATCCCACAATTAAAACAAAAATTCAGATATAAATAATATCCCACAATTAAAACCAAAATTCAAATATAAATAATATCCCCTAATTAAAACAAAAATTCAGATATAAATAATATCCCACAATTAAAACAAAAATTCAAATATAAATAATATTCCACAATTAAAACCAACATTTTTCTAATGTTTAGTGTTACCAAAATTATTCTGATGATCTTCAAATTGTTTTGCCAGCTGCATTGTTAGTATTTTAAGTTTTTCTTAATATGTTACAGCTGCATTGTTAGTAAGTATGATTGCAGTTAATTCTAAAAAATATGTGAAGGAGAGTCATCTTTTCCGTCTTTCTTTCTAGTACGCATAATTCAATAATCATCCATTGATTTCCACTGAATTACGCTGAATCAATTACAATTCCCCTATATCTGACAAGTATTAAAATGTTTATTCATATTTTAAAATAAAAAAATTATAATTCAATACAATTCAGATACAATTTTCGAAAAAGAACCATTTTCTTACAAATGATATTTAATATGACGATCGTTATTTTATGAAATTTTAGAATACTCGTTATTAAAATAAAATAAATACTTCTACAAAGTTTTCTAATTCAAAAATAAAGGATCTTACTTTTTAAAGCTTGAAATAAAGATTGAACAAAATGTTGGTCGTAAATAGAAAAGTTCGAGTTCAATCAATCAGAAGAAATAAAACAAATTCCTTGGAAAATGTGAAACGAAATGGGTTGTCATGACAACACGAATAAAGTCTTACTACCAAAAGATTTCAGCTGTCTAAGTTAAAAGACAGAGTAACTTCGCGAAAACTCTTCATTTATGTCAGGAATAAAGTTTTATTTTTATCGCTTCCTGCACATTCGAAAAGCTTTATTTTAAAATGCAAAGTTATTGTTAAAATATTTTATTTTTACAGTAATAGTAAAGTGGATAAGACAGTTATTTTTTGATACTTTATTGTTGTCATAATTAAATATTTCAAAATGGACGATTTTATAAAAAAAAATATTTTTGTATAAAGATAAAAAGTCGATTTTCCTGTAATTCCTGTTAAAAAGTCTTTTTCCTGTTTAAAAGTAGCATTTTAAAATTAATATGATTGAACATATGAACTAAAAATATCTATACTATGCAACATTATTTTTTTTTCTGATTAAAATTATCATTAAAATTATTATATTAAAATAAATTAATCCTTAATACAATTATATTTCATAATATTTTTTTCATGATATAATTATATATTTTAATTTTTAAGCATAATTATAATGGAATTATTTTTGATAAAAATCTTACTGCTGTCTTAAAATAATGATGTGATTTTTTAAAAATAATTTACAAATTTCCTCAATTAAGAAAGAATTTAGTTCTAAATTATCCATTTCAAATTTATTCTTACTTGATTTATGCTGTCATATACAATATATAGTTAAAACAGTTCTATTGTATTTATATCATTTAATTATAAATACAATAGAATTGTTTTAACTATATATTCATAAGTTATTAAGTTAAATAATCATAATATAATATTGCGTGTTTGAAATATGTGCAAGCGTCCAGACAAAGTTAATTGGAAAATTTTAATTTGTATTGGGAAAAGTCAAAATTGGTTTAAATTACTTAATATATTTCCATATATTTTTATTTAGTTCATTAATCGTGACATTTTTTTAATTTTAAAAAGGACAACAATGAAAATTAAGATTTTTTATAAGAATTTTTTCGATTAAAAAATAAATTCACAAGAATTGTAATTAATATACATACATAAAGATGAAATATATATGATATTATATATATATATAGATAGATAGATAAATAGATATAAGGATATATTGAAATAAGTAAGTCCTTTGGTATACTTAAAGTGCATGTTAGACAAAAACAATATATCAAAGAAAATATTACTAAGCATTAATTTGAAAAGAAAAATACCTACTTAAAGCTGAATAGCCAATTGCTCCTTTAGTCCTAAGATACTGATATAGTATGTTAAAGAGCTTTCTATTAACAAATCTACTATCATAAAAAACAGAGCACAAAGAAGTGGTTTTTGAACCCCTGCTAGACAAGACATAAAGTTTGTGAATATTGATGTATGTCCAACCTAGACCAGAAATAGCCGATTTGAGGTTCTTACCTTATCTGTGGAAAAGGGACATTTTAATCAAATCGCCCTTATAGCAAATAATAGTATCTGGCGGGATTTGAAAGGGAAAGAAGCACTGGGATGAAAAAGTGTGGGTGTTGCTCTCAGCAGATTCCTGGTTTTTCTGACAGTAATGTACTGAAGTGCTCGGTCGTTGTGACAATATTAAAAGGAAGCGTTCAGTTTTTACGACGATAATATAAAATACTTATTCCTTCTGATAATAATGTATGAATGAGTTCATTCCTTCTGCTAATAATTCATGGAGAAGCTCATTCCTTCTCATAATAATGAATGGAGAATCTCATTCCTACTGATAATAATGTATGGATGAGCTCATTCTTTCTAAATATAATGAATGGTGGAGCTCATTCCGTCTGATAATAGCGTATGGATGAACACATTCCTTCTGATAATAATCTATGGAGAAGCTCATTCCGTCTGATAATAACGTATGGATGAACACATTCCTACTGATAATAATGTATGGAGAAGCTCATTCCTTCTAAATATAATGAATGATGGAGCTCATTCCGTCTGATAATAGCGTATGGATGAACACATTCCTTCTGATAATAATCTATGGAGAAGCTCATTCCGTCTGATAATAACGTATGGATGAACACATTCCTACTGATAATAATGGAGAATAATGTATGGAGAAGCTCATTCCTTCTAAATATAATGAATGATGGAGCTCATTCCGTCTGATAATAACGTATGGATGAACACATTCTTTCTGATAATAATCTATGGAGAAGCTCAATTCTTCAGATAATATATGGAGAATCTCATTCCAACTGATAATAATGTATGGATAAGCTCATTCCTTCTAAATATAATGAATGATGGAGCTCATTCCGTCTGATAATAACGTATGGATGAACACATTATTTCTGATAATAATCTATGGAGAAGCTCAATTCTTCAGATAATATATGGAGAATCTCATTCCAACTGATAATAATGTATGGATAAGCTCATTCCTTCTAAATATAATGAATGATGGAGCTCATTCCGTCTGATAATAACGTATGGATGAACACATTATTTCTGATAATAATCTATGGAGAAGCTCAATTCTTCAGATAATATATGGAGAATCTCATTCCAACTGATAATAATGTATGGATGAGCTCTTTCCTTCTAAATATAATGAATGATGGAGCTCATTCCGTCTGATAATAACGTATGGATGAACACATTATTTCTGATAATAATCTATGGAGAAGCTCAATTCTTCAGATAATATATGGAGAATCTCATTCCAACTGATATTAATGTATGGATAAGCTCATTCCTTCTAAATATAATGAATGATGGAGCTCATTCCGTCTGATAATAACGTATGGATGAACACATTATTTCTGATAATAATCTATGGAGAAGCTCAATTCTTCAGATAATATATGGAGAATCTCATTCCAACTGATAATAATGTATGGATAAGCTCATTCCTTCTAAATATAATGAATGATGGAGCTCATTCCGTCTGATAATAACGTATGGATGAACACATTATTTCTGATAATAATCTATGGAGAAGCTCAATTCTTCAGATAATATATGGAGAATCTCATTCCAACTGATAATAATGTATGGATGAGCTCTTTCCTTCTAAATATAATGAATGGTGGAGCTCATTCCGTCTGATAATAACGTATGGATGAACACATTATTTCTGATAATAATCTATGGAGAAGCTCAATTCTTCAGATAATATATGGAGAATCTCATTCCAACTGATAATAATGTATGGATAAGCTCATTCCTTCTAAATATAATGAATGATGGAGCTCATTCCGTCTGATAATAACGTATGGATGAACACATTATTTCTGATAATAATCTATGGAGAAGCTCAATTCTTCAGATAATATATGGAGAATCTCATTCCAACTGATAATAATGTATGGATAAGCTCATTCCTTCTAAATATAATGAATGATGGAGCTCATTCCGTCTGATAATAACGTATGGATGAAACACATTCTTTCTGATAATAATCTATGGAGAAGCTCAATTCTTCAGATAATATATGGAGAATCTCATTCCAACTGATAATAATGTATGGATAAGCTCATTCCTTCTAAATATAATGAATGATGGAGCTCATTTCGTCTGATAATAACGTATGGATGAACACATTCTTTCTGATAATAATCTATGGAGAAGCTCAATTCTTCAGATAATATATGGAGAATCTCATTCCAACTGATATTAATGTATGGATAAGCTCATTCCTTCTAAATATAATGAATGATGGAGCTCATTCCGTCTAATAATAACGTATGGATGAACATATTCTTTCTGATAATAATCTATGGAGAAGCTCAATTCTTCAAATAATGATATATGGAGGTTCTCAATCCTTCTGATAATAATGTATGTACGAGATCATTTCTTCTGATAATAACGTATGGAGAAGTTCATTCCTTCTGATAATAGTGCAAAGAGGAGAGTGAGTTCATTTATGCAGTCCATGGATACCCTTATCAATGACGCCTAACAAGAAGAGATTTTTTCAACAAAATAATGCTCCGCCACATACATACAGGACTGTCTCGTGAACTTCTTTGGTTCATGCAATTCCCATACTTTTCCATGATTGAAAATCTGTATAATAGCCTGGATTGATGAATTGAGCACAATTGTAGTAATTCATAAATAAGATGTCCCAGGACAAAGTAAGAAACATGGATGCTTCAATGAACTACCACATTGCATCGTCGTGCATTGTAGCTAGAGTTCTAATGTTTTAATTATATTTAGGAGTACAATAAATGATCCTTTTTCTTTCCTTTTATAATCTCTTATTAATTTCAAATTTTTAAACAATTGTCAAATTCCTCTTGTCGCGTTCTAACACCTCTTCTGCATGTTCTAAAGCAAAGATACACAAACCAAGAAGATGTAAAGACCTGAGATGGTACATAAAAATACTTTCAAGATTTTCCATCAACTATTATTTATATAATAAAAAGTAAATAGCGAATTTGATACATAGCATTATATTACTAAAGCATTATATTTCTTTCAGTTTTTTCTGTAACTAGCTCTAAAATTATTAATAAAGATATTTATTTATCGATCTTTTCATAATTAAGCGCTTGATTCTCTGTTTCCAAATATATATATTGTTCCAAATAGGCTGCGTATTCTATTACGTTATCGTATAAACAAGAAAGTCCGTTTGTCAAGTTCATTTATACAAGGAAACATATGTTTTTGTAATAAAATAAAATAAATTGTGTAATGAGTTCTAAACAAGTTTTAGCCAATGACTAATGAATAAAGACCAAATACTCCTCGCTTAGTCGACAGAAAAATAGATATCATAGAATACAATTTTTTTAAATACTTATTTTTTATTAAATTAGAACCATATCGTACTTTATGATTTAATCCTCCCCGATGTCTAAAATGATTTAAACAATTATCTATCATATGGCATTTTAAAGTGAAATTGAATCGGAATAACGCCAGATCATTGAAAACAATGCCAGGGATAATATACATATTAATGTTCTGATGATTTGAAACTAAAATTTTAATTGAGATTATAGCTGAACAAACAATATATTCTTCAAGAAATACCCTACTAAAATTTATTCTTAACATAAAATAATAAACCATAGACAGCGGTACCTAAAGTAGACAGTCACGAAAACTGCAATCTTCAAATCGTAACTAAGTATCATCATGAAATGAAATTAATTCGAATTACATGGAACACACCTTATTCAAAAATAATTTTTACTTGTTCCCTTAAACGGAAAGTTACAAATTTAGCAATGGCTCAGTGAATGGTTGCCGTCGCCTGACAGATATTGCATCCCTGTTCAACTGTTACTGTAATCAATAGCGCGAGTTTGTGTTGTTTTCTTTTCGCTGCTTTCTGAGGTAGAAATGGGCTGCGGTATTGGAAATGTGTTTGTTTTGAGGACGATATTTACTTTTCTAGAGGTGACCATTTTGCATTTTGTATGCATTTACATGGGAAGCCCGGATGGTAAAATGTGCCGCTTTTTTTATTTCCGTAACTAAGCTTCCATCATATTTGGCGATAGCATTTTACTTTCAGGGTTTGGATATGCAAAGCGGAAGAAATTTTCGTGAGACTTGGCAAAGGAATTTTGATGATGTCGAGTACGTGCGTGAAAGGTTTGCAAATTTGTAAACAGAAATATTTAAATATGCTTTTTGTGGCAAAGCATATGTATGCATAGGAATGCTAATATTTTACCAGCATCTTAAGTTTGAAATGCATTTTTAAGTTTTTAATTTTGAATAAGAATGTTAAGGTGCGTTGCTTTTTGAAGAATAAATATATTTATTAAGATCGTATAGGTAAATTAATTAAAAATTTAAAAAAATATATGACGAATAGTTTCTTGGAATCTTTCTTTCTTTTCTTATAATCTAAAACATTAATCCTTTTTTTTTTTTAGAAAAATATTAATTGTAAACATTAAATGCATGACTTAAAAAATCAGAACAATTGCTTGCAAGAATATAAAAATATCAGAACACTCATTGGCTATATTTAAAAAAAATGAGTTTTAAGTCTGTTGAAATCCCTATCTTTGTTTTTAAATTTTTACCTATTATTATTTTTATTTGTCTATAATGTGTTTGATTCAAGAATTAGATCTTCTTCAAATGAATAATTATCAAACACGAATTCTGTATCCACTACTATTACACTACACCACATCACTGCACCCAGATTTGAGATGTCTATTTACAGTTTGGAAGTGTTCTATATGTACTAGTTAGAATGATCCAATAATGGTAGCTTGAATAATTTTTGATCTGTGTTATGGACTCTGTCTCATCTGTAACACAAATATGGGCAAATTTCGTAAGATCTTCGAAGCTATCTCTCATGTCAGGAAGTTGTAAAAGCAAAATAGTATTTAAATTATGTATTCTTATAGTATATTTATAACTGGCACAATAATAATAACTGACATAATAATAATAAATAACAGATTCATTCACTAGCAAAATTCCCCAACTAGTCTTATGAAAAGGAAAATAATATCTTACTTTCAGTATTCATTGTCCCGAATTTTTATTTCCCGTAGGATTAGTTTGTCGCTCTACAGTCATTTTTTTGGACACTTAAGGCTAGTAGGTAGGGACCTAATAAGGATTCCGAATCACTAACAAACATCCATGCCACCTCCATGATTCGAAACTGAAGCCTGGGATACCAAAGGCCAGAGTGCTAATCAACTGGCTATCAGGTCGCTGTTTCATGTAAGAGAAAAATTATTATACTCTTACTCTGGATTTCAGTCCTCCGATAAAAAACAAACCTCCATTGTGTCAATTCGTTTTCCAAAGATTAATAGCTGAGACTGTGATATGACATGTTAGTTTTCAATATGATATGACTATGTTCGTTTTCAAAACACTGATGGGATTGATAAATACCATAGACATTTTTTTTTTTCTAATAAATCATAATATCAAGTTTGGCTTCCTTGAAGATTTATATTCATTTTAATATTTCTTTTTATATTTTTGCTTTATAGAGGAAATCAAAATACTTAAAATTAAGAAAACAAGAATAAAAAATAATTATGATAACTATTAGAAAAAAATATTAAACAATAAGAATAGCATACTTCATTACAAACCAACTGAACTACATGGGAACCCTTCATTCACTAATAAATCATTTAAATTGTTTACTTCTCGGCAAAACCAGAGTATCCTATAAGGCTCTGCTTACAATTTAGCTGCAATGTAAACGGATTCTATTGAATAACATAGTTCGAAATTCAAGAACCAAACACGGAATCCTTGAAGTGCTAAGTCTGTTGAAACAGGGATAAAAGTATTTTAAACCCATCGTGTCTGTTTACTCGGTGATATACATAATGGCAACTACGTTCACCGAGAGCATTATCAATTTACATATAATTACGAAGTAGGCACGAGTTTCATTAATGATGCAATCTGATCCCAAGTTAGATAAATTCAATTAAACCCACACACGCAGCCAGGAATTGGAGAGTGCATGCAAGTATCAGATTAGGTTCTCGAAACGAATTTACATTGTGTACCTGTATGCATTTAAAGATTGATTTATATAGTAGCATTACCAAAATATGTCTCTTTATTGACATTGATTTATCGTTATTTAAACGTAATGCTTAGGGATAATTTTATCTCCTGTATTTTCTTTTGTTAAAGAAATTTAATTTTTTCATTGCTGTTACGAATTTGAGCATGAATTTGATAAGCTTGTTGACAGCTTGGTAAAGATTCCATCGCATTGGTTCACCCTCTGCAATGTAGAGTGAATTCCCTCAGTGTTGCATCTGGGAGATTCACTACTTCTTCAAACACTAAATACCTGCAACCATGTCAACTATCTTTCTTCAGTCGGTTTCTTCAACCACCAATCAAAAGCATTCAACCACTTCAAATATCTTCCTTGGCCACCACGTCGGCACATTCTCAGAGATTTTACCTGATTGAGCTTGTGTCGGAGGGTCTAGGGAGACGTATTGATAAATTTCATCCCTACTACAATTCAATACGTTCAAACTACTTAAACACAAAAATGGCGTGGAATTAATAAGCACAATCATTTTGAGATGGAAACGTCGCGGCCATGCATGCATAACTGTTAGAATTGATGGCTCTCCATATTGAAATTGATCCCATATTGACACTATATGAAGTGTAAATGTATATCATCATTGTTCTCAGATACTTTGTTATTTAATATGTTTCCATTTTCAAGACATGGCATCAGCCTATTCTGTTTCTTTTGTGCCTAATTGATGACGTACTTTTTAATTATCGTTTCCGCCGATTTTCTTTGAAATCCAAAAAAAGAATTTTCTCATTCACATTTTTTTTTTTTTTTAATTTTAAGAAACTAATGCCTTAACCCTTATATGAATAGAATAAAATTTATAGAGAATGTAACAACATAGAAAGAGAACATAAAATTAATGTCATAATATACAAAAAGCAATATATATATATATATATACTATATGATATTTTGTAATATTTAGTCAAAATATTATTGTATATCAATTTTTAATTGAAATTCTTTTTGAAATTGGAATTATTTTTAATAAAAAGTTTGTTTTAATTAGTATCATGGAATTCGATTTAATCTAAGGAAATAGATTTTTTTACAATTCTAATAATAAAAGTACGAAATATTTTTTTAGAAAGTAAAACAATTAATTATTTTATGGATTAAATTTAAATGAAATTCCCTATGGGAACAAAACGGAATTAGTATAAAAAATTAACAAAATTTTAAGACCTTCATTTTAACCTTTAATGATTTTTTTGCCTATTAACATGAAAAATGAAATTTCTATGATGATATAAAGTAAGAAATTTCTAATGCTATTTAATCTCTTTCCTATTTATTATTATTATTATTTTTTTTTAAATGCATACTAAAATATTCAAATGAACGCGCAAAAAGATTTTAAAAAGAAAAAAATTAATCAGCACATTTAAAATTATAATTCTTTTTAGAATTTAAGCAGGAATTCATAATATTTGTTGATATTATTACTATATAGTAGTTGTATTTAATAGGGATATTGGTTTAATTTGATAGAGATATTGGTTGACAGGATATTGATTGTATTTGATAGAGATATTGGCTGTATCTGATAGAGATATTTATTGTATTTGATATATTGGTTGTATTTGATAGAGATATTGGTTGTATTTGATAGAGAGATGTAACACTTATACATTGGGAATAATACTCTTAAAACTGTAATTATTTTGAAATTTTTAATAACAAATAATGGATATCCTTTGCTTTTAAGAGAAATTTCCTGATTTTTTTAAACATCAGTTTTGTAGTACGAAAGGATATTCTTGTCATGAAATTCAAAAGAAAATCATTTTGTTATTAATTGATTTTGTTTCAAATTTCAGCAACATAAAAAAAAAGTTTTAGAGATGAGTAGAATGTCTGGAAATGTTTCACAAAAGTCAGACGCAAATAATTTTGTTGCCATGGTAACGTATTTTAGATGTTCAAGCGACTGCAATGCCAAATACAAGCTGATAAATTAAACTATTTATTAATTATACTCGCAAAACAGCTCTATCGGCGGCGTTCGTAATAAAGTTAAATGTTTTTAATTGGAGCACGTAAAATTAAAACAATTAAAATAACAAGATCGTGGAAAGCATACTTATAATATATTATTATATAATATATTATACATTCATTATTGGCCATTAATATTTAATATTTGATGATTTGCGCTTTCTAAGAATTTCTAATAATTAAATTACCGATAATTAACATTTGGTATGCATTCCAATCCATAAGTAATTAATTATTATAATTATATTTGTATAAGTGAGAATTAAATATCAATACTCAGGATAAAATTTGTTCTATGCTAGTTAATCACATACGAAAGGATTCTCTTTTTACTATTCAATAAAAATATGAGGAAATTAGCAAATATTGATAATTTAATATATTTAAAATTTTGTGTGATTTAAATGAAGCTGTATTTTTCCGACAAAAAGATGAAGATTTTTGAAATTACTATTCAATAAAATTACGAGGAAATTAGTAGATATTGATAACTTAATATCTAATTTAAAATTTGTATTGTTTAAATGAAGCTGTCACTTTCCAACAAAAAAGATGAAGATTTTTGGACAGCGAGTTCTAGACTTGTTTGTATTCTATGCTGTCTATTTTGTAGCATTATTATTTTTTTCTTTTTTTTCAACTTGCCAATTTTAGTGTCACTTTTTATTTTTATTTTTGTATGTCTGGCTTCTGTTATCTTTTCGTATCTTCATCAATGTGCTAGACTTCTTGAAGGCCTTAAATTGAATTAACCATCATAAATAAAATAAAAATGCAGCTTCTTAAATAAAAAAGTAATAATTGATATTGTAGATTAATATGACAATCCTTGGTCACATAGCAACCTCCAACTCCTTTAATGCTAAATGCACTAACATAGTTGTGGTCTCATACCCTTTGAGTTAAAAATAATTAAAATTTACGTAATTTGTTTTAATATAATATAATTATACTCTTAATTATAATTAAATATTCAACTCTAATTAGAAACAAAAATTTTAAAAATAATTAAAAGAAAAAGAAAAATTAAAATAAATTAACTATTAAAATAACATAAAAAAAACTAATCATAAAATAGCTTATGAAAAATAATGCTCAACAGTTCATAGTCAATTAAATACAATATTTATCATTAGATATTGATATGATTTTTTAGAAAATTAAGTATTTGTTATGATTTAAGCAATATTTCCTAAGTTCATATATGAACGAATCCTTTATTTGACAAAAATTATCATTTCTGAAAAAATAGTGTAATGTGTGAAATATTCTATAAAGATTTATGATTTTGTATATACTTAAAGGTTCCAGAAATATCATATTTAAAAATTCTGTAATTCCACATTTGGCAATTTAAACAGGAATTAATATTAAAATTTAATATTTTCTTTAAATTCTTTTGGATCTGTTGTTAGAATACATAAAAAAGAGACTGATAGCTTAATATTATTATTACTTATCTAAAAATTATTTAAAGCCTAAAATTTTTCTTGAATTTTTGTGTATTAAAACCGTTGAATATTTATTAAATAATAAGTTTATACCTATGTAAAGCATGAAACAAATTGGCAATTATTTTTTAACCTTCTCCCTTATTTTCTGATCTTTAGAAACTACCTGAAACAATCCCGTAATTACTGTAACATATTAGTAAGGATCTACCAGAACTTCCGAAACAAAATATAACTAACAGGGAAGAGTTCAAGGTTGCTAGATCCTCCTTTCAAGGACGGGTTAGACTTTGGATTTTGCACGTTCATGGACGGACCGACCTTTACGTTAGACTTTGGACATGGCACGTTTTTTTTTACCGTTAGACTTTGGAATCGACGATTGGAGAGGGGGAAATGCGTAGAAGCGAGTGAAAGTTTCAGGTAATACGGAGGATACAAAGACTCTTAAACGAAATGGCTTTTAAGATGATTTTCTATATAATTATACAATTGTAAATTATATAATTGTGTTTCATACGTTGCAGTTCTGCAGTGCTGCCTTTGCAATTTTAATAAATATGACAGCTAAAAGTCTCTTATATTATTTCAAGAAATAACTCAGTTCTACCCTGAAACCTGTCGAAAACCGCAAGGAAAAAAAATTGCCTAATACACAGGCTGAACCCTAAAATTCAAAAGTACCCAAAATTCAATGTATTCTCTCTAGTAATATAAAACGTTATAGGATTTCCTTTAAAAACTTAGGTAGACGTCCGAAATTAACCGTCAAAACAAACATTTTCTGGAAGGTTTCTATAGTTTTGATCATTTCTGTAAAAATTGCAGTTTCAATTCTACCATAGATAAAAAAAAATTAAAGGCGATAAAACATATTATCTTTGTAAACTATTTCTAAAAACAAATTTTTTACTGATGAAAATGTGAACAATGTAGAAACTAGATGTTCAATTTATCTTCGTGTTTTTTAAAAGTATCACTTAAAGACAAGCATTGTAATAATTAAGTTAAAAATAAAGATCAGGAATCACTCTCTATCTGAATTAAAAACTTTGCAACATTATGTGACACAGTTTCCCAAATCGGAAACTAAAAAAAATTAATCCAATTAAATTGAAATGGCACACAAACACACTCAAAAAAAGAGACAGCTATCACAACCACTGAACATCACACTCTCAAATTCATTAAATGTCACAACTAAACAGGAAAAGAAGGATTAATTAAACTTTATTATTAATCGCGAAAACTTTCCAGATAAAAAAAAAACCTGCCTTTAATTTTTTTCCCCCTGCAGCACGACGCACATCAAAGGGAAAAACCAATTTAAAATTTTTAAAAAAGATCGAGTCATGATCACGCTGGAATACACGCGGGGTACGAAAAACGATGTTAAGCTAACATCTGTGGATTAAAAAAAAAGGAATTCTTCCTGAAGAAGATAAAGATATCCCATCCCATCTTTTTCTTAATGGAATAGAGACTCATTAAAGTTAGGAATTCCATCTAGAAAAATAAATAGGAAAGAAAAATTCCCTGATTGCGAAAATATCATGAATAATTCCGGCGTAATGAGAATGTAGAAGTAGGAATTTTCTTATGGTTGGTTCTGACACCTGAATGAATTTTTAAATAACTAGTTGTCATTGAGAGGGGAGGGATGGAAATTTAATTAAGATAGAATAATAAATAAATACTTAAATATTTTAGTAAAACAGTAAACACTTTAATATTTGAATACGAAGGAAATTTTTAGAAGTAGTTATTTCGTCGCCTGAATCGTTACTTATCGGTAATGTATCATGTAATTCTGATATTTTTAATTTGTATATAGCAATCTAGAATATAAATTGAAAATCTATTTGTTAGCTTGTTTGTACTTTATACAAATTCATAGTTATCTACCTAGATCTTTCAAATTCGGCATGAACATATGCTATCTGCTGCAGCCTACGTGTAATTTAGGCACAGCCTAAACCACATTTTTAATGCAATTCTGTTGCTATGTTGTCCAAATGTAAATATGGTGCATATGGCAAGTTTCAAAATTTAAGAGCTTTTTAGAAAGAAATATGAGGCACATCTAAGGTTAAAAATAATTAAACCTTTTTCATTGACGCAACAGCCACTTGGTGGGCCAAGGTCGTCTGCCTACTGGCAGCTTTCGAGGCAGGAGATGCTTTCTATTTCTGGGTAGGTTTATTAGCCTTACACCTAACGCTCTACAATAATATTGGATCAGGACCTACAGTTTAAAGTGGATTTCCGTTTAAAGTGGTCAGATAGATTAAAGTAAACCACTATTAACATCCATGGCGTAGCTGGCACTTGAATCCGAAACCTGTGGTACCAAGCTCCAGAGCGCTAATCACTCGCCCATTTGACACAATTAAACACTTAGCACTGTGAAAGGTAATTCTATAATTTATAGACAGCGAAAACATATCTCTAACCTGCAGAATTTTAAATTACTTGGATGTTCCGGTTGTGTTATCGCAAAACCCTCATAGTGGAGTAGTTTTAATCCTCTGAAAAAAAATTTGGACACAATGAGATTCAGACACCACGACATCAGACCCTGTGTGAAGAAGCAATGAAACATGTTATCCTAGTAAACTATTTCTAAAACAAATTCTTTACTGACGAAAAGGGGAGCAATGTAGAAACTTGATGTTCAATTTGTCTTCGTGTTTCCAAAAATTATCACTGAAAGACAAGAATTGTAATAATTAATTTAAAAATACGGATTGGGAATCACTCTCTATCTGAATGAAAAATTATGCAAAATTATGTGACACAGTTTCCCAAATCGGAAACCAAAAAAATTAATCCAATTAAATTGAAATGACACACAAACACACACCCAAAAAAAGATAAAAAGGAAGAAGCTATCACAGCAACTGAACATCACACTCCCAAATTCATTAAATGTCACAACTAAACAAAATTCATTTCCCGATACAGGAAAGGAAGGCTTAATTAAACTTTTATATTAATCGCGAAAGCTTTCCAGATAAATTAAGCCTGCCTTTAAAATTTTTTCCCTGCAACACGACGTACATCAAAGGGAAAAAAACAATTTAAAGTTTTTAAAAACGATCGAGGTATGATCACGCTGGAATACACGCGGGGTACGAAAAACGATGTTAAGCTAGCATCTGTGGATTAAAAAAAGAAATTCTTCCTGAAGAAGATAAAGATATCCCATCCTTTTCTTAATGAAATAGAGACTCATTAAAGTGGGGAATTCCATCTAGAAAAATAAATAGGAAAGAAAAATTTTCCTGATTGCGAAAATATCATGAATAATTCCGGCGTAATGAGAATGTAGAAGTTGGAATTTCTTAAGGTTGTTTCTGACACCTGAATGAATTTTTAAATAATTTGTTGTCATTGAAGGGTGGGGGGAAACAAAATTTAATTAAGATAGAATAATAAATAAATACTTTGAGTAAATATTTTAATACTTGAATACGAAGGAAAATTTTAGAAGTTGTTATTTCGTCGCTTGATTCATTACTTATCGGTATTGTATCATGTAATTCTGATATTTTTAATGTGTATACTATAACAGTCTAGTATATAAATCTCATTCGAATTCATTACGAAATATAACCGCGAATTACAAAAAAAACTATACAAAAGTGCAAGTATGCATATATAACTATAGATAACTATGTATTTTATATAAATTCTGATAATAATAACTGAAATGAATTATATATAAATTCTGATAATAATAACTGAAATGAATTATATATAAATTCTGATAATAATAACTGAAATGAATTATGTATAAATTCTGATAATATTAACTGAATTATTGAACTGAACTGAATCATATATAAATTCTGATAATAATTACTAAATTACTGAACTGAACTTAATTATATATAAATTCTGATAATAATTACTGAATTACTGAACTGAACTGATTTATACATAATTTTATAGTTATTTACTGGGAGCTTTTCAATTCAGCATGTATATATGCTGTGTGATGTAGCCTACGTAAAAACTAGAGTACATTAAAATTTGGACATTTCCGCTGTTCCTAATTTTCAATGCAGTTCAGCGAATATTTTGTTTAAATGAGGCATATGATAAGGTAGCATTCAAAATTTAAAAACTCTTTAGTAAGAAATAATAGCAATATCTACACATTAAAGTAAACCTTAGCATTGGGAAAGTTAAATTAGTAATTTATCGACTCATTGCAGTTCCCTATCCAACAGAATTTCAAAGCTCTTTAGATATTCCGGGTGTGTCACCGTAAAACGTTGCCCTCGAAGTTAGAGTAGTTAAAATCCTCTTAAAAACATTGGGTACAACCAAAACAACGACATCAGACAGTATATGAATAAATTACACAGTTACATCATTGCAAATATATACGGACGTGCCAGAGGAGAAGACTTATTCCTCTGACGAATTTCTCTTATCACTCAAGAAATTCTGTTAATATTTCATCATGTGTTGAAAAGGTTTACACTTGAGAAACTTATCAGTTATTATTATTTTTATTTAATAATAAGTGATTATAAATGGAGTGATGATAAACGAAATTATAAATATATTTTTTTATGCCTGGGAGATTTTTTTACCCTGTATGTACACTATGAATATTCCATTGTCAGTTGAAGAAGATATGGGAGGAACTGAGGAAAACAATTAATCTTGTCTTTCCATGGTGGTCATAATCGCCATTAAATCTCTAATTTATGTAACGATTAAAATGTATGACATCAGAAGATTTGAACATGTAGTCTTTTACATGATCACGCGAGCCTTAATACTGGATTATGGAATCTTTTCCTTACAACAGAATGCCTCGAATTCTTTGTATTTACCAGAAATAGCCCACCATGGGATTATAAAGGAAGCACATTGCTTTATGGGAGTATTTTAAAAAGGATGATCACCCAGCATTTGCGTGGAAAAGAAGACGTATTCATCCAACGAAGGCCATTAATATTATATCATGGCATCACTTGATTAATACACGAATTGCAGTCAAGTAGTAATAGCTAATAGGGTTTAAATTCGATTCTTTCTGTTGTATTATATTGTACCCACTGTTCTGAAAACGAATAAACGTGTCAGAAGTTGTGACAGAATATTTCACATCGACTTGGACGGCCGAGTGGAAATTTGCTGGATTATTTTTTTCATACTATACACAAATGTAAGACAGTTTCTCTAAATGTTCTACTGGAAGACATTAATTTTCCTCACTCCCCCTGCAACTAAGTAATGTTCCCTTAAAAAAATTTTGAAAAAATTACTACAGCATTGAAAAAACATTTTAGGCAAAATTTAAACAAGCTTTTTTAAAAATGAAGTTTGTCACAAAAAATAAATAATAATACAAAAAGGTACTAAATATAGAATTCACAAATATAATTCTCATTTAGGTCCATTACTCCTAATTTTTGTTAACAATTAACACCTAAAAATTAATAATCTAAATCTGATCTTATCTAAAACTGATCTTAAATTAAAATTACCCAAATTTTAATCCTGAAAATTATTTGATCTTAAAAATGGCAACATTTAAGCTATATTTCGTCTAGAAAAAAATAACAAAATGTTCTCAAAATAACTTCTCTTATATTTTGGGAAAAAGCACTAATGGATTTTATTAAAACTTTAACAGCAAGTTGTTGTATTGTATTACTTTAAAATCCTATTAAAGGGCAGAGAAACACATTAATCTATAACTGCGCTAAAAAGAATCAATTAATTATCAAAAAGATGTCTCAAAATCTTTCTTCAAAAAGTATAATCATGAGGGAAAAAACTGTTTTTCCCAAAAGGATTTATTAGGATAAAAATCAGTATTACTTTTTCGCAACAAGTAAAATGAATTCGTTGCTTTCTTTGAAGGCAAATATAATTGCTCCTGAACAATTAGTTAATGGAACATGCATTTAGCTTAATTAATTTTTTTTTACTTTTGATGAAAGCAGTTTTGGCGATCTATGTTAAAACATGTGTTGTCTGCAACAATATATTCACATAAATCGTATCATTCATAAAAAAAAAGGTTGAGGTTATTTAATCATATTTATTACAAGGTTGTTAAGTTGTTTTCATTTATGCAAATCCACAATAACAAATCAGAAAGATTGGCGCAGTTCCAAATCAGTAAAAAAAAGGTTTTATTTATTTTAGCTTCATATAAGGTATCTGTAAACCCTTCTTGAATATAAAAGGAGTCATATTAGGGCAGCAAAATTTATTATGGAATGTCATCCAGAAAAGCAATATTTGTTATGGAATCTCATCCAGGAGAGCAATATTTATTATAGAATCTCATCCAGGAGAGCAATATTTATTATGGAACTTAAAATAGCATTACTAATGTTAGAACAGTCTTAGTCCCTTCAAATCCGGTCCAACAAGCACAAGATACCATTGTTTCGCATGCACAAGAGTCCAGTACAGAACCACCATCAACCATTTACCTTAAGAGAGTTTCTAGTGAAAAAAAGCACTATTGACAATGTAGCTAGTTAGGTAATCAAGGTTCAGGAGAAGACTAAAGCAAAAAATTGTTCTTTAACAAACACATACACAGTACTTCAGACTATTTCCAGGGCACAAGATGCACGAATTGCCAGTGAAATCCTTTGAAGATCTCGTAGCGAGAATCGTTATTGCAATGGACAGGATAAACACGACAGACAGTCTTTTGGAGGGCTCTCCAATCTTTTATTCACTTTTGTCAGCTATAGAACGATAGTGTTGGGCCCACTTTGAGCATTTACTTTGAGTCTATATCTGTTATAAATAAAAAGTATTTCAGGCCTTGTGAATTCGTTAATTCTCTAACATTTCATCTTTGACTTTTCCCTTTGGGCTTGGAGCTTTTCTCTTTCTATTCAATTCAGACATTTAACTTTAAGCTATTTTGACATTCAGAGTAAAGTTTAGTAAGACCTTGTATTTCAGGGCAAATATTGTTTATGGTAATGTGAACTATCAGACATGTTATTTTGTAAATGCAGAAACGATCATCTTGTACTAACCTCGAGATACTGATATACAATATATAAGGTGGATGAATATAATTTTCTGGTCAGTAAAAAATTAAATCAAATAAAACTAAAAATTGAATAAATAATAATTTATGCATAATTAGTATAGTAATTATAAAAACAGAATACTAAGTAATGAAATTTAAAATACAGCATTTCCTGCATTAAGAATAAAAAAAAATTAAAAGAACAGTAGCAATTTGGTTGAAAGAGATTTGGATTTCTAAACTAGAAGAGATGGGTTAGAAATACGAAGCACTTCACACTTCTAAAAAGTTACAAGAGACAGACAAATGAAAATCTTGAAAGCGTTTTTTAGAAATATTATAGAAAATTGAATTAAAGATTTCATCACTTCTCTACGTGTCTATTCTCACTCTCAAAAAAAAAAATGTTTTGTAACTCTTACAAAATCTCAAATTTTTTTAGTAGGAAAATATTTTATTTCTTTATGCAGCCAACCATGCACCATTCGTCTTACCCACAATTTAATCGACCATTCATGAGTATTTAAATCCTATATGTGTAGCTATTTTATTCCTATATAAATTTTCAGCTATTTTAATTCTACTCTTACTACTATTTCATCCAGCCATTCAGCGATAATCCTCTAATAATTCAACAACAGCTGTTGAAGCTGGAGCAAAGCTGGCCACCTCACTCCAGAATCTACCTATATCTATCTATCTATCTATATCCATAATATATATATATATATATATATATATATATATATATATATATATATTATGGATATAGATAGATAGATAGATATATAGACATAGGTAGATTCTTGGAGTGAGGTGGCCCGACAAAATAAACTGCAACTGGTTTGCTAACTGGCTAACTGTAAGCTCAATAGCTCATACTAAGTTATAAGTAATAGGAAATGTTAATTATTCCAATAAATTAATTATTTCAAAATTCCAATTTTAATTATTATTTATAAATATTTTTAAATTGTACTAATTTTGATTCAAATACATAAAAAAACCCTTTTTTAAAAATAAATAAGTACAACACAAAAATTAATATTTAAATCCTGAAAATATTTCATAAGATTATAAATTAAAATCCAATCTTCTTATTGTTTTGTTAGCTAGTCGATTACTTTTGTTATGCCAACTTCAGTAATTCGATGAATATTTAATAAAGCTAAACCATTTAGACTTTCTTGCTCTACTGTATTTCTCAAATGGATTTTCAGTTTTTAACGTTGGAAAAGATCTTTTATTCATGCATGATTGGTAGAGTGGCGTATAATTTTAATTATAAATACATATTAGGATACATATTTCTATTCCATTTGCAAAAATGCTTTAATATCGTTTTTGCATATTGCAATTTTGGAAAATTCATGAACTACAATTTTAGTTCACTTTCTTAAAAGGGATGTCCCAGTTAGATTATAAAATTCCCCAAATTAACACATTTTTACAAATTTTATGCAATTTATAGTTGCTTAGACAAAGTTCATCTAATTTTTATAATATAGTTTTGTCATTAATACCTCTCTTTCAATTGGCTCAACACTTGATATAAAAATAATATCTTAACTAGTATAATCTCCTATAAAATAGTCTAGGATTTGCTTAGATGTATTTATTTAAAATTGAATTTTTGAGTTAAAATACTAAAGGCAGTATTTTTTTAGTTGAATTTCGGAATTCTTGTGAACAGAATTAATTTCAACAAAATCCTTATCAATAAAATTTAAGGCCGCTGATTTTAATCAGATTTTTGTAACAATTTGCACAGAGAAAATGTATAAGCGAACAATTCGTTTAACGCATAGAAACATACTACAAATTTGTTTGGCTCCTAGCCTGCAATAACATTTCAGTAGTAGGAAATGCATCTGTGTCATTCCATGACACTATTTCTTCCAGACTGTAAATTATGGGACTGAGGAGTTCTTACATTATTGTCAGTGACTCGTTGTTTTCCTATCCATCTAGTGGGACATAGCTACCGTAATCTTTTCCTGATGGATTACGAAACATATTGAATTTTACTATCAATATTTTTTATCTTTTCTAAATGTGAAAAACATTATACATTTTATCTTTAATGCTTTTTCAATATATTTCACTTTCACGGCATTCTTTAGAGAAAAGCAAATTCACAAAGAGTTCTTAAGCATAAAATTTTAAAATAATTGCTTGTACTCCATTAAATTTTCCACTGATGTATGCTACATCATTGTAGCCTTGTTCACATAAAAGAATAAATCTATTTCGTACTTTTTAAGACGTTCAATTATCTTGTTGTATTTGAAACAACAAGTTTGTCCTGTTGTATTTGAAACAACTAGTTTGTCCTGTTGTATTTGAAACAGATACGGAGAGTAAAAATTGTTCGCATATTTTATTTTATTTTTTCATTTACAATATGAATGCATAAATAATGTTCAATTGGGGATATATTATCACAGGTTTTCACCGGCTAATATAAAAATACACTTAGGAGAAATTTATGGTTGGCTTTATATATTATAAAATTGCTTTATTACAAGCAGATAATATTTGTTTTTGAATATTCCAATTAATATAAACATCATTTTTGGCAGAGCATTGCAAGTGATTAATTAAAACTATATCACCAGCTTCAATTCTTTTTCTTAATAGAGGTGAAAATTCCCTACATTTGCAGTCGGTGCATTTTCTATTAAGAATTCTCTGAAATCACTGTGTGCTTTCAATGCAATACCTGGATGACTACAAAGAATAGTTGTCTTAATGCCTGAAAAAATTTCCTTTGTATTTTCGGTATTTAGGATTTGTAAGAAGAACATCAATAATTTGAACAACTGATTTATTTTCATTTTTTATCAAGATTTTCAAAAGTTAAGAAAAAAAAATATTTTTGTGATATAAGGTTACTTGGTCTTTAGAAAAATATTCCAATCATGCTTCAAATTGTCATATCCCTTTACAACCAAATATCCAGCAGTGTGTGACCCCCTTTTCTTACTTCTATTAAAGAAAATAGGAAGCAATATTCACAGTACAGTAATTTTAATTCTCGAATAGATAATCCAATTAAATGTCTTTACCCAAGAGAACTGTAAACTTCTTTTACTTTTTTCGTTTACAAAACAATTTAAAGTTTCGTTAAATTTCCACAACGTTTCCATGCTTCCAATTATCAATCTGAAATCTTAAAGTTATTCCTATATTTTGTAATCTTATGTAGATTACTAAACATAATTCCTTTTTTGCATTAATATAATAATTTGATTTCATATCATTGTTACTACTGCATTGCTCATTTTTATAGGTACATCCCAAACATTTAAATGATTGCTTAATACTCTTTTATGAGTTTAAAATATTTTCTTTTCATAAAAATTTAAAAAAGTGCTTTGTTTCGAAGTAAATTTTCTTGTTCTGCCATTATTCTCTCTGAACTTAAAAATCTAAGTTTTATTTGTTGGTATCATATAGAAGCTGATTTTGTAATTGGAAATGTATTTTACAGTCTGTGAATTACGGAAGGTTCCATATCTAACCGTTTTACTACATAGGCATGGTATTGATCCCTTCCTATTGACCAGCCATTGTATGTGGTGCTGAGTATTAGTATATAAAACATGGAAATAGTCGAGTATTAGTATATAGAGCATGGCAATCATAGTGAAATTTGTTTACTAAGTTTTTACGTGCACAGATAATACAGATGCTCTTAAAACCAGTTTTGGGGTATGTATCCAATGATATCAAATGACATCACTTCCATATCATATTCTGCTGCATTATTAATTTTCATGGATACTGTGCTTTTATTAAAATTTTCTTTTTTAAGCCTTGGAATCGTAAGTTTTCTGATCTTTCGATAATTTTTGAAAAAAAGTGTACAAAAATTAACAACTTGAAATTATTACGAAGGTATATTTTTTTTTCTTTCTAATGCAGCTGGCAAACACAGACAGCTTGGTCTTGAATTCCTTCAGGCAGGAACAGACGCAGACGTACATGCACAGACGTACTCACTTCGTGCAGACGTTCTCATTTCACGTAGACGTCGCACGCACCCAGGGGGTGTGTGTAACTTGAAGATAAGCCACGGACGCGGAGTAACAATGCCCCCTCAACGCTCCTATTAGACCGGGACCTACTTTTTAAAGTGGATTCCGAACCACTACAAACAACCATGGCACCGCCGGGACTCGAACCCGAAACCTGTGGTACCGAGCGCCAGAGCGCTAGCCACTCGGCCATTCAGGCCCCCATTACGAAGATATATAACAATAGAAAAACAGAAAAGAAATAGAAACAACACAAACTTTAGCTAGATACTTAATTTTTCTGCAAGAAGCATGAGAACTGTTGGAGTAATTTCCCTAAATATGAGTATATCGATGCGGGTGCATTACCGTCCATTGTGACCAGTTATATATCATTCATGGGGTGCGACAGTAAAACTACCTCCACGTGGTAACGTCCTAGTGGGCTAAAAGATCTATTACTATTGGCATGCAGCAACTTTCCAAGCGTAATCCCTTTCGTGTAAGCTGAGTGTCTTACAATGGAATGCGGGGAGGTTGTCCCAATCAAAAAAAATTGAGATTCAACATTCCCTTGTCAGCTACGCTGTTGAAAGATTTCATGGAATTTCCGAAAGGCCAAGGGATCGCGGAATTTAGATTTGAGGGGGATCATGACTGTTTGGCGAGCCATCTGCATTGCATTGACTTTTTTGATAGCCCAAATTGCCCACTCCGTGGAAAAAACGAGATCATGGACAGGCATCATGTAGTAGGATACCCAGCCTTGCGTGAGGACTCCGATGTGAAAAGATATTGGAGTGCCAGAACTTCGCTGATGAGACTGATTTTTTTTTTTTTTCGTAAGAATTTGTCATTTTCTTACTGACAAATTGGATTAAAAAAATATAGATTCATTCCACAAAATGAGTTAAAAACATTCAATGAAATTTATAAAATTATTAAACCATTTAATTAAATTTGAAAGCAAATATTTTTTCTCTGATTTTGTATTTTTATATTAATTAATTTAATTAATCCAATATTATCGATAATTCTTAAGAAGATTTTAAAACTTAAATCGTAAACATTTTTGATAAAGTCTTTAAAACTGATACTAAATACAATTCGAACGATTAGGCTTCTTTCGCAATCTCTACAATTGAATTATTGCATACATTTCAATTCACCGGTAAAATTGAAATGAAAATATTCTCGAAATACTGTACTCTCCCCAGAATTCCGCTTTCAAAGTTTAATTAAGGGAGGTCGAAAGCCTGCGTCGTGCAGAAATCCAAACCAAATTGAATTTCTGTCCACTATGATTACCTATTGTTCTTTTAACACGCAACCGTGAAATATTTCACTTCGCGTAACAACACTTTCCTCACACTTCCTTTCGTAATGTGCAGAATAAATTTAATTCTGCTAAATCTCTCCATGTCTGAAATTCGTTATAGTCACAATAACTAGTTTTACATTCTCAATTTCAATAAAGTGATTTTAAATTAGTTAAGGTATTTAATAAACTTTTAGAGAAATGTTATTTTCAATTTATCATTTAATATATATATATCAATATAGTATTAGTTTAATATACATATATGAAGGTGAAAAATTTTCAAAATGACCAAAAATTAATAATTTAAAAAATTTTTACGTGTATTTCATAAATGATTTCAGTTATTTGCATTGAAAAATTTATTTCTGGTGCTAACTGGATAGCCTTATTTTTTATTCTTTAATTATCATCTGATTATTCTCGAATATTATATCTCATGTATTGCCTTTCATACATTCTTATGATATTTTATATCGACCAGTACATCGATGTATATCAACCTATATAAAAGCATGAATTCTTTTAAATAATAATTCCATCTAAACTCATGTTTGTGAAAATTGCAACACCATGAAGGAATCATCATAATTCAATGAAATTTAATACACAGTTGACTGGTAGTGGTACAAATAAATGATTAAAGGTTCAAAGCAAACAAACAATAACAAGAGATCGGAATCAGTATTTTGTGTAGCCACCACGCGCCGCAATAAGTGCTGCTACACGACGTGGCATGGAGTCAAACAAATTTTGAATGTCTGCCTGAGGAAGAGCATTCCATATTGTTTGTATGCGCACCCAAAGTTCGTCTGCAGAAGCAACAGGACGAGGATCACGAGCGAGACGCCGACCAACGAAATCCCACACATGTTCAATCGGCGACATATCCGGGGAATACGCAGGCCAAGGAAGAAGCTGTACCTGCCGCGTTGCAAAGAAGGATTGAACAGTCCTAGCGACATGAGGACGGGCATTGTCCTGTTGAAATACAGCGCCTGGCAAGCTTTGAAGGAAGGGAACAGTTTGGGGCTGTAGAACTTCACTGATGTACCGGTTGCTGTTCAGATTGCCCACAATTCTTAGCAATTGAGATCGTCCATGATATGCTATGGCACCCCAGACCATAAGTCCGGGTGTTCGTCCACTGTGGCGTTCGATACTGCACTCCGGAAGGTGGCGTTCACTGGCATAGCGTCTGACACGAATGCGGCCATCATGGTACCACAAATTAAAGCGGGATTCGTCAGAAAACACGACATGCTGCCGGTCTCTATGCTGAGCGGCCCATTGTAGCCGCAGGCGGCGATGGTTTAGCGTGAGAGGGATCCTGTATAAAGGAGTCCTTGCGCGCAGTCCACGCTGCAGCAGACGTCTGCGAATTGATGAAGCACACAATGAAACACCTGTAGCTATTTACCACTGTGCTGCCAATTGTCTAGAGGAAGCTGTACGGTCCGTCAGCGCCATGCGGACCAGGTGTCTATCATCGCGAGCTGACGTCACATTTCGGAGTCCACTCCCGGATTTCCGAGTTGTCCGACACTCGTCCGTGCACTACTTCCAAAGACGCATCACTGTGCTGCTGTTACGCTGTACACGAGCGGCTACTGCACGATAAGACAATCCAGCTTCACGAAGGCTGAGGATTCTTCCCCGTTCAAACTCTGTAAGTTGTTCAAATCGCGCTCTCTTTCGTCGAAGAGGCATAAGTAACGATTGAGCTAACGTTTACCACTAGCAGATAACCACCGATAACCATACACGCCCCGCTACAACCGTCTATTTATTCGGATCCATCCGCCGTTCAGAGGGCGCTGCTCAGCATACGCATGCGCTACGAATTTGAAATTCTAATCATTTGCATATCATGCTAATTTGCATTTCCTTGAAAATTTCAGCTCACTCGTGTAAGT